>SKCR01037575.1:0-123464 GCA_019454045.1 Zanthoxylum bungeanum
TTCCAGAGTCAGGCCCTCTAACTTCATCACTCTTTTCTTCCCAAATATCTGCTTCCACAACCTTCCAGTCAGTGGCTTCTCACCCACCAAATCCTGGAAGATCTCAAACCCAGGTACAACAATCCCATTAACCTCCACAGGTTCAGGCTCTCCTTGAATACCCTGAAGCTTTCACAAGCACCTTCCATCAGCCTCAGGCCCTTTTTCTTGACCTTTGGCTTTTCTTCTTCGTCAGATTTGTACCCCAACCCCTTCCGAGTAGTCTGTCCTCTGAAATCCGGCAATTTTGAACCTTTTCCCGGCTCAAACTTCATCTTCTCCATAATCCTAGCCACCCTAGGATCCACCCATTCCTCGAAAGTAGCTGACACCTGAAACCTCGTGAAAGTTGTATCTCCAAGGCAGCCACGGCATTATCTAACTCAGCCCGGATGGTAACAACTTCTCCCTCATACGGGAATTTGATCATCTGATGCAAAGTGGAAGGCACGCCCCCAAGTTTGGTGAAACCAAGGCCTTCCCAACAATAAGGCAAAAGTGGCTGGGATGTCCAGCACTGTGAACTCAACCTCATCTTCAATCATGGCCCTACTTTGACCATAGCCACAAGGTACCCTCAACTCCCCGCTTACTATCATCATAAGCTTTATAGTCATACTGGAGGGGTCCAAGTCTGTTGCTTTCATACCCAATCTTGCCAGAATTTTCAAACGGGCACACATTGATGGACGAACCGTCATCCACCATCACACATGAAGTTTTCTTGCCCCCTCACCTCAGCCCTGATAAATAGAGGCCTGTTATGATTTCTTCCCTCCACCGGGAGTTCATCCTCAGAAAAGGATATATGCAAAGCTTCTTTCTGAACTGACCCAACAAACATTGCGGGGTTAGCATCCTCTGGTACCACAATCTTGCTCAAGGCCTCAACCATAGCCTGCCTATGCTCCCGAGATGCACACAATAGTTCCCAAATACTCACTTGTGCTCTAGTCTTCCTCAATTACCTCAGCACTACATCCCCTTCAGTATTTTCTGCAGTCTCAACCACTTCTCTACCATCTGTCAAAGCTTTCTTACCCTTTTCCGCCGTATCATTGTAAAAACGACCGCTACGTGTCATTCCCCTTACTTCTTCCTCATCACTGCTAGAGAAATCAAGCCAAAGTTTTTCCCCTGCTCAAACTCATCCTCACTAGTACTATCCCAGGATTCCCAGCCAAAAGGCTTGAGGGTGAAAGATTTCAGGACAAGGTCTTCTGGGAGGCCAGAATTGATCATGTAGGCTGGTGGTGGTATGGCACGGTAGTTGGGTAAGGGGTTTCTATGTGTGTCAGGCTGTTATGTTTCTGGGTTGGGTATTTTCTTGGAGTCTATTAGGTCTTGATTTCATGGCGGAGTCGGTCGCAGTTGTCGGTGTCATGGCCTTTTTGTTGGTGGTGGAGTGGCAGTGGCAGTAAAGGCTTAGGTTTATAATTTGGATGGTAGGGGATTGGGTAATGGTTTGGTATCCAATGGTTTTAAAAGCCCTTGCCTCTTCAATTTCTCTAGCACCTTAGACAGGGGTATTCCCAAGTTGGAAAACTGCCTGTTCCGGATAGCAGCAATTTCAGCAGCAGAAACGGGCTTTGTTCCCGATGTTCCCCCAATGGGCCTCCTGTTCAGACCATAGAATTTTCTATTCTCGGCTCCTCTTCCTCAATATCCATGACAGTTCCCTCAACTGCCGAAAGTCTGCAATCATGGAGGTCATCCTCCTCAACTTGCCATAAATGGAGGGCTTGGTGCCCTTGATAATCATCTTGATCTGATCCTTCTCCGAAGGCCTAGTCTGCATTTTCAATAACTGACCCCTCCACCGGTCCACATACTCCTTAAAATTCTCCTCCGCTTTCTTCTTAACATTCTCCAGATCACGGAGTGACAGATCGATCTCCAAGTCAGTGACATATTGCTTCAGGAAAGCATCGGCTAACTCCCTCCAATCTTCCTTTACTTTCTTATCCAAACTGTGGTACCATACCACGGGAGCTCCTTCAAGCGACATTCCAAACATTTTCTGTACCTGACGCTGAGATAAGCCAACTGAACTCATGACTAATACAAACTGTCGGAGATGCACCCTCGGATCCCCATTCCCGTTGAACTTAGCCATATCCGGCATCTTGAATTGTACCGGCAACTGTTCCTCAAAAGTCAATGTGTCATAATCCAGCAAGTCCTCATTCTTACCCCTCATCTTGCGGGTAACCGACTCAACCTGATCCCGAAGTTTTTGTAACTCTGCCTGAGACCCAGATACTCTGCCCGCTGCATACTCTGCCATATCATCAAAAGTAGGGGTATCATCCCCTAATCTGTTCGGAGGTTCCTCTGGTCTTGCATCCCCAGACAACTACCCCCAGCACGAGACCCGGCTCTATACCAGCCACAGCAGTAGTCAAAGCCTGCAACTGTTCAGTGACTTTGGCGAGACTGTTCTCTAACTGATCCATATGGGACACCTCATTATCGGATTCACTCATACTTGTTCTTTTAGTGAGCCTTGTCCCTTCTCTAACCCAAACGGTATCTATGTTGTCTTTTGAGACATAGACGGTGTTAACATGATATATGGATGCATGAGGTGCATGAGATGCATGTAACACATAACATACAAATTAAATAAAATTCTCAAACAAATCGGCCTATTATCATTTTAGAAGTTTTGGGACAACTGTCATAAGAGTGAACCCGTCCCAGTTTAAATGGCCCAACGAGTTCATGTCTTATGGCGAAGAGCCCAACTAAGTCCAAATGATAATATTCCGAACACAAGCACAAAGTGGCCCACCAACACTTAGACGCCTTTGGCCCAATAGTCATGGAATACATCATTGTCCCAGTTTAAATGGCCCAACAAGCCCATATCCCATGACAAATGGTCCAAATGGATCCAAACGGTGATGTTCCCAAACACAAGCATAGAAGGGAGATAATGCAAACATGACATAATAATTTTTACATAATGGCCCATCAACATTTCAGAAGCCTTGGGCCTAATAGTCATATAGTACGAACTTGCCCCAGTTTAAATGGCCCAGCAAGCCCGCATTTCTGACAATAGTCCAACTGCATCCAAATGAGGATGGTCCATAAGCATATTCTCAAGGAAATAATTGTTACTTTAACCATACAAACCGGTCTAGGGGTGGATTTGCAAGGGTATGGACAAAGGCTCTCACTGGCGAGGGATAGCCCACAACTAGGTCTCCCCACTCAAGGGTTCAAGTGACCAAGTGAGCGCATCCCTTTTTATACACTAAGGTACGTGCCAATGAGCTATGGTGGGTGACGGACTGTCAAATGGATTTCCCGTTGTAGATTCCCCAGAGGGAAGGTGGAGCGAGGCTCATTTAAGTACCCAAAGCCTCTTAGGCTCTTATCGCTTGGTGTCAGGAATAAACAACGAGTCCTCCAAATTAGTCCATCACAAAGGCTACGAGTAGATGGTCATGTAGGTGTCCTCACAGCTTTTCCTTCTAGAAAGGTAGTGAGTGAAGGAAGACACCAAACCATTACCTAGCCTCAAAGTGCCCTTGATTAAACCCCCACTTTATCCACTATAGACATGGTCAATTAAAACATAAATCCAAACATTACAAGACAATATTTCGGGGCCAACTCTCTAATCCCCAGTGGAGTCGCCAGACTGTGGACAACAGGACCTGGGCGACGCCGTTTCTAGGCTCGCGGCACTAGTTGGGAAACACTAAATAACATGGAGTCGCCACCCGGTGTGAACCGGGACAAAGATTTAAGGCCGCACTCACCCCTCGCAAGGGAAGACCTCAAACCGTTGGGTTCAGAATGGTCCCTTACTTATGTCACTTGTAATGAAAGGATTTATGTAATAATTTAATCAAGCTTAAGTAACATTTATTTCCAAGAGTATCATGTTTCTAAATTCTCATATGCAAAATAAAACTTATGCACACATTTCACATATATCTCATATCTAAAATCACATGCTTAACATACATCAAAATAGCAACGAACATACAACTTTATTTGCGTATTACATTCAAGAAAACACAAGCACACATATTAATCATACAAGCATACATATGGGCACTTTTCCAAGTGGTACGTGGAATTGTATCCCAAGTACAGACCGCACTACCATCCATTCGGAATCGGCTACGGAATTTACGTCTGGGTTTCCATCCGATATACCGCAAGAAATAATACTCAAATGTTATTACGACATAAGCATATGAATTGTAATACATTAACATATTTGTATTCATACATGTGGGGATAGCTACTAGGAAAACTATGCATGAAATCTAATGAAGATGACTCGATTCAGTGGGTGCGCGTTCGTGTAGCGTTCGTAAACGCGTTCGAACGGTAAACAGAAGGTTCGCGTTCGTGTAGCGTCCGAGAACGCGTTCGAACGGAACCAGACCTGATGCATTATGAAACTAAGAAAGTGCGTGGGCGTTCGTAAACGCGTTTGAACGGTAAACAGGAGGTTCGCGTTCGTATGGCGTTTGATAACGCGTTCGAACGGAAATGAAACAGAATGCTCACGTTCGTGTGGCGTTCGTGAACGCGTTCGAACATAAGTAAGACCTGATGCATGACAAGGCAAAATACATGTGCGTTCGAGTTGCGTTCGTAAACGCGTTCGAACGGGAACAGACCTGATGCATGAAATGAGACGCAATACATAAACGACAAAATAAAGGGGCGCGGCGAAGTACTGCCGTAAAGGTGGCCTTTTGGGGCTCTTGATCTCTCTAAGAGAGGACCTTTAGACCAACATACTAAGCCCATGCGCTCGACTGAATCATGCATACATAGAATGAAAAGCAATAATATTAAACATAGTGTGCCCGATTGAACGTATCTTGTATCCAACCGAACACACATCAACCGGCGCGGCAAAGCCTCGTGGTAAAGGGCTTTAGCCCCTCCCCATAGGGGATCTCACATCGCACTTACCAAGCCCATGCGCTCGGTTGAATCGTGCATACGAAAATAAAGACAATCATATCAAACTAAGTATGTCCGATTGAACGTATTTCGCATTCAACCGAACACACATCAATCGGTGCGGCAGAGCATCGTGGTGAAGGATTTTAACCTTCCAATTAGGGAACCTTTCATCGCACTTACTTAGCCCATGCACTCGATCGTATCATACGGGAATAAACAACATGCAGAATTTAAATGACAAGAATTAAATAAACCAAAGCAACTCAAAACAAGAGGAGGTGCCGTTTACTCAAGTGGTACGTGGAGTTGTGTCCCAAGTACAGACCGCACTACCGTCCATTCGAATTCGGCTACGGAATTTACGTCTGGGTTTCCATCCTATATACCACAAGAGACAACACTCTTCCATTCATCCAATACCCACAACACACATCATACACACAACAAATGCCACAAATATAGAAAATATAATCAAAATAAATGACCATAAATTAAATAAGAATAAGCGTGAAAGATACCCTCAGGTCTAACCTTTTAAGCTGTCTCTCGGACTCGCGTTCCACGAAGATCGAAATGGGGTAAAGCTCCGCAACTTTTCTGGTTCACTGGTTTGCCTCTTCCTTCGTTGTTCGGCCACTCAAGCTACCGTTCTGACTCCGTTTTGCTGTTGTTTCCTTGTGGTTTTGCTACCGTCTCCTCTGTGTCCTCTGCTTACTGTTTGTGGACTGTTTTGATATCCTTTGGTGTCGTTTTGTGTGGTTATTTCAAGGATTATAAGTGTAGTTTATGTTACTGTTTTAAAGGGGTTTTGGGGACTGTTTTAGGAGTGGTTTAAGCTGCTGTGTTTGGTGTGATTTTCGGTGATGTGTGGAGGTTTAATGGTGCTGATTTTCGGTGGTAGTTAGGGGTTGTTTTGGTGCTGTTTTTCGGTGATGTGAGGGTGGTTGCTTGTGGTAGATTCGGCTATGGAGGAGATGGTTGGGGCTCTTTTGTTCTCTTTTTGTTTTGTGTATATCTCAAGTGTTTTTCTTTGTCTTGGGCGTGTATATGAGAGTCTAGAGGAGAGGTGGCTAGGTATGGGGTTGTTTATATAGAGAAGGGCTAGGGCTTCACCTTGTCTCACAAGGAAGGGATTTTGGCATTAAAAAGAGGATTTGATTTGGTATTCAACAAGGAAAGGATTATATTGAGGGGGGGACAAAATATTTTAAATTAGGAAGTTGTAATATTAGATTGGTGGATGTCTTATTAGATTAGGAAGTCAAATATATTGATTGGATTTAATTGGTTAGGATTGATTTTAATTAGGTATATCTTCTTTTTAGTTTTAGTATATAATATATTTGATTTATTTATATTAGACATGATTTTATTTTATGTTTTATTTAATTGGTAAATGATTTAAATATTTTATTTAATGTTTAATATTTATTTATTTAATTTAGGATGTGTTTTATGGGCTTTGGGGGGCCAAATGGGCTGGGGTGTGAGGCTAGCAGCAAAACCAGAATTACCGACACCGTTCGAACGCTTACTCGAACGCGGCACGAACGTCCGCAATCTGCCTGAGGTTCGAACGAAGTAACGAACGCAGCACCAACGAAGACAGTGAACTTGTGGAATGAAATTGATGACATGCTTATTCCGAATTTCCCCTTCCGACCTCCGTTTCCTGCAATATCCTTAGCTAAAAAGGTAGTGCCTCCAATTGAGACTCATCATCGGGTTTCACATGCGAAAATACAATGCCTACAGTCGCCCCCGTTTTGATGGGACTTGTGCAGTGTGTGACTTTGAACAATCCTATCAAAGTTATGCAATGCATTTTTACTTACCTGGCTCGGCTGCCGCCTCGAGTTGAGTTGATACTGCAGCGGAGTGCCTCCAATTGAGACTCATCATCGGGTTTCACATGCGAAAATGCAATGCCTACAATCGCTAATACTTGCGACAATCAATATACTTTAGTTTTGGTCGTCCAAGGCTTTAACATGTTCTGTGTACGCCTCTTCTGGGTATATTGAGAATCGTAGTGTATTGAGTGTGATGTCAAGATGGAAGTATCACTCCAGTCATATGGAGATGATGATCACGTATGATAAGGAACCGGTACTTTTGTATGTTGCAGCTATCGGGATAATATGATTAGGTCATGTTTATCCGATTATAGAGACTAGTTACCAGAGATCCGATATGTGCTTCGTACGGGGCAGACACAATTCCAGCCCCAGGCCTAGCATGTGACATCTGATACTGCATCGCAATACGCAATACTACGTATACTACGCCTGATACAAATTATATATTCCATTAAGAATATTTCTTGAGAATTGGGTAGGCACGGTGCTTTGCTAGAAGCCAACCATGTCTTGTAAATCGGTAAAAACGTAGTACTATGTACGTACGTGTTCGGACAATCCGACGACCAGATTTACTGCCAACATATCCAGGGATCTCTGGGTCGCTTCCCGAAGATTCACCGATGATGTGTGACTCGCACATAATTAATCTGGGATTAATTTAAGAGAGAGAAAATTAATCTAGGATTAATTACAGAGATATTTTATCTGGGATAAAATACTATTTAAAGAGAGAGAACGATTAATTTGGAATTAATCTATAAAATAATATATTCGATATATTGTACGAAATTAGATTTCGACGCAGAATTAAAATTAGATTTTAATTCGGGCAAACGAGTTAGTTTAGAATTAATTCGCTAGCGACGTGAATAGTAATTTTACTAGGCATAATTATTTAATTAAATTTGATTTAATTACGTCGCAATGAAAAATTCGTTAATTCAGAATTAGCGAACCCGAGCCCGGGATGTGTTGCGGGCCCACTCGGATTTTGAATCAAGTGGGGCCCACAAGTCACATCACAACTCACATCATCTAGTCACTTTATATTGATGGGTTTTGGTGGGTTGGTGATAACTTGTCCAACACACCAAATTTGTGTAAGAAATGAATGACTAATACCAAATATTTGGTAAATCATTTAATTGGATTTTAGAAATCAAAAACACAACTTTCCTTCTCTCTCTCTTCTTCCTCCATTCACGCCATTTTTCTTTCTTCTTTGTCTTCCATTGACGTGAGCAATACAATGATGAAAGTGAAAATTTGTTGCAAATTTTCAAGGTGCTAGCATATCATTGAGTCATTCAAATGTGATAGGGAAACTCATCTATGAGCTTGGAATCAAAGATCAAAGCTTGGAGTATTGATTCAACATTAAAAGATGAGCTTGGAGCACAACAAAGAGCTTGGCCAAATTCCATGGAGAAAATTTTGTGTTCATCGCATCCAAAAGCCGATCATTGTAAGTATAATTTCCGCTATACTTCTTCTTGTATTCGCACATTTCATTGCTTAATTGATCTTGGTTTGACCTAGAAAACCCAACAATGGTATTAGAGCGGTTATTAAGCATGAAATTGAATTTAGGGTTCTTAACTTTAATTTAGGGCTTTTGTGATTTGAGCATGATTTCTTCAAATTGATGATTTGGTTGAGCTTGGATGATGTTAAATTAGATTTGTACATCTTAGGAATTGAGAAATTGAATTGGATAAAATTTCCCCAAATTCCTTATGCTTGGCCGAATGTAATGAAACCCTAACTCTTGGTGATTTTTGAATTTTAGACAATTGGATATGTTTAAAATGCATGAGATATATTAGTTTGTGATTTAATTGGATTGAAATCAAAATTGATATAAAAGTCTCCATTGCCGAGAGCCTTAGGAAGCATGTTAGATTGATTTTGCTTCAATTTGTGTTGGACATAAGTTGGTTAATTAAAGCATGATTAATTATGTAAATTGGTATTTTGGAAATGTTGATTTAAATAATTAATTATGGCTAATACACTTTAATTGATTAAATTATGATATTTGGAATATTGAAATTTAATTAGTTGGGCTAAATTTTAATTGGGCCTAATGGGCCTAAATTGATTTTTGGCAAATGGTGATTCCTTATTGGGCTTTGGTTGTCAAAGTCCATGCCTTATAAATTAATTGAAAGCCCATTGGACTTTAATTAAATTGACATTGGATGTTAATTGGGCTTTGAGACCCGTTAAGATTAGATTTAGAATCTAAGTCGCATAGGCTCATTAATAAAGTGTAATTATTTAGTTTGGAATTAAATAAAGAATTAGTATTGAATACAAATTAAATTGGATTTAATATTGTAGTTTGATATAATTCGAGAATTCGTACTTTGAGTTCTTATTCTTAAACGAGTTGGACTCGCGCAAATCAAATCGTTGTTTGAACATTGGATGGTCATTAATCAAAGATTAATTAATTGGATTAGATTGATTGATAACATGCTTTGTGTGAATACATAGATGTGATGTATGAATAATGTATATCAGATGAATATTAGATGGGTGAGGGCAATTTTGGAAATTGTTGTAATAAATTTAGAATTTATTAAATTGGACCTGCGTGTCCAGCCTATTACCTCTTGACTCTTTGTATTTCTCTTCTCACATATTCCCCTCAATGTAAATGAGATTTCTTTAGAAGTGTTATGTAATTGGGTAGAAGTAAGATTTGTGCTAGCGGGAGAGAGGAAAATGATAGATTTGTTCTAGGAACGAAATGTTTTAAATATCTATCCGCATATCATTATTAATTTATTTACCGCGCCTTATTATGCTTTTAGAATGCATGCTTAAGGTTGTATGATAAGACCTAATCAAAGATAATTAATTGGTTGCCAATTTGCACGCGAAAACCCTCAATAAATATTAAGCGTTTTTCCTTCCATTGAATGATTCATTCTCAAGATCCAAGATTGACACTGGTTTGTTGGCCAAAGTCAAGACCTTTGTTCATCGCGGATGTGTTTGAATCATGAAGGCTTTGTTCCATATCGCATGTCTTGTCCAAGTTGTGATTTGTTGGCCAAAGTCAAGATCACTTCTTGTCCATCGACATCGATTACGAAGCTTTCTAAAGTCAATGGGTCCCGCTTAACTGGAATCATTAAGCTTGTTGTGCCAAATTCAAGGCTTAGTTGATTCAGAGGAAAAAATTTAGGGAATATATTGGATATATTGGCATATATTGGATATATATTTCAGACTTGGATGTCCACCTACTGGATCTATGAATTGGATGAGATCCAATTGATCTTAGAGATCTACCTAGTTAAATATCATACAGCTTGTTGGCCAAAGTCAAGGTTGTGTGTTATTTAACGGGATCCTAGCCCACTAGGAAACTAAGTTTCCCGAGTACTCAACAGAGGGTTAGAGGCTCGCCGAAAAATAGTGGGAGGCAAGTATTAAATTTGCAATTTCGTTTAGATACTTGCCAATACGCGTTCATTTCAATTTGTCGTCATTACTTAAATATATATTAGTTGGACTAATATTTAATTGTTGTTTTAAATTAAACAGTTGGACTGTATTCAAACTACTTCAATTTATAGTTTATTATATAATTCGATTATAGTAAACAATATATTTGAATTTAACCAATCAAATTACAGTTGATTATATAGTTAGACTATAGTAATCATTATATTCAATTGTACCTGAAATCGTTGATTGGATAGTTGGACTATAGCAATCAAGATAACTGAAAGATTAGCGTTTAAAACATAATCCTATGAGAAAATGTCTTTAAACAGCTTTAATTTTCAGATTGGGAATAGAACCTCATGATAGTCTTAGGAACTAAGAAGTTACACTATTTGATGGAGCAACCTCTTGGGCCTAAGCCCGGAGTTGAGCAAATAGTAGAGCATGAGTTTTGGATGACTCATGGTGATGATAACTTTAGTGCTCAATTTTTTATGCTTAATGCAATGACACTTTAATTTCGTCGTCAAAACTAAGGATGAGATCCTTATACCATAATGTTGAAATTAAAAGATCTTCATAGATTTATTCTTAGATCTTAGAAGTACAAATTGCAAAAGAAGCTCTTTCGCTCGCGTATGTCAGAGGGCACATCTGTCGAGCACTAGGTGTCGCAGATGATTGCTGACATCGATCAGCTGGGTTAGATGGGCATTACCTACTTGGCCGAGACTACCAAGGATTTGATCTTATAGTCTCTACCCGAAAGCTGAGGCAGGTTCATTATGAATCAAGAGTAAACTCTTACATAGTTGACGGCTATGCTCTAGGAGGCAGAGCCAGAGCTTCTAAAAGGGGCAAAGGCAAAATCACCACAGTCTTCTAGGAAGACAAAAGACATATCCCAAGATGTCTGCCTAAACTGTGGCAAACGGGGTCACTGAAAGCGTGACTGCCGTATGGACAAGGCAGACATGAAGGAAGTGAAGGCGGTGCAAGGCTCCGGCTTCAAGCATGTTTGTCATAAATATGTTCGCTACTGGTTTCAAAATTAGATTTTTAATACTAGATGTGGTACATAAATATGTACTGATGTGCAGAATCTACTTATTAGCAGGAGACTGACTTCAGATGAGATTGACCTGTGAGTCGAAAACGGGACAACAGTCGATGTTTTAACCGTAGAAACCTAAGTTTAGGAACTACCCTTTGGGCATGTACTTAAATTAGGAAACTGTTATAATGTACCTAGTTTGACTAGAAATATTATCTCTATATCTAAGTTTAACCCGTTGCGGGTATACCTTTATATTCTAGAACACTGAGTGTTTTATTTTATAAAGATGATATTGAGATAAACACATTAGATGTGAATAACAATATTTATATTTTGAATATAAATAAATCTCAAACGTATAACATGACAAGCAAATAGCTCAAACTGAATTAATCAGATGAGACTTATTTGTGGCATTGTTGTCTGGGACACATTAAACAAGACTCGTATATCCACACTTTTGAAAAGTGGGTACTAGGAAGGATTTGATTCTATTCAAATAATGTCTACGAATCTAGTTTATTAGGCAAAGTGCCTAAAACATCTTTTACCTGGTAAAAGTGCAAGTGCCACCGATCTGTTTACCCTCATTCATTGTGACTTAAATGGGCCCATATTTAGCTAGGCTAGAGGTGGATATGAATACTTCGTAACCTTTACGGATGTGGCATCACGTTATGGTTATGTGTATCTTATGAAACACAAGTCAGAAACTTTTAGGGTTTCAACTCGAAGTAGACAGACAGACTGGCTAAAGTATTAAGCCGTCACGCTTAGACCGTGGTGGAAAATACTTAAGCAATGAGTTTCTCAATTACTTGAAAGAGTATAGTATTCTTTCAATATGGACTCCTCCCGGAACACCTCAATTGAGCGGTGTGTCCGAACGCAAAAACCGAATTTTGTTGGACATGATAAGGTTAATTATGAGTCGCTCTGAGCTACCATTTTCCTTCAAGGGATACGCATTAAACAGTGCAAAACTTATTTTGAATAAGGTTCCATAAAATCTGCTTGACATAATTCATATTAGATATGAACAGGAAAGAAACCAGGTTTTCTCATTCCTGAAGATTTGGGAATGCTAGGCATATGTTTGGATGATACCAAACTAGAACCCAAATCGGATAAGTGCCTAATTTATAGGTTATCATAGGGTAACCAAAGTATAGTGCTTATACAACTCACAAGAGAACAATGTAATTGTTGCTCTCTATGCGGTTTTTCTTAAAGGAATACCTATATGCAGTGGTAAGTGGGAGGAAAGTAAAACTCGATGAAAAATCAGAGTAATATTGTTCCAGACACGATTCCTTAACGGAACACAAACAGTTCATCAGGGATGAAATTGTACCACAATCTTTAAATACACAAGAACCACGTAAGTCGGAGAGAGTCAGAAAATAACATGGGAGGTATGGGTTTCTGATCTCACCTCATAAAGATGTCAATCTTATTGAGGAATACGAACCGACTACGTATGAGGAAGTGATACAAGGTATCGACTCCCTATTTTGGCAAAGTGCCATGATGTCCGAAATGGATTTCATGTACACCAACCAAGTTTGGACACTGGTTGTTGTACCGGAAGACATTGTGCCTATTGGTATTAAATAAGTCTTCAAGGAATACATACATGGATGGCAACATACCAACGTACAAAGCTAAGCTTGTAGCGAAAAAGGTATCGTTATCAACATTGTGTCGATTACGATGAAATATTTTACTCGTTGCCATGATTAAATCCATTTGGATAATGCTTGCTAATGCTGCATGTTTCATTCATGAAATATGGCAGCTGAACATCGAAATCGCTTTCCATAAACGGAAACCTTTTGGAGGATGTTTACAACATCCTGACGATTTTGTCATACCAAAACATGCAAACAAGGTTTGCAAGTTAAATCAAACCATTTATGGATTGAAGCAATCATTGCGTTCTTGGAACTATCGCTTTGATGTAATCATAATGGTATATGATTTAATTCAAAACGAAAATGATTCTTGTGTATATAAGGAGGTTAGTGGGAGCGCACTGACAATGATTGTCCTATGTAATGATGATATATCATTTCTTGGAAATGATATTCCCATAATACAATCGGTGAAAGCTTGGCTTTCATGAAAATTCTCCGTAGACTACTTGGGAGAGACAAACTTTATTCTAGGAATAAGGATCTACTCGGATAGATCTAAAAGTTTTTGGCACTCTCCGAGAACTCGTACATTGAAATAAATGTTCACAACCTGGTGTCTCATATGCTTTGAGCATATGGAGTCACAATCAGGCCAATCCAAGTGATAGTCACTGGATTGATGTTAAGAACATCCTTAAGTATCTTAGATGAACTAAGAATGTTGTCTTATACTATGGAGAATGAGAACTTGAAGTGACTGGGTTCACTACTGCAAGTTTCCAAACCGACAAAAACGACTATAAGTAGTAGTAAGGGTACTATATAGTTTGAATAACGGAACAGTGAGCTGGAAATCTTCCAAGCAAGATACTGTTGCTGAATAAACAACAAAAACAGAATATTGTTGCAGCTGAGGCATCAATAGAATCGATTTGGATCTATAATAATCTTAATTAGATTAGGTATAGTTCTGTTAGCGGCTGAGCTAGGCTACATCATAGGCTAAAGAATTAATGGTCTCATCAACGATCCAAGTATATACTTCAACTATTCATCTGATTCGTTCGGATCATATATCGTGGCGATGTGATGATCGAATAAATCGCATCAGATGATAACCTTGCAAATCTGCTGATGAAAGCTGTTTCTCAGCAGAAGTTTGAGCGACCCGTACATAGTTCAAGTGTAGGACACTTGAGTGATTGGCTATAGGCCAAGTGGGAGATTGTTGGACAATTATGACCCATAGCATCACTATTTATACATAACATGGTGTTGTTGTACAAATTAACTATGTGACAAAGGAAATTACTCTTTTAACATTTGTAATTAGATTACCAAGATATATAAATGATAAAAGTCCATATGATTAGTTCCGGATTGATAAGATATGAGACAGTATCAATCCATGAAGGTTTAATCATTAAAATATCCATAGTCGTAGTATTATCGAGATTGGACATCGATAATGCGGAATAGACTAGTATTGCACTTGTGCGCGTTGTGAGAGCATAAGGGCATAGTTCTTATATATTTAAGTATTGGATACTTATGCAAGTGTGATAGGAGGTTGTGTTTACCGATGGTACGGAAACAGCTTCGCTCTGGATAAACCCCTCGGAATCCCATTGGTAGTATGACTATGTGTCTATGAGAGTCCGAATCAGGGTAGGTGTATTTGGTCTTAACCTGAGACTTGCACCGCTAATACTTGCGACAATCAATATGCTTTGGTTTTAGGTCATCCAGGGCTTTAACAGGTTCTGTGTACGCCTCTGCTGGGTATATTGAGAATCGTAGTGTGTTGGGTGTGATGTCAAGACGGAAGTATCACTCCAGTCATAGTGGAGATGATGGTCACGTAGGATACGGAACTCGTTCTCTTATATGATGCAGCTATCGGGATAAAATGACTAGGTCATGTTTATCCGATTATTGAGACTAGTTACCAGAGATCCGATATGTGCTTCGTACGGGGCAGATACATTTCCAGCTCCAAGCCTTGCACGTGACATCCGATACTGGATCGAAATACGCAATACTGTATACTACGCCTGATATAGATCGCATATTCCTGTAAGGATATTTCTGGAGAATTGGGTAGGCATGGCGCTTTGCTAGAAGCCAACCTTGTCTTGTAAATCGATAAAAACGTAGTACTTGGTACGTACGTATTCGGATAGTCCGACAACCGTATTTACTGCCTACATATCCGGGGATCTCATGGGTCGCTTTCCGAAGATTCACCGATGACGTATGACTCGCACTTCATTAATCTGGGATTAATTAGATGATAGAGAAAATTAATCTGGGATTAATTACGGAGATATTTTATCTGGGATAAAATATCATTTAAAGAGATAAAACGATTAATTTGGAATTAATCGATAAATTAATATATTCGATATATTAAACGAAATTGGATTTCGACGCGGAATTGAAATTAGATTTTAATTCGGGCAAACGAGTTAATTTAGAATTAATTCGTTAGCGACGTGAATAGTAATTATGCTAGACATGATTATTTAATTAAATTAGATTTAATTACGACGCAACGGAAAATTCGTTAATTAGGAATTAGCGAACCCGAGTCCGGGAGTGTTTGCGAGCGCATTCGCATTTCGAATTCGAGTGCGTCACGCAAGTCACATCAAACGTCAAATCATTAGTCATATCAAGCGTCAAATCACATGTCACTTTGAGTGATGTGACAATTTGATTGATTGATTGATTGATGGGAGTTGTTGGGAGCTTTTAAAGCTTGTAATTGTTTGACTTTTTGAAAATCAAATTTGGTATATCTTTAATTGATTTTTGGAAATCAATTAAGAAATACACAACTCACTCTCTCATTTTCCTTCATCTCTCTCACACGCCCAAAGAGTCTGCATCTTCTTCTCTTCACTGTTTTGCCGTGAATGGCAAGGAGAAATAGGGCAATTTTTGTGGCAAAAATTGCCAAGTGCTAGCACATAATCGGGGTCTCACGAAGGTGATAGGGAACCGCACACGTGAGCATGGAATCACCACCCAAAAGATTGGAGCTTGGACTGAAAATGGAGGAGCCATGACAGTGGACTGCCGAGAGCTTCTTGGAGAGGGCAGAAAGTTTTTTGTCTTCGTCGCATCGCTCAACCGCTCAATGTAAGTATTCCGCGACTTCCTTTGATGTATTCGCATGTTGTTTCTTGCTTGTTATTCGATCATTGGGACCGTAGAACTCCAACAGCTAGCACATCATTGAGTCATTCATAGGTGATAGGGAAACTCATCTATGAGCTTGGAATCAAAGATCAAAGCTTGGAGCATTGATTCAACTTTAATAGAGGAGCTTGGTGCACAACAAAAGGCTTGGCCGAATTCCATGGAGAAAATTTTGTGTTCATCGCATCCAAAAGCCGATCATTGTAAGTATAATTTTCGTTATACTTCTTCTTGTATTCGCACATTTCATTGCTTAATTGATCTTGGTTTGACCTAGAAAACCCAACAAGTAGTGCCATGGAAACTGTCCCACTGAGGTTACTATAGCGGACCTGCAGTTGGAGTAGAGGTACAATGAGCCTCCCAAGAAATACTTACAGAGGTTCGTTGACAAGATAAACACTGTCAACAATCTAGATTCAAAGTTAGTAGTAGTATTTTTCATCGGCTGATTAGTCAGCGGGTCCTACATTCATTAGGAGTTCCTGAAGGCACCTCCGCATAATATGTCAGAAGTACGGACCAGTGCAGAAGGTTTACTGAAGGCGTTGGAGAATAGAACCAGGATGTCTCAAGCCGTTATGATCACAGTGGTAGGCCAGAGGTTTCAACTTGAGAGAGTGGGTGCTTCGAAAAATCCCAAAGGTCCAACAAGTGGGGAAACTATGAGAGAAATGAGACGGTTCATTCGAGATCAGTGAGAACCTAGGCTATAGAACCTACAAACTCTTGAATGCTAGAAATATAAAGGTTATGCACGGGACATGGAATACACATATGCTTAAAAAAATATTATATCTAAGAATTATGTACTATTTGATTGTCCAATATTCATTATTCGATGGGATTTTCCATAAACAGAAGAGGTCTGATGCATGGTAGAAAAACCCATCAGTACCTAGCCATCTCAAGGAGAAAACTCAGAACGTCAGACCCCAAAGAGAAAATGTCTATCAAGATCCGACGAGGAAAGGAAGACTCTGATGTATGGTAGAAAATCCATCAGAGCATGAAGATCAAGAAATTCAGACCCCATAGAAGAAATGTTTATAGGGGTCTGATGAGGAAAAAGAAAGACTCCGATGTATGATAGAAAAATCCATTAGAGCATACAGTTTTTGAAAGTCACACCCTTAAGAGGAAATGCATATCAAGGCCTGATAAAGAAAAAAGAACACTCTGATGTATGGTAAAAAATTCATTAGAGCATGAAGATCCAGAAAATCAGACCCTAAAGAGGAAATGTCTATCTGGTCTAACGAGGAAAAAGAAAGACTATGATGTATGAAAGAAAAATTCATCAAAGCACAAAGTTTCTGAAAGTCATACCCTAAAGAGGAAATATCTATTAGGGTCTAATGAGGAAAAAAAGACTCTGATGTATGGTAGGAAAACCCACTAAAGCATGAAGATCCTGAAAGTCAGACACTAAAGAGGAAATGTCTATCAGAGTCTGACGAGAAAAAGAAAGACTCTGATATATGGTAGAAAAATCCATCAGAGCATGAAGTTTCTAAACGTCAAACCCTTTATAAACTCATCAGGTAGACCTCCAAGGTTAATCACAATCATGTGAATCCTAGTTTGGTCCTGAATCGTTTCTTATCCTCACATTATCGTCTGTCTTGGATTAAGACGTATTCCAGGTGTATACTTGTCAATGTGCACTAATGAGCTTCGTATGTACACCCTGATAATAATGACGGTATTGGGTGACTATATTAACTCATCACGCTACATCTAATGTTTTACCGGAGCGACCTAAGTTTCGAGCACTTATACCCTTATAATAATTACGATCTTAGATATAAGTAGTAAGAACTCATTCATCTCCGTATTGACAAGATGAACCATCCAATAATGCTCCAACATTACTAATACTATTACTTAAATAAAGTAATCACCTAATCACGGGAGATTTATGACAATCAGGTCATTAATTTAATTAGGTCAAAATTTTAATTTAAAACATGCAATATATATCCAATATGACCTATGCATAATTAAATTAAAATTACTATGGCATAGATTTAAAAACATGTGTTGTGTGGTTAAGCCTTGCTATTGATACTATTATGTTGGGCAATTGTGTAACCTCTAGGTCAGATCGGTGCCTCGCGCAGCGGAAGTGGGCCTAACCCGTAGATATCTAGTATGAGTGTATTTTTAAAAATTTAATGAAATACAATATTCCATTTTCAGGTGTTTAGGGAAAAATCAGAAATATATCTGGGTCCAGAAAAATCTAATCGGTATAAAAACCAGAAAAATGAACGCGACCGCCCTACCTGATGTATGGTAGAAAAATCCATCAGATGATGAAGATCAAGAAAGTGAGACCCCATAGAAGAAATGTCTATATGGGTTTGACGAGGAAAAATAAAGACTTTGATATATGGTAGAAAAATTTATTATAGCATGAAGTTTTTGAAAGTCATACCCTTAAGAGGAAATGCCTATCAGAGCCTGATAAGGAAAAAAGAACACACTCTGATGTATGGTAAAAAATTCATCAGAGCATGAAGATCCAGAAAATCAGACCCTAAAGAGGAAATGTCTATCAGGTCTAACGACGAAAAAGAAAGACTATGATGTATGGAAGAAAATTCCATCAAAGCACGAAGTTTCTGAAAGTCATACCCTAAAGAGGAAATGTCTATCAGGGTCTAATGAGGAAAAAAAGAAGACTCTGATATATGGTAGAAAAACCCTTTAAAGCATGAAGATCCAGAAATTCAGACCCTAAAGAGGAAATGTCTATCAGAGTCTGACGAGAAAAAGAAATATTGTGATATATGGTAGAAAAATCCATCAAAGAATGAAGTTTCTGAACGTCAGACCCTAAAGAGGGAAAACCTATAATGGTCTGATGAGGAAAAATAAAGACTCTTATGTATGGTAGAAAAATCCATCAGAGCATGGAGTTTTTGAACGTCATACCTTAAAGAGAGAATGCCTATCAGAATTTGAAGAGGAAAAAGAGACTTTAATATATGGCAACAAAGCCCACCAGAGTATAAGAATCCATGTCATCAGACCCAAAGAGGAACAATATGTTCGGGTCTGATAGAGAAAGATGAATTTGAAAAGACTCTGATATATGGTAAAAGAAGCCCATCAAAATATGAACACCCTGAAAGTCAAACCCGAGAGGGAACGACCTATCAAGGTCTGACGAGAAGAGACAAATGTAAAATTCTTCTAAAAACCCAAAATATTCATTACCAGAATAAGTATTATACAAACGATGAGGCATGAAGTCAAAAGCTTATTATCAGATACTGATTTCAAAAGTCTCTTGTCAGAATCTGAGTTCATGACCTCCAGACACAAGGTCAAAGGTATTGTTGGACAATATAACAGTACAAGAAGATAAGTTCAGGAGATCAGATAAACATCATCAGGGATGAATGCTAGGACCTGAATGTCGCAATCAGGTCAATGTGTGAGTATCAGTGCGTGAAAATCTAAATCAAGTCGAACCTGTTAGGGTTGGTGCTCGGAGCGCCAATCCGAATCGTATTTATGTCTGATTCATGAATACGAGCAACACATTTTTCCATAATATTACTTATTTATGGTTGCACCTCTTGTCTTTTATAATATATATTCGATCTAATTCATTAGATTGAAACTAAATCATGTTTAATGATATATATATTAGACAAAGACCCGATAATATATAATGTATTGCGCAATTACAACGTAGCTTGTGATTGACATTGAGAAGTGTCACTACTAGATATATATTATCAAATTCAGTTCCTGATCAAGATTTACTGACACGGGTCGGTTAGTAAAATCCACTGAGATCAGTATGTAGGGGTTTTAAGGGGGAATATCGGTAACGCAGCGGAAGCGGTGGAAAATCAAATTTTCCGATTTCAAAACTTTTTCTCGGATTAATTAAATAAAAACGTTTATTTAATTATCCAATAATCAAATTATGAAATAAAATTCAAATGAATCATATTCAAGTGAATTTACCGAAATGCCCTTACATTGGTATTTTGTCCATTTTAGTCCGAAATTGATCAAATCAATTTTGAATGATTCTAAATCATTTCTAAGATGAACTTAGCATGTTCAAAACATCAAAACACCAAAAGCAACCAAATCCCCAAATTTGACTCACTTGGCCGAATGCTCCCAATGGTGGGCAATTTGTGCATTTTGTCATTTCATGCATCAAAACACATCAAGATGTAATCCAATGAACATGAAACTTTATATGCATCATATACACACCCAAATGCACAACATATATGAAAAGCCCCAAATTTGGAATTGGTCAAGAACCCTAATTTTTCAATTTCTTCAAATTGGACAAATTAGACCAAATTGGTTAAATCCAATACTTCAATCATGTTTCTTCCATCCAATCAAAGTCTCAACACAATAAAACAACTCAAGATCAAATCTAGGTCATCTAAGAGTGGGTCAACAACTCTAGATTAGCAACAAGGTTTCCAAAACCTTAAA
Source organism: Zanthoxylum bungeanum (assembly GCA_019454045.1). NCBI lineage: Eukaryota > Viridiplantae > Streptophyta > Magnoliopsida > Sapindales > Rutaceae > Zanthoxylum > Zanthoxylum bungeanum. The sequence goes on from SKCR01037575.1 coordinate 20,688, forward strand.
GCTTATAACTACAATAGTCACAATCTTCCTTCATCACACATGCTCAACACTTTCACCAAAACTTCCATCATCAAAAACACAAAGAATAAAGAAAATAAAAAATCAAGAACATCACAAGATGTTGCCCACAACAAGAGGAACAAATTACTCTCTAATGGAAGGTTGGAAATACTTACTATTTTCCAAGCTTTTCTTGATTTTTCTTTCTTTTCTGTCTAGCATCCTTTGCTTCCTTTAATGGAGTTTTGGGTAAAGTGTATTAGGTTAAGAATGAAATGAAATGAAATGAAAAACAATATATACTTAGACAACATTTGCCTTGGCCGAAATTACCTAGCCAAATACAAGTTTTTGCAATTTCAATTTCATTTCACTTTACATTTGGTCAACTTGCATAAATATCCAAATAACACTTTATTAGATATTTAATTAAGTCAACAAATGCAACTAAGAAAAATATAACTCTTATATTTAAGTGTTATGGCCGAATTTAATGAAAAATAAAGGAAAAGGATATTTTCATTTTCAAACAATTTTGAACAAATATCTTAAGAAGTCAAAATCAATTTGACAACTTTTTCCTTTAATGTATAAGTCAACAATTGCAACTTATAATCATTTCCTAACTTTATCATTTGGTGATATATTTATATTTTAATTATATTAATCATTTAACAATTAAATAATTAAATAATTAATTAAATACAAATATATCAAATATATGTATTATATTTACCTTAAATATCTCAAATACATATATTAATGATATATGTCAAATACCTTTATTTGACTATTTATTAATGTGTATTTAATAATATCATATATTAAATACAAATACACATTAATTAGGAAATGACGGTTCGGCCCGTTCGCATGTATTTTTCGTTTAACGATTAAACGATTTATAAATAATCATCATTATTCATAAATGTTGCTCTAGTGCTCTACGAGTATGTTTCATTATTGAGACTCTCTAGATTCAGGTATATCCGTCACGAAATCCAATTTTGTGTACATAATCTATCCACCCGTAGATTATGACGATAACGGATAATCTCGCTGAATCATACAGGTCGAGGTCATTGCATACGTATAATCCCTCCGTCACAGATATCCGGATAATCCCAGAGATATAGATGTAAACGTCAAATCTCTATAGGTATTATCCCGTCGACGTATTCATTAGCAATCTCTAAATAACAATCGGAACTTACTTCCGAAGTATACTGTGGCCACAGATTTGACAGACTGCTAATTATATATGGACTACCTATGCTCTGTAAACAGAACTGACGGATCCTATCTTGACACACACAGGATATCCTGAGGATCAGTCCACACCCAACGAACAGGCGGAGGTCTGATCTAAATAGATCGGTGACGTGACTGCCATCTAAGTGTGGAGGATGTCTCATACATCCACAGTGGTATCTCAAGTCGAAGGACCACTATGCTACTCAACCCGATAAGATTCTTATTGACGTTGGTGTATCATCCATTAAGAATCTTCGGTGAGTCGTTCAGTGTTTATCCACTATAAACACCTACACGTCTATACGAGTCTCCATAGACTCATGGTTCATTGGGATAAACCATCGGACCAAGTCTCGATATACGACATGTACTGGTCTCAACGGATTTGACTAACCGACCCGTGTTAGCAAATCTTGACCAGAAACTATGTTTGATAATAATCATATAGCAGTGACACTTCCCAATGTCAATTACAAACTAACTTTGTAACTGTGTACTGCATTATATATTATCGGGCATTTGTCTAATATATACATATCACTAAACCACATTTAGTTTCAATCTAATCGTAATCAGATCGAATACGTATATAAGAACAAGAGGTGCAACCATAAATAAGTAATATTATGGAATAAGGGGATGTTCGTATTCATGAATCATACATAAATACGGTCCGGATTGGCGCTCTGAGCACCAACCCCAACACAGTACATGTCGTATATCGGACTTGGTCCGATGGTTTATCCCAATGAACCATGAGTCTCAGGAGACTCGTATTGACGTGTAGGTGTTTATTTGATAAACATTGAACGACTCACCAAAGATTACCTAATATATGGTAACCAACGTCAATAGGAATCTTCTCGGGTTGAGTAGCATAGTGATTTTTTGACTTGAGATACCACTGTGGATATATGAGTTATCCTACACACTTATATGTCAGTCACGTCACCGATCTATTAAGATCAGACCTCCGCTTGTTCGTTGGGTGTGGACTCATGCTCATGATATCCTGTGTGTATCAAGATATGATCCCTCAGTCATGTGTACAGGGCATAGGTATTCATTATATGATTAGCAATCTGTTAAATCCATGACCGTGGTATACTTTGGAAGTAAGTTCCGAGGGTTATTTAGAAGATTGCTACTAGATACGTCGACAAGATTATACCTATAAAGATTTGACGTTTATATCTATATCTCTGGGATAATTCGGATACCTGTGACGGAGGGATTATACGTATGAAATGACCTCGACCTGTATGATTCAGCGAGTTTATCTATTTTCGTCATAATTTACGGGTGGGTGAATTATGGACACGAAATTTGATTTTGTGATGGATATGCTTGAATCTAGAGAGTCTCACTAATGAAATATACTCGTAGAGCACATGGCTACTTTTATGAATAATACTGATTATTTATAGCTCATTTAACTATTAAAAGAAAAAAATACATACAAATGGACCTAATGGTAATTTCCTAATTAATGTGTATTTGTATTTAATATTTGTTATTATGAAATCACATTAATTAATTGTCAAATTATGATATTTGACATGTATCATTAATATATGTATTTGAGATATTTAATGTAAATATAATACATATATTTAAGATATTTGTATTTAATTGTTTAATTGTTAAATAATTAAATGAATCAAAAACTAAATATCTTTTGCTATGATTATGATTAGGAAATGGCATGATACTATTGGTTTACTTGTAAAGTTAACTTTATGATAAAGGTTATCATTTGATACAAGTTAACTAATAAAGCATTTTTCATTTAATGTTTGAAACAAAAATTGAAAAAAATATCATGATATTTCTTTCTAGAAAGTTTCGGCCATGTGTGAAGTTTAACAAAAAGGTTTTTTTTTTTCATTTGACACAATAACACAAGTTACCCAATAAAATTACAAGTAAAGTTTGAGAGAAAAAGCTTGAAGAACAAAGGAAAAAGCTTATGGAAAATTTGATTTTGTAAGTATTTTCCAACTTTCTTCAACTATAAAAATGTTTCCATGTTTCTAAGCTTCAACATGTGTTTCTTAGAATTTTCTCTACTCTTTAAGTATGTAATTAAATTGGTTTGAGACTTGTTGGAAATATGTTTGCATGTTTGTTAACAAAGTATGCTTATAATTGATTATTAAGCATTCTTTAGATTAATTAGTAATCAAGTTGTCATTCTAGAGTTGTAAGTCCACTCATTTATGACCTAGAATTGTTCTTGAGTTATTTCAAGTGGTGAGACTTGTTTGGTGTGTTAAAGAATTGATTAAAGTATTGAATTTATTCAATTTAGTGTAAATTGATCAATTGGAGTATTTTGTGAAATTATGATTCTTAACCTATTCCAATTTCAGATCTTTTCATATATGTGATATATTATGGTGTGTATATGATGCATATCAAATTTGGGATTGATTGAATTTGATCTTGACTTGTTTTGAACAAGATTGGACTAAATTACAAAATTGGAAAACCTTAAGGGGCTCTCGACAATTTTGACTTTTAGTGGGGATTTTATTACAATTTATATTTTGATGTGTTGGACATGTTGAAAATCATTTTAGAACTGATTTGGAATCATCCAAAATTATATTTGACAATTTGAGGACTAAAATGAACAAAATGCAAAGTTTATGGGTCAAACGATAATTTTCAAGAAATATGATTTCTTGGGAAAAATGTCAGTTTTTAAGTATTGAGTAATTAAAATAAATAATTTTAATTAAAATAAATAAGTTTATTTTAATTTCCTAAGAAAAATAATTATCGGAAATTATTTTGGAGTGAAAATACGCGAAAACGGCGTTACTGGGTAACAGCTACCTAAACAGTGAACTGGTCACTGTTCGGGCAGTCCACGAACTGTCCAAATATTTTTGGGGCTGACCTGGGCAGTCCCCATGTGCATTGGTTGGTCAGTTCGGTCGGAAACATGTTTTATACTATTTTGCAGAAAAACGTTTTCGTAAAAGTTTCGCGGAGTTTCTAAATTATTTATGTCGTTATTTGATATTGAATAAATATGTTTAGGTGAAATATGAATGAATTATTAATATTGGATATTAAATAATTTATTAGTAATTTTAAAAATTTCAAACTATGATTTCGCCCGAACCACGTTTCTTCTGTTGCGCCGCCCTGATAAAACCCAACAAAACCTTGATCTATTCAAATGCAAATCAAGTTAAATGCTGACCAAGTCATATGCTGATTAAGTCATATGCTGACCAAGTCAGGTGCAGATCAAGCCCAGACAGAGCCCATCGAATCAGGACCACGTGAATGTCAGGTCAGATCAGGAGCTGAATTGTTAAGGACAGAACATGAGATAGACTCAGATCAAAAGATAAATTCATGACAAGAGCTAGCTTTAGTCAAGTACTGACTCGACAAGGTCAAAACATGAGTTAGTCTCAGCTTCAGGTCAGAGCCAATGTACGTAAGGTCAGAGGGTCATAATCAGATCAAAATATGGTTTACCATCAGAAATCTAAAATAATAAAAATGACAACTAATGGCAGGGTTACTAGCAAAGCAATAGAGGAAAACTCTACAGCAAGGGCCGGCAAAGCCAAAGAGGTATAATGAATTAACGCAAGAGCATACAACTCCAGAAGGGGCCGTGAGAGATTCGCATAATCCTGAGAGCACGTAGACCCAACACTCAAACAGAGAGTTGTTAGAAAGCTAAGATGACGTGAGTTTCTAAGAAGCCGTAGAAACTGAGACTACATGGGGTAATGGATAATTCCAAGGAATATTGCTATTGAATTTCAGGTCGACTTCAACAGCAACTTAACAGAGGAAACTCATCTTTATTAATGACTTTTTGAGATAAGGTGTCTCAGAGATAACGAGATCAATGTGAAAAGGTGGTGGTCCAAATATGTGTAGAAAACCTATAAGTTCAATATATGGATAGGTGTTATTGGACCAAAAGGAGGCATATATTATCTTAGTCATCGTAGGATGTACTTTTTTCCTTTCGTTCTGGTTTTATCCCATTGGATTTTACTAGCAAGGTTTTTAATGAGGCAGACACACGATAGCATTAACCATATAGAAGAGAAGAAGATGCCAGTACAATAGCCTCAGAAGGAACTGCCACTTCTAAAAGGGCAAGGGGGAACTCACACCATCCTGAGGTCGCAGTAGCACCCGAAGACTATACAACACCCGAAAACAAAGTCAAGTCAAGATCGTCATGACCATTTTGGCAAGGCCCATCTCCAGGCTCTCTGGCGCGACCTTCTCAACCAGGTCCATATATTTTGATATCCGAAATTCAAAAAGACAGATTATTTTCTCCATTTTGGCTAGACACATAGAGCTTCAGGACCTCCAAGCAAGACCAAATTTCAGGGTCTCTTGTCATTAGAGTCTGGTAACAAAACTCATCACCAGAGTATGAAATCAGGACCTCTATCAGAGTCTGAATTCTGGGTTCACCACTAGGAAGTCCATATCAGGTTTGACTCCCACGAAAGCAAACACATGTCAAACAATGAATAAACCTGAAATATCAGCTCAATGATGACACGAATCTTCTAAATAAGGAATCAGACAATTAATTAATTACTTTATGTTTCTTTAAGTTGGATAATCGCTCAGAATAAGGAAATTCCGAGATTATAAGGAATGCGTCTGTTAGTGTGAAACATGAATAAAATATAATCGTTATCAATTTATTTTCCTTATAACAAAATATTATAAATAGTATGAAAACCCCTAAACTAAATTAAGGGATGGTAAGAGAACTCTTTTGACCATTTTTTATATTCTTCTTTTAATTCTATTGTTTGTAAAATTTACTGCTCAAACACACTTCATCCAAGAAATGATTCTCAAATTTCTCTTCAATCAAATCCAAATCCACACATCCAGACTTTAAACGCTTCACAAAACAACTCTCGTTGTCCCCAAAATAACTGGAACTGCTCTTGGAGTCATATGGGTTCAGTTATATGGGTGTAGATCTACAGTATTCTGATACTTATATTGAAATTGAATCAATAGTCAAAAATTTGAAATTTTTAATATTGAACATAAAATATATATCAATTTTAAATTCACTAGTCCAGTTTCAAATTTAATAGTAGAAGTTTCAAATTCAGTTAAAACGGTTCATAATTCCATTTCAATTCCTGTATAGAAACGGCGGATACATTAGCAAATCACTGGTAATATTTACTTCAACACCACCCATCAGAATAAAATATTCAGATTTTACATTTCGTGCTTGCTTAAACTTCTCAAACAAAATTCTTTTACATCTCACACCAAATTTTCAACTTCCAGAGTTTGAGAAATTGAAGGCGCATCATAGTTATGAAACAAACTCTGGCCAACGACAAGATACCAAAACCTTTGAAAAATGAATATATAATGTAGCTTACTAAGATGGTAAGCCATAACTCTCATAAGTCATAAGCCAAGCCCGTTTCCATTTTCCTTCTCTGCATTTACTTTTTGTTAAAAAGATAAGCAATGTTACGAAGTTCTTCAAATGCATGCATTGTTTCAGCATCAAATCCTCCTGCAAACTGCGTCGGCATTGACCAGAGAGAAATCAATAATTCATTTGTTTTCTTGATTTACTTACTGCACAAGACCTTGTTATGTTACAACAAAGTTACCTGATGAATTCTGAAAGCAAATCTCACTCCTTGAAGAAGCATATAGTCCATTGCAGGGTCCTTTTCCAATCCTGTCTTTGAGTGAAGCTCCATTGCTACCCTCTTCATGTACCTCTTAGCCAACTTGACTGAGCTAAACTTTATCTGCAACATCAAAAACTAGTTGAATGAATTGCTAGTCCAAGTCATCGGGATATTACAAGGAGGATCTTTGGACAGACTAAAAAACAAATGGAAAATCTACAACAGAAAAGAGTTGGTGATTTTAGTCATCACACACCCAGTGGCAAGGTTCAGTAATATAATAAATGGACTCAACTTTTAAGATTATATGTGCACGGATGAAGCAATATTTTAACTATCTCATCTATCGAATTATGACCAAGTAATATTTAACTTTTTCTTATAATTGAAACGAGTTTTGACAATTCAAACTTAGAAATTGAAATGATAACTCCATTTATAACTCCAAATTCTTAAAGTTGTATTCTGAGGACAATTTAAATAATAAGGGTGATAAGTTTTTAACTTTACCTTGCTGATAATTCCATTGTCAAGCATCCAATCTGTTGGGATTTGAAACTCCTTGCAGTTTCGCATCAAGGACTCTCTAGTCCGAAAAAGATTGTAAACAGTTCGTTCCATCCTGGCAGTGGAAAAGAAACCATTACAACAAGAAGATATTTGATTACTAGAATAAAAGAAACTATAGAGAAGCAATCCATTTCCGAGAGAGAGAGAGAGATTCTTACTTTTCAGACAAATTGACAATTTTCTTCAATGCCAAGTCACAAGGCACACGGGGATCATCCTTGTAATAAGACACTTCAGACTCCAGCTTCTTGAGATCTCTATATCCAAATGCTGCTTCTCGCAATGTGTCAGCTTTCTTTTCTGGCCAATCAAAGTGCTTTAGGACTGCCCGTTCATCCACCTGTTAGAAAAAATAAAACATTTTTGGGACTTTAAAATAATCGGGGTTGGTCTTTGACTCTGATATTGTAAAATCGAGGAAATGCACAGAATCTCCAATTGTTTAAAAATGCATGAAATTCCAGTAGAAGAGTAAAATTGGGTCAAAACTTCTACTCCATGTATAGTAGTCACAGAGAAAAAAAATTCTTGTAAGAAACTAGCAAAGATTAATGTGCATATTTTCTGCAAAATTGATGCTATGGTCATTTAGATGTTAACGTTATGTCATATTTTCCAATTACAATCCTACAAAAGTTGATCTCATTGAGAATAATTTATAACATGACAATGACATTGTAGGATTCCAATGTAGTTAGCTAAAAAAATGATGAGGATAAACTTACAAGAAAACAAAGTTCATCATCAAGCCACTTCACAAATGCCACAACATCTTCAATGTTCTGATAAACTGCATTATTAACCTCTCTTATCAATGAGTTTACAAATTCTCCTTGAGTAGCAACATCTGCCTTTATCTGCACAAATGATAATTAATAATAATATAAGGCTAAAGAGCGTACCTCAAACTTCAAAGAACAGCTAAAGTGCGATAATTGATTCTCAAACACAATTAACAAGTCTTTATAAAGACTAATTGTTAATTGGGTTAAAAAAATGAACAATTTATTTATTGGGTAAAAAAATGCATTTTGATTCTCATACGATTTCTCAGATATCAAACGAAGCCTAATTGTTACAGCTAGAACTTAGGAGTTCAAACAATTTATAATAAGAAGATTTTGTGATATATTTAAAGCAAACAAGAATAAGAATAGGATAGTGCTTACTGCAAGCAAATGTGAGGAACGGTTCTCAATTTCACCAATCATGTTGCTACGGACATTTGCAACATCCGGGGCATCACAGACACCTCCGTTTGAAGAGTCTTTTCTAGAATCCCTCTTCATGAGTGAATGGTAAAATTCAACCACCTGTGGGGCTCTCTGCACCACTCCAGCGGTACTCCTCCCCAAGAACTTTGGGGCTGGAGGTGGGGGAGGTGGAGGTGGAAGAGCCCGTGGTTGTGGAATTTGAGCTGAACCTTCTTCTTTAGTTCCACCAGATATAGAACAGGAAGGCCTTGGAGGCGGGTTTGGTATGCGCAATGCTCTCTTCTCAACATCTAAAATGCTTGCATTTCTACTCACTTCCAGACAGTTTGCAGAAAATTGAGGTTTTTTAACGATACCATGATCATACTTTTGAGATGATAATGACTCTTCTTCCTTTTCCATTTCTTTTATACACATAAAACCATCAGATTGCCTTCTCTTGTTTGGCATCAACTCTTCCACACTGCAGTTTGATCCACTTATTGAGTGCCTTCTTCTAGGACTTCTCTCTTCCTCTAAGTGAACCCAACTTTTATCTAAAACATTATCTTGGCATTCCAAATTTGACATCTCATCGCTAGCAATAGGCCATTTCTTCAACTTTTTAATCAAACTTAATCTCCTTCCACCACTATATTCTAACACTTCAATGTTTCGATTAGGCATAGAACCAACATTTTCACCAATTTTCCCTATTGAATTGGGACTTGATTCTTTCTCAGAATTCGTTGAGCATGAGTTCTGCAACTCATCCCGTAAACAAGAGTTTACCCATCTAAGATACGCAAGCTCCTCAACCTCATTTAAACGACTCATCTGTAAACCTTCAACTTGTTTAGACAAATCTTCATTTGTGTGTCTTAGCACCAATGCCTCTGCCTTAATCTTTGCAATAATGTCACTCTAAAATATCAACACAAATGCAATAATAAAAAAACCATGTCAATAGAATTAATGGTTATACTCAATGCCTATTAAGTAAAAGAGAACAAATTGAAAAGCCATGAAATAATTCATTAAACAAAGGTACCTCAGAGGACTTCGCAAGAGAAGTCAGCTGAGACTCCATTGAAGAAAGCTTGCAAGCAAGATTCCTCTTCTCCATCTGCAACTCCTTATTCAATCTCCTCAATTCAACAACTTCCATCTCAAGATTCTGAGATGGTGATGATGATCCCGAATTGACTGCATTCTCATTGTCATTTTTTCTTTCTAAAATCAAACTCAACGCCGCCAATTGTTCAGACAAACTTGTCTTCTCATCTTCTAACAACCCAACTCTTCTAACAATCTGATCATTTTCATTTTTCTTCACTTCAAGCTCTCTCTCAAGTTCCAATATCTTTGGATTCCTTTTCCACTCTGATAACTCTGCTTGCAGCTTAAACTCCCTCTCTTTTGATTCTTGAAGCAAGCTCCTCAAACTATCCAATTCAAGAAACAAATCCCGTGACCCTTGTCGCCGGTGAGTTTGATAAGATTGTGGATGAACTTGAGTTGTATTCACAGAGCAAGCTAAATCTCCAATCAATGATCTCTTCACACGCGAATGAGAAGCAACAATTGAGTTCTTCTGGTTGGTGACATCTGATGAATTTGTCATCAAAGTAAGCTTCTTGCTCGCCACTATTGTTTGAGCCTTCGTTTTCTTGTCTGCTGTGAATCCTTTCAGTCCCCATGAAGACCGAGGCTTCGAAGGATTAACATTACTGTTGGTTTTTATATTTTGAGGCTTCGGTGCTTGATTTTGATCAGCAAATCTCAATGTCTTGGCTTGATTCTCAGATGCTTTTTCCTCCCTCATTTTAAGGTAAATTTCACGCTTTGCAACCAAAAATTACCATAAAAATTTGATATTTCAAGCTGATATGAACTCAAACATGCGAAAAAAGAAAAAAAAAAAAAAAAAAAACCCAGAAATCAAAATGGGTCTCTACTAACTTACTCTGAAACAGAAACTAGTGAACATAAAAACTTTAGCTTTAAAGGGATGTTCCGTACAAAATGAAAGAAAATATCAAATGGGGTCCAAAAATGAAAGAAACAGGTGTAAAGATTTGAAATTTGAAGTGGAGGTGTATGTAAGTTGCTAGTAGTGGAAAGTGTGTGTATGTATGGAGTAAATGAAAGCTCTTATTTCAAGATCAACTGAGAGGTTTTTGCGTTAAAAGTTGCAGCCAGTTCCTTTTCTTTATTGCTTTGTTTGCCTTTTTTTGAATTTTTGAATTTGAATGCGTTTCCAATTTTTTTGTCTTGGTTTGTTTTTGACTTCAAACTCTGAAGAATACGAGGACGAGCGTGCAACGGACCAACGGTCGAGTCCCGTTCGCCTCGCGGGGCCCACAGGTTGGTTTCGTTTGTATGAAAAACGGGGGTGCCATGTAACGGCGTCGTTGTTAGAAGTTTTCTCCTGAGGGTAAGGGTAAGTTTGATTGATAGTATTTTAAGAAATATAAATTGATTTATAAATTATGAAATAAATGTTAGTGTATAAACTAATGTTATAATTTTATAAACATTAATATTAGCATTAAAAAAAAAAGTTTAATATAGCGTTTTAATATAATGTAACGCTCCAAAAAACGGAGCCTAAAAATCAAATAGATTAATTAACGATACTCATATAAAAATTACATAAATTAAATATATATATTTGGAATCGTTGGAAACCACACCGCCAAACCACCCCTTCCGAGCTTAAGTGGAGTAGGTAAAACCCCGGCTGTCCTAAGCTCTTATAAGAAACACACTAACTGGATTCGAACACATGATCTCAATGAATTGATGTTGACTTTGTCTCACTTCACTACGTTTACAAAAATTTATCCGGACAATAAACCATTTTAGTCGTGTTTCTATGAGTTTCTCTTTAAGCGAGATTCAGAAAAACATTAACATTAATAAAAATCAGAAAAAAAAAACATAATTTTTACCGAGTTTAATAAAATAATAATTTTAAATATAACATAAAGAGGTCAAAAGATATATATATAGCCACTATTAAGGTACCCAAGGTACAAACATGATATTTTGAGTATTGAACATGCAACTTAAATCATTAAAGATGCAAACTCTACCAATAAACATGAAACTAGTTTCAAGTTTTCAAAAATTTCATGCTTACTAGTAGAGTTTGCATATTTAATGGTTTAAGTTGCATGTTCAATGGTCAAAGTTGCATGTTTGAACCCATAAAGTATTAGATACCATTGGGTACCATAAATGTACACATATATATACACACATGTAAGATCGATCTGACTGCTGAAGCATACGAGATCTGAATCATTGCATCTCTCTCATCTTGAGTATTAGAACATATATCCTTAGATAGAGAGACGCCATGGGACACCGGAAGCAGCCCCTCTTGGACTGATCCATGTTGAATCTCTTCAACACTTTGTCAATGTACGAGCTCTGGGAGAGTCCAAGCAGCTTTCTAGATCTATCCCGGCGGATTCTTATTCCTAGAATAAAGGCTTCCTCTCACAGGTCTTTCATGGAGAATTTTAATGAAATCCAAGCTTTCACCGATTTTAGCATGGGAATGTCATTGCTAAGAAGTAATACATCATCAACGTATAGGACAATGAATGTCAGTGTGATCTCACTAACCTTCTTATATACACAAGAATCATCTTCGTTTTGAATGAAACCATATTCTTTTATGATCTCATCAAAACACTGGTTCCAAGAACGTGATGCTTGCTTTAATCAATAAATGGATCGGTTTAACTTGCAAACATTGTTTTCATGTTTTGGTACGAAAAAACCGTAAGGTTGTTGCATATAAACATCCTCCAAAAGGTTTTCGTTAAGGAAAGCGGTTTTGACATCCATCTCTCATATTTCATAATCGAAATATGCAGCAATATCAAGCATTATCCGAATGGATTTCATCATGGCAACGGGTGAAAACATTTCGTCGTAATCGACACCATGTCGTTGACGATAACCTTTAGCTACAAGTCTAGTTTTGTACGTTTGTATGTTGCCTTCCATGTCTGTCTTCTTTTTGAAGATCCATTTACAACCAATAGGCTTAATGCCTTCTGGTGCATCAACCAGTGTCTAAACTTGGTTGGTATACATGGAATCCATTTCGGACTTCATGGCTCATTGCCATAAAGCGGAGTCGATACCTTGTATCTCTTCCTCATACGTAGCTGGTTCATCTTCCTCAATAAGATTAATGTCTACATGAGGTGAGATCAGAAACTCATACCTCTCAGGTTGTTTTCTGACTCTCTCCGACTTACGCGATTATTGTGTATTAGAAGATTGTGGAACAGTCTCATCTCTGATGGACTATTGGTGTTCCGTGAGGGGGTCGGTGCCAGAACAGTATCACTTTGATTTTCATCGAGTTCTACTTTCCTCTCACTTACCACTGCATTCATGAATTCCTTTTCTAGGAAAACTGCATGAAGAACAACAAATATTTTATTCTCTTGTGGGTTGTAGAAATAATATCATTTGGTTTCCCTAGGATAACCTACAAATAGGCACTTATCTGATTTGGGTTCTAGTTTGATACCATCCAAACGTTTAACATATGCCCAGCATCCCCAAATATTCAGGAATGAGAAACACGGTTTCTTTCCTGTCCATATTTCATATGGAGTCTGTCCAACAGATTTTGACGGAACCTTATTCAATATAAGTATTGCAATGTTCAATGCGTATCCCCAGAAGGAAATTGGTAGTTTTGTGCAACTCATCATTGACCTTACCATGTCCAACAAAGTTCGGTTTCTCCGTTCGGACACACCGTTCAATTGAGGTGTTCATGGAGGAGTCCACTGTGAAAGAATACCATATTCTTTCAAGTAATCTTGAAACTCATTGCTTAAGTATTCTCCACCACGGTCCGACCGCAATGATTTAATACTTTTGCCAATCTGTTTTTCAACTTCGTGTCGAAACTCTTTGAATTTCTCAAAATTTTCGGACTTGTGTTTCATAAGATACACATAACCATAACGCGATGCATCATCCGTAAAGGTTACAAAGTATTCATATCCACCTCTAGCCTGGCTAGACATGGGCCCACATACGTCACTATGAACGAGGACTAACAGCTCGGTGGCACGTATACCTTTACCATTAAAAGGTGTTTTAGGCATTTTGCCTAACAAACAAGATTCGCAGACATCATATGAATTAGGATCAAATCCGTCCAAGTATCCATTCATCGAAAGAGTGGATATACGAGTATTGTTAATGTGTCCCAAACGACAATGCCATAAATAAGTCTCATTCGTTTTACTCAATTTGAGTTTTTTGTTCGTCATGTTATATGTTTGAGATTCATTTATATTCAAAATATAAAGACCATTATTCACATATGTTGTACATATTTCAATATCATCTTTATATACAAAACACACAGTATTCCTGAATACAAAGGTATACCCGCATCGGGTTAAACTAGATACAGAGATGATATTCCTAGTCAAACTAGGTATAAAATAACAGTCGCCTAATGTAAGTACATGCCCCGAGGGCAGATCCAAAACATAGGTGCCAACGGCCAAAACAGCGACTCTCGTCCCATTTCTGACTCGTAGGTTGATCTTACATGAAGCCAGTCTCCTACTAATCTGCAAATCGTGCACATCAGTACATATGTGAGTACCACATCCAGTATCAAAAATCCAATTTTTAAAACTAGTTGTGGACATGTTTATTTCAATAACAAACATAGTTGAAGCCGGGACATTTTCTGTCTTCGCTTCCTCCAAGTCCGCCTTGTACTTACGGCAGTCACGCTTCCATTGACCCCGTTTGCCACAATGTAGGCAGACGTCTTGAGATTTGTCCTTTGTCTTCCCAGAAGACTGTGATGATTTAGTCTTGCCCTTCTTTTTCTTTTTCTTCACACCCCCAGAAGGCTTCGACCAAGCCTTGGACTTTTTGGATGTCGAAGTAAGATGCGCATCGCGCTTCTTGCCTTTTAGAAGCTCTGGCTCTGCCTCTTTCAGAATAACCATTAACTCTTCAAGTGTTTTCTATTAGTTCATTATATTATAGTTCATGACGAACCCGCCCCAGCAGTCGGGCAAAGACTGTAAGATCAAATCTATGGAAGTCTCGGCCTCGAAGGTAATGCCCAGCTGACTTAACTGTTCGATGTCAGCAATCATCTGTGACACGTAGTGTTCGACATATATACTCTCTATGTAGACACGGCCACAGAGGTGGGCGACGCTGTCCGGGCTCGGTGCCCGGTCGGGAGTACGGAGTAGCCCGCGGGGGACTAAACCGGAGAATAAATGGAGTCGCCACCTAGTGTGAACTGGGAAATGATTTAAGGCCGCACTCACCCCTCGCAAGGGAAGACCTCAAACCGTTGGGTTCGAAATGGTCTCTTACTTATGCCAATTGTAATGAAAGGATTTATGCAATAATGTAACTAAGTCTTATGCAACACATGCAAGATAATTTAATCAACACACAAGTTTGCATACCTATAAACGTAAATAAAAATGAAGGAAAATGCATAATTCCATAAACTTGTTAAACAATGGAGCGCAATAATGTAATTAACAATAACTGTAAAAGTATTAATAATAAAAGCGAATAATTAAGTACGTAATGTAAAAGAAATAACTAAAGAGGCAAGCATGCATGGAAGTAAACGTGAAGTGATGCAGCATAACGAATAGAGATAACTAATATGATGAATACGAAGCGATAAATAACAAACAAAAAGGTGAATAATAAAATTAGAAGAAAAAAAGGTGCGACCCGACGCGGTAAAATATCGTGGTAAAGATAGAATTTTGGCTTTTCCCTCAAATGGAGGACCTTTAGCTCAACGTGATTAGCTCATGCGCACGAGATAGTAATACGTAAATAAATAAAGCAATAACAAGCGAAAAGTAAATATAATAATAATAATAAAAGAGATGCGACCAATGCCAACATCTATATGGGACCTTGTATGCCTGATTGAACGTATTTCACATTCAACCAAGTATACTTCATCCGGCGCGGCAAAACATCGTGGTAAAGGTAACCTTTAGGCATTTCCCTCGAATAGAGGACCTTTAATCCATCATGATTTGCCCATGCGCACTAAATTAACAATACATAAATAAATAAAGCAATAACATGCGGAAAGTAAATAACAGAATAATAAAAGATATACGACCAATGCCGACATCTATATGAGACATTGTATGCCCGATTGAACGTATTACACATTCAATCAAGCATATTTCATCTGGCGCGGTAAAACGTCGTGGTAAAGGTAGCCTTTAGGCATTTCCCTCGAATAGAGGACCTTTAATCCATCATGATTAGCCCATGCGCACTAAATTAACAATACATAAATAAATAAAGCAATAGCATGCAAAAAGTAAATAACAGAATAATAAGAGAGATGCGATCAAGGCCGACATCTATATAGGACCTTGTATGCCCGATTGAACGTATTTCACATTCAATCAAGCATAATTCATCCGGCACGATAAAACATTGTGGTAAAGGTAGCCTTTAGGCATTTCCCTAAAATGGAGGACCTTTAATCCAACGTAGTTAGCCCATGCGCACTATATTGACAATGCATAAATAAATAAAGCAATAAAACATAGAAAATAAATAACGAATCAAATAAACACAAACAATGAATGAACACAAAATTAAATAACAAAATGAAACATGTGCTCAAAAGTTTCTCAAGCGGTACGTGGAGTTGTATCCCAAGTACAGACCGCACTACCGTCCATTCGGATTCGGCTACAGAATTTATTTCTGGGTTTCCATCCGATATACCACAAGAGATGGCACGCGATCATTAACCCAATATAAATAAAAATAATAGATGTAAACCATAAAGATGCATGCGAGGAAATAACAATAGATAATTGAAAAGATGAATAAAAAAATAGCAAAGGGTGTCCTCAGGTCTTACCTTTTAAGTTGCTCCTCGGAAGTGCGCTACGTCGTTGTCGGAAGGGTTAATGCTCCGTAACTTTTCTGGTTTTCTGGTTCGGTATTTTCCTTCATTGTTTCGTTGTTTTCGTTGCTGTTTTATCTCGGTTTCTTCACTTTTTTGGAACGATTTTGGGACTGTTTTCGGACTGATTTTTGGTCTGGTTTGGGGACTATTTTTGGGACTGGTTTTAGGTGATTTACTCACTTTTTTTGGGTTATTGCTCGCTATTTTGGGAGCAGTTTTTGTTTCTTTGAGGGAGCTCGGTTAAGGGCCATTTGTTGATTTCACGTTTGTTTGTTGATCACTATTGTTTTGGTTTGTTCTCGGCTGACTTGGTCTTTCACGTGTCGGTTTGTTTGCGATGGAGGGCTGTGATAGTGGAGGCTTGTTGAAAGTGGCGTGGGTGTGTGCTGTTTCCGTGAGTCAGTGCCTTGAGTTTTGGTGGCCGCTTTTGGTGAGTGGCTTAGGTTTAGGGAATGTTGAGAGGTGTTAGGTGCTGATGTGCTCGTTGTTTGATTTATGGCCAGGCCGTGAGTGGGTTAAGTGGTAGTTTGTCTTTGTAGCTGGTATGTGGGTGAGGTGAGGGAAAGGTGAAGATCAAAGGGAGAGGTCGAGAGAGAGATGGAGTGTGTAGCCGTGTTTAAGATTTTTTGTGTCTTGCCGTGAGTGAGAGCCGAGAGCGCTAGGGAGAGGCGAGAAAGAAAAGTCCGGGAGAGAGTGAGAGTGAGAGGAGAGGGTGTTGGCTTTTTTTCTTGTGAATGCCATGAGTGGGGACCCAAAAAGGGAGAAGACCGAGGGTTTGGTTTATGTCATCTTTTATAATGGTGCATCTAGGGTTTACTTTTTGTGGGAACACAGAAACTAGGTGACGCGTGTTGTTCCGGGCTCGCGGCCCGATCGGGAGTACGGAGTAGCCACGGGGGACTAAACCGGAGAATAATGGAGTCGCCACCCGGTGTGAACCGGGAAAATGAGATTTAAGGCCGCACTCACCCCTCGCAAGGGAAGACCTCAAACCGTTGGGTTCGAAATAGTCCCTTACTTATGTCACTTGTAATGAAAGGATTTATGTAATAATTTCATCAAGCTTAAGTAACACTTATTTCCAAGAGTATCATGCTTCCAAATCCATATGTACAAAAATAAAACTTACACCTAAATTTGCATATATTTCACATCTAAGATTGCATGCTTGAAAGTACATCAAAGTAGCAACGAACATACAACTTCATTGGCATATTGTATTCATGGAAACACAAGCACACACTAACCACACAAGCACACATAAGGCGAATCAAATAATGGCGAATCAAATAAATAACAAGACTAAATTAACTCATGCTTAAAATAATAAATAAACGGCCTAGAACTATGACATGCTCAAATACAAATTTGGATGAGACGAGATACGTGCATCTTAAGTGGTACGTGGAGTTGTATCCCGAGTACAGATCATATTACCGTCTATTCGGAATCGGCTATGAAATTTATGTCCAGGTTTCCATCCGATATACCGCGAGAGTTGACACATCTTTCATTTTATTCCAAAGCCACAACATAAAATATTTCGTAATTCATGCATATTTATCTACTCAAGGGCCACAACATGCATTTTAACATAACAATCATGCGAACAATACTTAATAAATAATAAAAATAAAATAGAAAATGAATGTGGAAAATACCCTCAGGTCTAACCTTTTATGTCGACTTTCGGACTCGCGTTTCACGGCCGTCGGAAGGGCTTTCACTCCGCAACTTTTCTGGTTCACTGGCTTAGCGTCTTAGCTCACTGTTTTGCTGTTTTGCTTACTGTTTTTGCTCCGTTTCCTGCTGTTTTGGACTGCAGTTTCTGGTTACTGTTTTGGTTGTATTTGTTCACTATTTTCGGTGATTCAAGGGTGCAGTTTCGGGACAGTTTTAAGGGTAGTTCGGGGACTGTTTCAGGGGTATTTTTGGTCTTTACAGGGGCTGTCTCAGGGGCTGCTTCAGGGGTTTATTGCTTGCTCTCGGCTGGTCAGTTTGTAGGGTTGATGCGTGGCTTTGAGGGCTGTGTGGCGTGGAGTGGCAGATAGGGTCGATGAAGTTATCTGGTTATTTGGTCATGAAGTCTTGGCTGAATGGGCTTTGAAGGGTACGTTAGGCATGGTCTGAGTGGCTGGATGGGCTTTGAGGGGTACGTGTCTTGCGTTTTATTAAGGGGCTGTAGGCATGTGGACTGTAGTTTGTGGCTACGTGAAGGGGTGAGTTGTGGCTTGTGGCGTGATCTGTTGAGGGCAGGTGGCGTGATGAGTATTTGTGGCTTTGTGGGTTATTTGGTCGGTTGAGGCGCTGATGAGGGTACCTTATTGTTTGATGAGGCGTGAGTGTGCCTTAATGGCTTGCGCGGTGAGCAGGCTGTGAAGTTGCTGAGTGTAAGAGTTAGGTGGCGTGGATTGAAGGTTAGTGAGTGGGGCATGCGGCATTATTGACTTTTAATGTGAAGGTTGCATGGTTTAGGTTGCTGCTGCCGAGAGGAATGGTTGCTTGAATGGGGGCTGGATCAATGTGGGCTGAGAGAGTTTGTGGCGAGATGAGGGTTTGTTTCAGTGTGTTTGATTTGTGAGAGATAGGTTTCTTTGTTGCTCCCTCTCCCGAGAGAGAACAATGCTTAGGGTTTTATATTTTTTTTTTGTTTGATGCCGTGAATGAGAGTGAGAATCCGAGCTCTAGGGTTGATTTGACTTTGTTTATATAGAAGAGGGCTAGGGCTTCCCCTTGTCTCACAAGGAAGGGATTTGATTCTGTGTCTAAGAAGGAAATCAATGGATTGAGGGGGGACAAATTTGGTTTAGATTAGGAATACAAAATATTTGATTGGTTAGGATTAGGCATTTAATTTGTTAGATTAGGAAGTCAATATTTTTAATTTGTTATAATTGATTTTAATTAGGCATATCATCTTTTTAATTTAGTATGTGATTTTGTTTAGTTAGGAAGTTAATATATTTGATTTGTCTAAATTAGGTATGATTATATATTATGTTTTATTTAATTGGTAAATGATTTAATTCTTTATTTATTTAATTTAATTAATATTTCATTTAGTTAATATTTGATTTAATTTGGGTGTGTATTAGGGTGAATGGGCGTGTGGGCTTGGTGTGTGGGCTTGGTGTTGTGTTGGTTTGGTGAGTGGTTTATTAAATTAGGAAGTGATTTATTTTAATTTTGGTATTAGATTTTAATTAAATATTTGTTTAATTTAATTTAGATTTAATTTGTTTTAATTTAATTTAAATTGGAATTTAATTTGTGTTGGATTTTAATTTAATTTCATTGTATTTTAATTTACTTTAAATTAGTTAACTTTAATTTAATTTAATTTGATTTGTGGCATGTATTTTAAAGGTTTTAATTATTTTGGATTGGGGTGTGTTTTAAAACGGAGGTCCAACAGCGAGCCTGAAGCTAAACAAGCGAGTCAAATTCGACAAAGTACCGATTTCCATCTTTTCCCTTCCGACGTCCGTTTCCCGCGGCTTCTGCGACTTAAAAGGTAGTGCCTCCAAATGAGACTCATCATCAGGATTTATATGCAAAAATGCAATGCCTACAGTCGCCCCCACTTTGATGGGACTTGTGCAGTGTGTGACAGTGACAATCCTATCAAAGTACATGTAATGCATTTTCACTTACCTGGGTCGCCAGCTGTCTCCTGGTTTGCCTGCTGTGTTGAGTTGAGTTGATCTGGTTTTACCATTTTCGGTATGCTAAACCCCATTTCCGAGGCATTGCTGAAGTGATGTCTATCCATTTTCGAACTGTGCTCCATTTTTGGAGTGCCATTTTCGGTGACTAATGAGATAATGGTCCATTTTCGAATCGTGCTCCATTTTCGGAGTGCCATTTTCGGCGAGATGAGATGATGGTCCATTTCGAACCGTGCTCCATTTTCGAAGTGCCATTTTCGGCGAGATGAGATAATGGTCCATTTCCGAACCGTTGCTTCATTTTCAGAGTGCCATTTTCGGCGAGATGAGATAATGGTCCATTTCCAAACCGTTGCTCCACTTTCAGAGTGCCATTTTCGGCAAGTGATGAGATGATGGTCCATTTCCGAACCGTTGTTGATGAGAGATAGTCTATTTCCGAACCATGCCTGATATGAGAGTGGTCCATTTCTGAACCATTGCTGAGGAGAGATAGTCCATTTTCGGACCAATACTAATATGAGAGTGGTCCATTTCCGAACCGTTACTGATAATGATGTGGTCCATTTTCAAACCGTTGCTGATGAGAGGTAGTTCATTTCCGAACCAATACTGATATGAGAGTGGTCCATTTTCAAACCGTTGCTGATGAGAGGTAGTCCATTTCCGAACCAATACTGATATGAGAGTGGTCCATTTCTGAACCATTGCTGATGAGATATAGTCCATTTCTGAACCAATACTGATATGAGAGTGGTCCATTTCCGAACCGTTACTGATAATGATATGGTCCATTTTCGAACCGTTGCTGATGAGAGATAGTCCATTTCCGAACCGTTGCTGATGAGAGATAGTCCATTTCCAAACCAACACTGATATGAGAGTGGTCCATTTCCGAACCGTTGCTGATAAGAGAGTGGTCCATTTCCGAACTGTTACTAATATGAGAGTGGTCCATTTCTGAACCATTGCTGAGGAGAGATAGTCCATTTCCGAACCAATACTGATATGAGAGTGGTCCATTTCCGAACCTTACTCCATTATTGGAGTGCCATTCCCGGCTTGTTCATTCCTGAACTTTGTTTCTATTCTTGGAGTGCCATTCCCAGCTTGTTCATTCTCGAACTGTGTTTCCATTCTTGGAGTACCATTCCCGGCTAAACTGATATTGATGCTGATGTGGGCCCCGTTCCTAGAGTGATGCTGATGTGGGCCTCGCCCCCAGAATGATGTGGGCCTCGCCCCAAACTGATACTGATATGGGCCTCGCCCCTGGGACTCATCCCCAAGACTGAAACTGATATGGGCCTCGCCCCCAACTGATACTGATATGGGCCTCGCCCCCAACTGATACTGATATGGGCCTCGCCCTTGGGACTCATCCCCAAGACTGAATCTGATATGGGCCTCGCCCCCAACTGATACTGATATGGGCCTCGCCCCTAGACTGATACTGATATGGGCCTCGCCCCCAGACTGATACTGATATGGGCCTCGCCCTCAGACTGATACTGATATGGGCCTCGCCCCCAGACTGATACTGTGATGTCGCTGTCCCTGATTGGTTTGTCTTTGCCGCTTTCTCTCTTTCTGCTTCAAAACCTGTGAATACAAACCAAAACAAACACAAAAGAATGCAAAGTATGTTACGTGTATGCATGCATGCATGAATGAGTTTCCTATCCCGTTGGGTTAGGTCTCCCGCCAATTCTTCCTCAGGCAAAGTACTACTTCAACCTTTCCATTTTAATCGGCTCGGTGAACTCATTCTCTTCCAAGTCTGATAGTCTCACTGCCCCATTTCCTAATTTCTGAATGATCATCATATCTTTTCTGCTTGCTGCTTTCGGGAATTCCCCGTGTTCTAAACATCACTGAATTTCATAGTACCAAGGTTGAATGCTTTTCTCAAATATACTAATGTTGCCGGTTGAAAGGAATAGATTCAGGCAAGTAAGCAAAACGAACGTCTCTATTATCATTAAGAAAAGGTTCGAACGAAGAGACAAAATCAATGTCTTTATTAAAAATGCAGGATCAAATAAACTAGGAGGAATAACTTCATCATTCGCAGCATTGCCTTCTTCATTGGCCTATGGTTCTCCACCGTTGTCATCCCCTATTCCTATGAATGAAGCTGAGTGATTGAGAGTTTGGAGGACAAGCGTTTCGGGTAGGCCTGAGTTGATCATGTAGTTGGGTAGGGGATTTCTGTGTGCGTTGGGTTGTTCTCTTTCTGGGTCAGGTATTTTGTGGGAGTCAATGAGGTTTTGGATCTCATGCCTAAGGCGGGTGCAACTATCAGTTTCGTGACCCCTTCTCCGATGGAAGTGACAATACAGGCTTAGGTCAAGGTTGGGTGATACAGGGTTTGGAATTGGTTTAGCCTCTAAGGGTTCCAGAAGTCCTTGCGCCTTCAGCTTTTCGAACACCCTTGAAAGAGGCTTACCAAGGTTGGAAAATCGCCTGCTTTTGATGGCAGTGACCTCATCGGTAGCGGGCTTGGTCCCTGAAGGTCCCTCAATATTCCTTCTATTCTGGCCATAGAACTTTCTGTTTTCAGCCTCTTCTTCTTCAATATCCATAACTGTCTCCCTCAATTGTCAGAAATCCGTAATCATCGAAGTCATCCTCCGCAGCTTACCATAAATGGAGGGCTTAGTACCCTTGATGATCATTTTGATCTGGTCTTTCTCAGAGGGCCGAGTCTGCATCTTCAAAAGCTGGCTTCTCCAGCGGTCTACATACTCCTTGAAGCTTTCTTCCGGCTTCTGCTTAGTGTTCTCCAAATCACAGAGTGACAAGTCAATCTCTAAGTCTGTAACATACTGCTTCAGAAAAGCATCAGCTAGTTCCCTCCAATCTTCTTTAACCTTCTTCTCAAGGCTATGATACCAAACCACAGGTGCCCCCTCGAGTGACATCCCAAACATCTTTTGGACTTGGCGCTGTGATAGGCCCACTGAACTCATGATTGAGACATATTACTGCAGATGGACTCTCGGGTCTCCATTCCCATTAAACTTGGCTATGTCGGGCATTTTAAACTGAGCTGGCAGCTGTTCTCCGAAGGTCATTGCCTCATAATCTAACAACTCTTCATGTTTACCCCTCATTTTTCGGGTAACTGTTTCAACCTGATCCCAAAGCTTCTGAAATTCTGCCTGAGACCCAATCATTTTGCCTGTTGCATACTCTGTCATGTCATCATCAAAAGTGGGGATATCATCCCCCAACCCATTCGGAGGCTCATCACGCCTCACATTCTCAGAATTTCCCCCAGCACGGGGTACAGCCATATTTGTCATGGCAGTAGTCAAGGCTTGCAATTGTTCAGTAATCTTGGCGAAACCATTTTCCAACTGATCTATCTGGGATACCTCATTATCAGATGTACTCATATCTGTTACCGGTCTTTTGGTGAGTCTTCCCTCTTCCCTAACCCAACAGGAATCTATGATGGCTTTCAGAACACAAGGGTTAGCATGATGTATGTATGCATGGGGTGCATGAGATGCATGTAACATATATAACATACTAAATCAACTAAAATTTTCAAACAAATCGGCCCATTATCATTTTAGAAGCTTTTGGGCTAACTGTCATAAGAGTGAACTCATCCCAGTTTAAATGGCCCAACGAGTTCACATCTCATGGCAATGAGACCAACTAAATCCAAATGGTAATGTTCCGAACACAAGCACAAAGTGGCCCATCAACACTTAGAAGCCGTTGGCCCAATCGTCATAAAATACGTTATTGTCCCAGTTTAAATGGCCCAACAAGCCCATATCCCATGACAAATGGTCCAAATGGATCCAAACGACGATGTTCCCAAACACAAGCATAAAAGAAAGATAATGCAAACATAAAACAATAATTTCTACAGAATGGCCCGTCAACATTTCAGAAACTTTGGGCCTAATGGTCATAAGGTACGAACTCGCCCCAGTTTAAATGGCCCAGCAAGTTCGCATTTCTGACAATAGTCCAACTGCATCCAAATGAGGATGGTCCACAAGCACATACTCAAGGAAATAATTGTTACATTAACCATACAAACACGGTCTATGGGTGGGTTCGCAAGAGTGTAGACAAAGGGTTCGAGCGACCAAGTGAGCGCACCTTTTTTTATACACTAAGGTACGTGCCAATGAGCTATGGTGTGTGACTGACTGTCAAATTGATTTCCCGTTGTAGATTCCCCAGAGGGAGGGTGGAGCGAGGCTCACTTAAATACCCAAGCCTCTTAGGCTCTTATCGCTTGGTGTCAGGAATAAACAACGAGTCCTCCAAATTAGTCCATCACAATAGGCTACGAGTAGATGGCTATCTAGGTGCCTTCACAGCTTTTCCTTCTAGAAAGGTAGTGAGTGAATGAAGACACCAAACCATTACCTAGCCTCAAAATTCCTTTGATTAAACCCCCATTTTATCCACTATAGACACGGTCAATTAAAACATAAATCCAAACGTTACAAGATAATATTTCGGGGCCGATTCTCTATCCCCAGTGGAGTCGCCAGACTGTGGGAACACAGAAACTGGGCGACGCATACTGTTCCGGGCTCGAGGCCCGGTCGGGAGTACGGAGTAGCCACGGGGGACTAAACCGGAGAATAATGGAGTCGCCACCCGGTGTGAACCGGGAAAATGAGATTTAAGGCCGCATTCACCCCTCGCAAGGGAAGACCTCAAACCGTTGGGTTCGGAATAGTCCCTTACTTATGTCACTTGTAATGAAAGGATTTGTGTAATAATTTAATCAAGCTTAAGTAACACTTATTTCCAAGAGTATCATGCTTCTAAATCCATATGCACAAAAATAAAACTTACACCTAAATTTACATATATTTCACATCTAAGATTGCATGCTTGAAAGTACATCAAAGTAGCAACGAACATACAACTTCATTGGCATATTGTATTCATGGAAACACAAGCACACACTAACCACACAAGCACACATAAGGCGAATCAAATAATGGCGAATCAAATAAATAACAAGAATAAATTAACTCATGCTTAAAATAATAAATAAACGGCCTAGAACTATGACATGCTCAAATACAAATTTGGATGAGACGAGATACGTGCATCTTAAGTGGTACGTGGAGTTGTATCCCGAGTACAGATCATACTACCGTCCATTCGGAATCGGCTATGAAATTTATGTCCAGGTTTCCATCCGATATACCGCGAGAGTTGACACATCTTTCATTTTATTCCAAAGCCACAACATACAATATTTCGTAATTCATGCATATTTATCTACTCAAGGGCCACAACATGCATTTTAACATAACAATCATGCGAACGATACTTAATAAATAATAAAAATAAAACAGAAAATGAATGTGGAAAATACCCTCAGGTCTAACCTTTTATGTCGACTTTCGGACTCGTGTTTCACGGCCGTCGGAAGGGCTATCACTCCGCAACTTTTCTGGTTCACTGGCTTAGCATCTTAGCTCACTGTTTTGCTGTTTTGCTTGCTGTTTTTGCTCTGTTTCCTGTTGTTTTGGACTGCAGTTTCTGGTTACTGTTTTGGTTGTATTTGTTCACTATTTTCGGCGATTCAAGGGTGCAGTTTCGGGACAATTTTGAGGGTAGTTCGGGGACTGTTTCAGGGGTATTTTTGGTCTTTACAGGGGCTGTCTCAGGGGCTGTTTCAGGGGTTTATTGCTTGCTCTCAGCTTGTCAGTTTGTAGGGTTGATGCGTGGCTTTGAGGGCTGTGTGGCGTGGAGTGGCAGATAGGGTCGATGAAGTTATGTGGTTATTTGGTCATGAAGTCTTGGCTGAATGGGCTTTGAGGGGTACGTTAGGCATGGTCTGAATGGCTGGATGGGCTTTGAGGGGTACGTGTCTTGCGTTTTATTAAGGGGCTGTAGGCATGTGGACTGTAGTTTGTGGCTACGTGAAGGGGTGAGTTGTGGCTTGTGGCGTGATCTGTTGAGGGCAGGTGGCGTGATGAGTATTTGTGGCTTTGCGGGTTATTTGGTCGGTTGAGGCGCTGATGAGGGTACCTTATTGTTTGATGAGGTGTGAGTGTGCCTTAGTGGCTTGCTCGGTGAGCAGGCTGTGAAGTTGCCGAGTGTAAGAGTTAGGTGGCGTGGATTGAAGGTTAGTGAGTGGGGCATGTGGCCTTATTGACTTTTAACGTGAAGGTTGCATGGTTTAGGTTGCTGCTGCCGAGAGGAATGGTTGCTTGAATGAGGGCTGGATCAATGTGGGCTGAGAGAGTTTGTGGCGAGAGGAGGGTTTGTTTCAGTGTGTTTGATTTGTGAGAGATAGGTTTCTTTGTTGCTCCCTCTCCCGAGAGAGAACAATGCTTAGGGTTTTATATATTTTTTTTGTTTGATGCCGTGAATGAGAGTGAGAATCCGAGCTCTAGGGTTGATTTGACTTTGTTTATATAGAAGAGGGCTAGGGCTTCCCCTTGTCTCACAAGGAAGGGATTTGATTCTGTGTCTAAGAAGGAAAACAATGGATTGAGGGGGGACAAATTTGGTTTAGATTAGGAATACAAAATATTTGATTGGTTAGGATTAGGCATTTAATTTTTTAGATTAGGAAGTCAATATTTTTAATTTGTTATAATTGATTTTAATTAGGCATATCATCTTTTTAATTTAGTTTGTGATTTTGTTTAGTTAGGAAGTTAATATATTTGATTTGTCTAAATTAGGTATGATTATATATTATGTTTTATTTAATTGGTAAATGATTTAATTCTTTATTTATTTAATTTAATTAATATTTCATTTAGTTAATATTTGATTTAATTTAGGTGTGTATTAGGGTGAATGGGCGTGTGGGCTTGGTGTGTGGGCTTGGTGTTGTGTTGGTTTGGTGAGTGGTTTATTAAATTAGGAAGTGATTTATTTTAATTTTGGTATTAGATTTTAATTAAATATTTGTTTAATTTATTTAGATTTAATTTAGATTTAATTTGTTTAATTTAATTTAAATTGGAATTTAATTTGTGTTGGATTTTAATTTAATTTAATTTCATTGTATTTTAATTTACTTTAAATTAGTTAACTTTAATTAATTTAATTTGATTTGTGGCATGTATTTTAAAGGTTTTAATTATTTTGGATTGGGGTGTGTTTTAAAACGGAGGTCCAACAGCGAGCCCGAAGCTAAACAAGCGAGTCAAATTCGACAAAGTACCGATTTCCATCTTTTCCCTTCCGACGTCCGTTTCCCGCGGCTTCCACGACTTAAAAGGTAGTGCCTCCAAATGAGACTCATCATCGGGATTTATATGCAAAAATGCAACGCCTACACTTTTGTGTGCATGGCTCAAAAAGGGAACAAATCAAATAAATATGGGGTGTATTTATTTAGTTTGTTTAAGGAAATGATATTGTGTAATTTTGGTGGGGAATATATTTAATTTGGAAGGTGATTTACTTAGATTAGGAAGGGGATATGATTTAATTTAGGAAGGGGATTTGATTTAATTTGTGACATGTGTTTTAAATGTGTTGCATATTTTTGGATTGGGCTTTGGTGGGCTTTAGGCGTGTGGCTTGGTTCTTTGGTGGGCTTGGGCGTGTGGCTTGGTTCTTTGGGTTGCGGGGATTTTGGGCCGAGCCTAATAGTTAAAACAAAGATTAATCGAACGAACCCGAGGCTAAACAAACGAATTAAATCTGAGGATGTACTTATTTTTGAATTTTCCCTTCCGACGTCCGTTTCCCGCAACTTCTGCAACTTATCGGGTAGTGCCTCCAAACAAGGCTCATCATCGGGCTTTCATGTAAAAATGCAGTGTCTACAGTCGCCCCCACTTTGATGGGACTTATGCAGTGTGTGACAGTGACAATCTTATCAAAGTCATGCATGCATTTTTACTTCTCTGGTTTGTCGGCTGTCGTGCTTACCTGCTGTTTTGCGAGATGCTTCGAACTGAGTTGATTTGATGATGAGGTGCTTGACCCCTGGTTCATTCCAGAACCGTTACTTTGTGAGAGGTGGTCCATTCCTGAACCGTTACAGTATGAGATGTGGTTCATTCCCGAACCGTTACTGATGTGAGGTGATGGCGAGGCGCTTTGACCCTTGGGTTTTGTTCCCGAACCACCGAATGGGTTTTGTCCCCGAATTGAGTTGTGGGTCTTGTACCCGAATTTAGTTGAGGGTCTTGTTCCCGATTTGAGTTGTTGTTCTTGTACCCGAATTTAGTTGAGGGTCTTGTTCCCGATTTGAGTTGTGGGTCTTGTTCCCAATTTGAGTTGTGGGTCTTGTTCCCGATTTGAGTTGTGGGTCTTATTCCCTAATTGAGTTGTGGGTCTTGTTCCCGATTTGATTTGTGAGTCTTGTTCCCAATTTGATTTGTGGGTCTTGTTCCCGATTTGAGTTGTGGGTCTTATTCCCGAATTGAGTTCAGGGTCTTGTTCCCAATTTGATTTGTGGGTCTTGTTCCCAATTTGATTTGTGGGTCTTGTTCCTGATTTGATTTGTGAGTCTTGTTCCCGATTTGAGTCATGGGTCTTATTCCCGATTTGAATTGTGGGTCTTGTTCCTGATTTGAGTTGTGGGTCTTGTTCCTGAATTTAGTTCAGGGTCTTGTTCCCGAATTGAATTGTAGGTCTTGTTCTCGATTTGATTTGTGGGTCTTGTTCCCGATTTGAGTTGTGGGTCTTGTTCCCGATTTGAGTTCTGGATCTTGTTCCCGATTTGATTTGTAGGTCTTGTTCCCAATTTGATTTGTGGGTCTTGTTCCCGATTTGATTTGTGGGTCTTGTTCCCAATTTGATTTGTGGGTCTTGTTCTCGATTTGAATTGTGGGTCTTGTTCCCGATTTGAGTTGCTCGTCTTTGCCATTTTTTCTTTTTCTTTCTTCAAAAAACCTGCGAATACAAAACAAGAATTGTGTGTATGTAACGTGTATGCATGTATGCATGAATGTATTTCATATTCTGATGGGTTAGGCCTTCCTTGTGCTCTTTGGTGCCCTTTGCATATAAAAGTCTTTGGTCGCCCCATGGGCCTGCTTATAGTTTCCTCCTGCCAATTCTACTCTGGTGATTGCTTAGTTTTCTTTGGTCACATGGCTCAAGATCCCGTTATGTCCCTTATTCGTGAGGTGGTAGACTGGTCGCCCCTAGACCTGGTTTAGGTTTATGCTCTCTACTGCTTGCACTAGGTCAAGGTAGACTACGTGATGTGGCATTCCATATCAATATACTATATTACATGCTACGAAATAGTCCCAATAGTTATACATATTATTGCCCTCAAAGAATGCCCAGTATTGAAACCAGAGAACCTTCAAAACATTCAATGCAACTCAAATCCAAGTCTTTGAATAAATGATCTAAGACATACACAAAGTGTGTGTGTACAATGGTTCCTTTGCAGCTTCATCCTCAGGTAAGCCAACTCAATGATTTCGACAAAAAACTAGGATCGATGGGTCAAACCAACCTAGATGTCTCAATTATGCCCTGCAGTTGCTTTTCTGTGCTCAATGTGGTATGATTTTCTTTTTCTTTTGTCTCTTTTTTTTCTTTTCGTTTTGAACTTCTTCTTTTTTTCTTTTTCTTTTTCTTTTTCTTTTTCTCTTTTTTTTCAACACACCTACCCTTTGAGGTAACATTTCTCCTCATGGTGGTCCTAATACTCGCCCACGGGTAGTTTCACGCTTATCGGTTATAGGTGGTTTAATTCTTTTCTTTAGAGACTTTTCTTTTATTTTCAGCCATACCACACATCATAACACAAGCAAATCAGGATAGACATTTAGGCGAATGATCATTCATCGACCTACAATTTCTTCAACTAGTCACATTACCAACTACTCAGGTTTTCACTACTAAGAACCTATAAATAAGTGCTTACGAGTCTAACATAGATCAACTACTCAAAGTATCATATAAAAGCACATCAAGAGTTTATTGTTTCTAAGATTTCACCATAAACCAATCAATTTCATCATCAGACTTATGTCTAACTATTAAGGACTAAAAACAAATAATTTTTCTTTCTCTTTTTTTTTTCTTTTCCTTTTTCTTTTTTTTTCTTTTTTTTTCCTTCTCTTTTTTCTTTTTTTTTTTTTTGTTTGCTAAACTCTTCTTGAAAAATCTTTATTTTCTAACCCAACAGATATTTATGATGGCTTTGAAGACATAGAGGTTAACATAATACGTGTATGCATGTGATGCATGAGATATATAAGATGCATGTGGTTACCAAAACAGAATATATCCTTCCAACCTTATTTCTCCCACACCCGTGGTAAGTCTATTTTTGGGTTCTAAGTATGGCTTATTTTATGCACCGATGCAAGGTACACAAAATCGCTCTCTCCTATGCTACGGGGTGAACTTTGGCCGCTTCTGTCCATTTCCATCGGTAAAAGACAAAGACCGCCCATTTACAACATGGACTAAGCCGATTATGGGATCATGCCATTGTCTAAAAACGACGAATTGAGCTTTCAGCAACCGCAGTCATGGGGATGAACTTAAAGGTATCCAAAAGTATACAAATATGTCATAACAATGCGTATGATTTCTGGATGAAAGCCAGTGTGGATATCGAACTCATGCTTCTAGCATATTTGGATCATGTTTGGATTTTCTAAGCCCATCAAGGTTTTCATACAAGTTGGCTCATTATCATTTCAAAGCATTCAATCATATTATTGCGAGGTGTAAACTTTTCCCAGTTGAAAAAGGCCCAACAGGTTTACACTTTTGTAATAACGTGGCTAAACAACTTCAAATGATAAGGGGCCCAAACACAAAGTGTCTCTTCGGTATTTTAGAAGCTTTTGGCCCAATCGTCATAAGGCACAAACTCGTCCCAGTTTAAATGGCCCAACAAGTTCATATCTCATGACAAGAAGTCCAAATGAATCCAAATGATGATGGTCCCAAACACAAGCATAAATGGTGGCTTCTATAGGTCATATAACTATGGTTCTCATGCATTTTTATGGGAGTATTGATAAAGGCTCCCGCCGACGAAGGGTTGCCCACAACTAAGTCTCCCCACTCAAGGGTTCGAGTGACCAAGTGAGCGCACCTTTTTTATACCCTAAGGTACGTGCCAACGAGTGATGATACCATATAATGATCTGTCGCTTCGAGCGAAAACAACTTCACGATGCATGAATAACTGTCAAATGGATGCCTCTATTGAAAATTCCCCAGATGGAGGGTGGAGCGAACTCTCTTAAATACCATTACCTCTTAGGCTCTTATCGCCTTTGTGACAGGAATAAACAATAGATCATCCAAATTAGTCCATCACTTTAAATATGTTTTAAGGTAAGCTTTGAGTAAATGATTATCTAGATGTCTTCACAGATTTTCCTTTTAGCTATAAAAAGGTAGTGAGTGAATGAAGACATCAAATCATTATCTAACTCTAATAATATATTTGGTTAAATCAACTTTAGTTTGGAAAGTTTTATTAACCCCTTGGTCCCAAACCACTTGTAGACAAGGTTAACTAAAGCAAAAATCACAAACATTACAAGACGTTATTTCGGGGCCGATTCTCTATCCCCATTGGAGTCGCCAGACTGTAGACACGGCCACAGAGGTGGGCGACGCTGTCCGGGCTCGCGGCCCGGTCGGGAGTACGGAGTAGCCCGCGGGGGACTAAACCGGAGATTAAATGGAGTCACCACCTAGTGTGAACTGGGAAATGATTTAAGGCCGCACTCACCCCTCGCAATGGAAGACCTCAAACCGTTGGGTTCGGAATGGTCCCTTACTTATGCCAATTGTAATGAGAGGATTTATGCAATAATGTAACCAAGTTTTATGCAACACATGCAAGATAATTTAATCAACACACAAGCTTGCACACCCATAAAGGTAAATAAAAATGAAGGCAAATGCATAATTTCATAAACGTGTTAAACAATGGAGCGCAATAATGTAATTAACAATAACTGTAAAAGCATTACTAATAAAAGCGAATAATTAAGTACGTAATGTAAAAGAAATAAGTAAAGAGGCAAGCATGCATGGAAGTAAACGTGAAGTGATGCAACAGAATGAATAGAGATGACTAATATGATGAATACGAAGCGATAAATAACAAACAAAAAAGTGAATAATAAAATTAGAAGAAAAAATGGTGCGACTCGGCGCGACAAAACATTATGGTAAAGGTAGCATTTTGGCTTTTCCCTTAAATGGAGGACCTTTAGCTCAATGTGATTAGCCCATGCGCACGAGATAGCAATGCGTAAATAAATAAAGCATTAACAAGCGAAAAGTAAATATAATAATAATAAAAGAAATGCGACCAATATGGGTGTTCATAGGGTCGGGTCAACCCGCGACCCGACTCGACCCGACATAACCTGACCCGACCCGGTCGGGTTTAGAATTTTAAAAATAAAAATTCGGGTCATTTGTGACCCGACCCGAAATTCGGATCGGGTCACGGGTTCAGAAACATTTTTGTCGGGTCGACCCGACCCGACCCGACCCGACCAATGATATATATATATAGACCGGGCCGGCGGTTCGGTTCGGTTCCGAACCGTCCGGTTCCGGTTCCACTTTGTGTGGTTCCAGTTCCGGTTCCGGTTCCATTCGGTTTTTTTTTTTTTTTTTTTTTGAAAATAAAACTCAAATTACAAATAATTATATTAAATTATTATTTTTGAAAATAATTACAAATAAAATTACATAATTACAAATAAAATTATGTAATTACAAATTAAGTTAAATTACATTACATAATTACACTAAATTACAAATATAAATCTTAATTAAAAAATTAAAAAAATATATTATTATATATATACAAACCGATTCCAACCGGAACCGTACGGTTCCGGTTGGAACCGTTGGAACCGAACGGTTCCAACGGTTCCAACCGGTTCGGCTAGGGGAGGAACCCTAACCGAACCGATTAGGTTCCGGTTCGGTTCCGGAACCGGTTGGAACCGGAACCGTCCGGTTCCAACCGGTTCCAACCGGTTCGGTTCCGGTTCCGAACCGGAACCTTGGCCGGGTCTATATATATATATATATATATAATTAGGGCAGTTCAACTTCAAGACTCAAATCTCATCACTTCATTTGTTCACACTTCACACTTCATTCACGCCGAGTCGCTGACACACAAATCAGAAATCACATCCTCAAATCTCACTTCATTTCTCGTTCTTGGCTTCTGCCAGACTGCCAATCTGCCATTACCGGCTTCACTCATCTTCTTCCTCTCCCGTCGCTCTCTCAGTCTCTCTTTGTCTCTCTTGGAGTCTTCAGTAAGATCACTACAAATCTCACTCATTTTTTTTATTTCATGAAATTGAATTAGGGGTTTATTTTTTTGGTTAAGGGTTTGTAATTTCTTGTGATTTTTTATACCAATCTGATGAATAATGATGCGTGAAATTGAATTAGGGTTTTGTTTCTTTTCGGATAAGGGTTTGTTGTGATATCTGGTAGGTTGAGCTGGGTGAAGCCGTGACTGTCACCGACTCACCATAATTTGTTAAGGGTTTGTAATTTATTTTAAATCTATAGGGGTTTTAACTTGTGTTTTCCTGTTTATTTGTGTTTCTTTTCGGATAAGGGTTTCTTTTCGGTTCAATTTTTTTTTGCTCTTTATTAGTTTATTAGTTTTGTACTTTTGTTTTCTTTCATTCTGTTCCGTTCTGTTTTTGTTTTCTTCATAAAATTTGCTGATTTGCTCTTTATCATTTTCACTCACCATTTGCTTTGTTTTTGCTTTGTTTAATTTTATATAATTATTGAGTAATAATAATGTTATTTGTTATTACAGGTTTGGAAACTTTGTTGGAAATTTGGATGTTCAAGTGTATGTTGAGTGTTTGGCTGGTTCCAAATTTGTAAGTTTGTAAGTTGATGTTTTGAACTGTTGTAGTGTTTGGTTGTTTGCTTTGTAAGTTGGAACTTTGAATGATTTGTGATATTAGCTGTTTGGCATGTTTCCATATTTGTAAGTTTGTACTTTGTAAGTTGAACTGTTAAGTGTTTACTTTGTAAGTTTGGAGTATTTGGAAGCTGGAAGTTTTCGGAAGTTGAAATGAATGGTTGAATTTGAAATGAATGTTTGGAAGTTGTAAGTTGTAAGTTGTAAGTGTTTTTGGAAGTTGGAAGTTTTTGGAAGTTGAAATGAGTGTTTGGAAATTTTCAGTGGCCCCAATGTTGGTAAACAAGTAGTTGTAGTTTGAAATGATTCACTAAGTTAATACTTAATATTAATAATGATTTGTAATACTGATATTTTGTAGTTTAATTCATTGATATTTTGTAGTTTAACTTATTCACACACAGTCACGCAGGCAGCAAAGCAATGAAAATGAAAGAAAAAATTAAATTCCAAAACTAACACAGCCATAGACGCAGGCAGAAAAGCAATGAAAATGAAAGAAAAAATTAAATTGCAAATACCCATGCCCAGAATCGAACCTGTGACCCATTAAAAATCAATCAAACACTTTACCATCCTACTACACACTTGTCTTGTTAAAGTTATATCATTAAATATATATATTATATTTCACCGTATTTTTTTTAGACCGATCCGAACCAACTCACAATTTTTTGACCTGACCCGCGCTAACCCGACCCGCGCGGGTCATCCAGTGAATTTTCGGGTTTCGGGTTGACATACCCGACTGACCCGACCCGATCGGGTCATTAAAAAAACAAAAAAACCCGACCTGACC
Source organism: Zanthoxylum bungeanum (assembly GCA_019454045.1). Lineage (NCBI taxonomy): Eukaryota > Viridiplantae > Streptophyta > Magnoliopsida > Sapindales > Rutaceae > Zanthoxylum > Zanthoxylum bungeanum. The sequence goes on from SKCR01037575.1 coordinate 55,719, forward strand.
CGACCCGTGAACACCCCTAGCGACCAAAGCCAACATCTATATGGGACCTCGTATGCCTGATTGAACATATTTCACATTCAACCAAGTATATTTCGTCCGGCGCGGTAAAACGTCGTGGTAAAGGTAGCCTTTAGGCATTTCCCTCGAATAAAGGACCTTTAATCCATCATGATTAGCCCATGCGCACTAAATTAACAATACATAAATAAATAAAGCAATAACATGCGGAAAGTAAATAACGGAATAATAAAAGAGATGCGACCAAGGCTGATATCTATATGGGACCTCGTATGCCCGATTGAACGTATTTCACATTCAATCAAGCATACTTCATCTGGCGCGGAAAAAAGTCGTGGTAGAGGTAGCCTTTAGGCATTTTCCTCAAATAGAGGACCTTTAATCCATCATGATTAGCCCATGCGCACTAAATTAACAATAAATAAATAAATAAATAAATAAAGTAATAGCATGCGGAAAGTAAATAACGGAATAATAAGAGAGATGCGACCAAGGTTGACATCTATATGGGACCTCGTATGCCTGATTGAACATATTTCACATTCAATCAAGCATAATTCGTCTGGCGCGGTAAAATATTGCTCCTCGGAAGTGCGCTACGTCGTTGCCGGAAGGGTTAATGCTCCGTAACTTTTCTGGTTTTCTGGTTCGGTATTTTCTTTTGCTGTTTTGCTGTTTTCGTTGCTGTTTTATCTCGGTTTCTTCATTGTTTTGGAATGATTTTGGGACTGTTTTCGGACTGATTTTTGGTCTGGTTTGGGGACTATTTTTGGGACTGATTTTAGTTGATTTACTCACTTTTTTTGGGGTTACTGCTCGCTATTTTAGGAGCAGTTTTTGTTTCTTTAAGGGAGCTCGGTTAAGGGCTATTTGTTGATTTCATGTTTGTTTGTTGATCACTATTGTTTTGGTTTGTTCTCGGCTGACTTGGTCTTTCACGTGTCGGTTTGTTTGCGATGGAGGGCCGTGATAGTGGATGCTTGTTGAAAGTGGCGTGGGTGTGTGCCGTTTGCGTGAGTCAGTGCCTTGAGTTTTAGTGGCCGCTTTTGGTGAGTGGCTTAGGTTTAGCGAATGGTGAAAGGTGTTAGGTGCTGTTGTGCTCATTGTTTGATTTATGGTCAGGCCGTGAGTGGGTTAAGTGGTAGTTTGTCTTTGTAGTTGGTATGTGGGTGACGTGAGGGAAATGTGAAGATCAAAGAGAGAGGCCGAGAGAGAGATGGAGTGTGTAGCCGTATTTAAGATTTTTTGTGTCTTGCCGTGAGTGAGAGCTGAGAGAGCTAGGGAGAGGCGAGAAAGAAAAGTCCGGGAGAGAGTGAGAGAGCCGTGAGTGAGACTGAGAAGAGAGGGTGTTGGCTTTTTTGCTTATGAATGCCGTGAGTGAGGACTAAAATGGGAGAAGACCTAGGGTTTGGTTTATGTCATCTTTTATAATGGTGAATCTAGGGTTTCCTTGTATGTGCATGGCTCAAAAAGGGATCAAATCAAATAAATATGAGGTGTATTTAATTAGTTTGTTTAAGGAAAGGATATTGTGTAATTTTGGTGGGGAATATATTTAATTTGGAAGGTGATTTACTTAGATTATGAAAGGGATTTGATTTAATTTAGGAAGGGAATTTGATTTAATTGTGACATATGTTTTAAATGTGTTGAATATTTTTGGATTGGGCTTTGGTGGGCCTTGGGCGTGTGGCTTGGTTCTTTGGTGGGTTTGGGCGTGTGGCTTGGTTCTTTGGGTTGCGGGGATTTTGGGTCGAGCGTAATAGTTAAAACAGATATTAATCGAGCGAACCTGAGGCTAAACAAACAAATTAAATCTGAGGATGTACTTATTTTTGAACTTTTCCTTCTGACGTCTGTTTCCCGCAACTTCCGTAACTTATCGGGTAGTGCCTCCAAACGAGGCTCATCATCGGGCTTTCATGCAAAAATACAGTGTCTATACTCTGACATTCGCGAGCGAAATAGCTTCTTTATCAAATCATACTTCTGAGATCTAAGATTATATTTATGAATATCCTTCAACTTCAACATCATATTATAAGGATCTAATCCCTTGTGCTGACTACGAAATTGAGGAGTCATTGCAGCAAAGCATAACAAATTGAACAGTAAAGTTATCATCACGATGAGTCTTCCAAAGCTCATGTTCTACTGGCTGCTCAAGTCCGGACTCAGGCCCGAGAGGTCTCTCTATAACATAGAGCAACTTCTCAGCTCCCAGGACTATCATGAGATTCATTTCCTAGTCTGTAAAATTTGCGCCGTTAAAGACATTCTCGCTCATGATTATGTCCATAACGCTAATCTTTTCAGTCATCTTGATTGCTATAGTCCAACTATCCAATCAAATATTTCGGGTACACTCAAATGCAATGGTTACTATAGTCCAACTATATAATCAACTACAAATAGAGTAGCGTTGAGTATAGTCTAATTGTTCAAAGAAAATAATAAAATAATATTAGTCCAACTAATATATATAATGACGATAAATAATAAAAGAGCGCGTATTTTAGCGAGTATTAAACAAAATTGCAAATTTAATACTAGCCTCCCACTATTTTTTGGCGATCCTCTAACCCTCCGTTGAGTACTCGGAAAACATAGTTTCCTAGTGGGCTAGGATCCCGTTAAATAATACACAACCTTGACTTTGGCCAACAAGCTGTATAAAATTTAACTAGGTAGATCTCTAAGATCAATTTGATCACATCCAATTCCTAGATCCGGTAGGTGGACATCCAAGTCCAAAACATATATCCAATAAATTTCCTAACCTGTTTCCTCTGAATCAAATAAGCATTGACTTTGGCTCAACAAGCTTAATGATTCTAGTTAAGCGCGACCCATTGACAGTGGGAAAACTTCGTAATCCACGACGATGAACAGAAGTGACCTTGACTTTGGCCAACAAGTTACAACTGCCCAAGACATGCGATGTTAACAAAGCTTTCATGGTTCAAACACATCCGCGATAGACAATGATCTTGACTTTGGCCAACAAATTAAAGCCAATCTTGGATCTTGAAAGAAAACCACCCAATGGAAGGAAACGCTTAATATTAAATATGAGAGCGTTTTCGTAAATTGGCAACCAATTTATTATCTTTGATTAGGTCTCATCATACATCCTTAAACATGCATTCTAAAAGCATAATAAGGCGCGATAAATTTAATAATGATATGCGGATGGATATTCACATTTTGTTCCTATAACAAAACTCTCTCTTTTTCTCTTTCCCGATAGCACTTTACATTATTCTAAAACCCAATTACATAACACTATAAGAAACCTCATTTACATTGAGGGGAATTGGTGAGAAGAGAAATACAATGAGAATGAGAGGTGATACGCTGGACTCGCAGGTCCAATTTCAAATACATATCATATTTACAATAATTTCCAAAATTACCCCCACCAATCTAATATCCATCTGATATACATTATTCAATAAATACATCTAAGTATTCACACATAACATGTTGTCAATCAATTTAATCCAATTAATTAATTCTTCAATTAATGACCATCCAATGTTCATACAATGATTTGATTTGCGCGGGTCCAACTCGTTTAAGAATAAATACTCAAAGTAAGTATTCTTGAATTATATCGAACTATAATTTTAAATCCAATTTTAATTGTATCCAATACTAATTCATGTTTAATTCCAAATTAAACAATTACATCTATTATAGTGCCTTTTTAAACTTGGATTCCAAATCCAATCCAAATGGGTCTTAATTAATTCTTTAGGCATGGACTTTTAGCCATTATGGATCAAACCCATAATGTCTTGGCCCATTTAGGAATCATTTAGGAATCACCATATGTCATAAATTAATTTTGGCCCATTAGGCCCAATATAATTATCAAAAGGCCCAAAGTCATATTTTGGACTTTTATGGAAATGGTTTAGGCCCAATTGGATCCAACCCAATTGTCCAAAACCAAACTTGGCACAACCAAGCCCATTAGCCCAAATATAAGCAAATTAGATTAATACAATATTCCAAATATTATATTAATTCAATTTAAGTGTAATTAACACAACTGATTAATTAATCTAACATTTCCAAAATATTAATTAATCTAATTAATCATGCTTATCATTCCAATTCATGTTCAACACAAGTCAAGTCTCCAACAACATGCATTATTCACAGAAATTACAAGAATTTAATGTCTAATTTGATTCCAATCCAATTAAATCAACATTCAATATTTATTTCATGTCATTAACACATCCAAGTGTCAAATTTTAAAAAATCACCATGAATATAACTAGGGTAATTTCCGGCCATGTGAGGAAAATTGGGGAAATTTGATCTAATCAATTTTTCAATAATCCAATGATGCACAACTCTAAGTTATCATCATCTAATATCAACCAAACACTCAATTTTGAATTTTCATGCTCCAAGCAACAAATCCCCAAATTAAAGTTTATAAACCCTAGAATTCAAATCAAGTTTAGCAAGGCTCTGATACCATTGTTAGTCTCTAAGACGTGCTTCCAAGATCCTAAACATGATTTGTGTGTGAATTAATCAAGTAAATGTTGTGGAATGACTTACATTGATTTAGGGAGAAATTTCAAAAATTCTTTTGAATGGATGAAGCTCCAAGCTTTTGATTTGTTGTTTGACCATTGGGTGAGTTTCTCTAACACCTCATAAGACACTCCAAGTGCTAGCTTTAAGAAAATTTGAAGCAAAAATTTTCCCTTCCAAGAGAGCAAGAATCAGCAATTGAGAGGAAAAAGAGAAGAGTGAATAGTGAGTTCTAAAAGTTGGTTGTTGTGTGTGTTAATGAATCCAATTTATTAAGGCCAACAACTTCCATCAAATGTCTAAAGTTGATGTAAGTCAAGTGGTCCTACCACTTTAAAATTCAAAATTTAAGTTGGCTTCTCCAAGACACAACTAGACTTGGGCCCAGGTTCATTTAATTCCGAATTAAACGAATTTGTCGTCGCGACATAATTAAATACAATTTAATTAAATAATTATGCTAGCAAAATTATTACGATAGTCGCTTTCGAATTAATTCCAAATTAATTCGTTCGCCCGAATTAAAATCCAATTTTAATTTCGTATTGAAATCCAATTTCAATTAATATATCCGATATATTTATTTTATTGATTAATTCTAAATTAATCATGTTCTCTATTCTATACGAATTTAATCTCAGATTAATTCTTGCCGCAATTAATCCCCGATTAATTCTATATAAGTCAAATGTCATTGGTGAACCTTTGGGAAGTGACCCAAGAGATTCCTGGATATGTTGGCAGTAAATACGGTCATCGGACCATCCGAACACGTGCGTACCCTGTACCATATTCTCACCGATTTACAAGACATGATTGGCTTCTAGCAAAGCACCGTGCCTACCCAATTCTCCAGAAATATTCACCGAGGAATATAATTTGTATCAGGCGTAGTAATACAATGTAATGTGTAATACGATCCAGTATCGAATGTCACATGCTAGGCCTAGGGCTGGCTCTGTGTCTGCCCCGTACGAAGCATATATCGGATCCCGAGTAACTAGTCTCTGTAATTGGAAAATCATGACCTAGTCATACTAACAACCGCGGGGGACTAAACCGGAGAATAATGGAGTCGCCACCCGGTGTGAACCGGGAAAATGAGATTTAAGGCCGCACTCACCCCTCGCAATGGAAGACCTCAAACCGTTTGGGTTCGGAATGGTCCCTTACTTATGTCACTTGTAATGAAAGGATTTATGTAATAATTTAATCAAGTTTAAGTAACACTTATTTCCAAGAGTATCATGCTTCTAAATTCACATGCATACATCAACAAGTTCATCACAACATGCAACATCACATGGAAATCTCATGAATATTTCTCAATCATATGATAGGGAAAACTAAGAACAACCTAATCATGTTTGAGTACTACCTCGTGAACATATTACCCAAATAACATACTAACAACCTAATCATGCTTGAATATCATCCCAAGAACACATCGAATGGGTGAATACAGGAATACAAATAATATGGTTGGCAACATAATGCAAGGGAGATCACCCAAAAGGCAGTTGTGCATGAAATATGATGAGACAGACTTAGTTCAGTGTGTGCGCGTTCGTGTAGCGTTCGTAAACGCGTTCGAACGGTAAACAGAAGGTTCGTGTTCGTGTAGCGTTTGATAACGAGTTCGAACGGATCCAGACCTGATGAAACAAAATGCATGCGCGTTCGAGTAGCGTTCGTAAACGCATTCGAATGGGAAACAAAAGGTTCGCGTTCATATAGCGTTTGATAACGCGTTTGAACGTAAAACAGAAGGTTCGCGTTCGTATAGCATTTGATAACGCGTTCGAACGGATCTAGACCTGATGAAACAAAATACATGCGCATTTGAGTAGCGTTTGTAAAACGCGTTCGAACGGGAAACAAAAGGTTCACGTTCGTATAACGTTTGAAAACGCGTTCGAACGGGAACAGACCTGATGCACAAAATGTGACGCAATACATACATAAAAAGGGGAAATAGTGAAATACGAAGCGCGGTGAAGCATCGTGGCGAAGGATTTTAACTTCTCCAATTAGAGGACCTTTCATCGCACTTACTAAGCCCATGCGCTTATCTCAATGTATATAAAAAAATAGAGACAATAACCTTTAGACTTCATATACCCGATTGAACATATCTCTCATTCAACTGAATATACAAGACAATATTTCGGGGCCGATTCTCTATCCCCAGTGGAGTCGCCAGACTGTGGGACACAGGAACTGGGCGACGCATGCTGTCCCTGGCTCGCGGCCCGGTCGGGAGTACGGAGTAGCCCGCGGGGGACTAAACCGGAGAATAATGGAGTCGCCACCCGGTGTGAACCAGGAAAATGAGATTTAAGGCCGCACTCACCCCTCGCAATGGAAGACCTCAAACCGTTTGGGTTCGGAATGGTCCCTTACTTATGTCACTTGTAATGAAAGGATTTATGTAATAATTTAATCAAGTTTAAGTAACACTTATTTCCAAGAGTATCATACTTCTAAATTCACATGCATACATCAACAAGTTCATCACAACATGCAACATCACATGGAAATCTCATGAATATTTCTCAATCATATGATAGGGAAAACTAAGAACAACCTAATCATGCTTGAGTACTACCTCGTGAACATATTACCCAAATAACATACTAACAACCTAATCATGCTTGAATATCATCCCAAGAACACATCGAATGGGTGAATACAGGAATACAAATAATATGGTTGGCAACATAATGCAAGGGAGATCACCCAAAAGGCAGTTGTGCATGAAATATGATGAGACAGACTTAGTTCAGTGTGTGCGCGTTCGTGTAGCGTTCGTAAACACGGTCGAACGGTAAACAGAAGGTTCGTGTTCGTGTAGCGTTTGATAACGCGTTCGAACGGATCCAGACCTGATGAAACAAAATGCATGCGTGTTCGGGTAGCGTTCGTAAACGCATTCGAATGGGAAACAGAAGGTTCGCGTTCATATAGCGTTTGATAACGCGTTCGAACGTAAAACAAAAGGTTCGCATTCGTATAGCATTTGATAACGCGTTTGAACAGATCTAGACTTGATGAAACAAAATACATACGTGTTCGAGTAGCGTTAGTAAAACGCGTTCGAATGGAAAACAGAAGGTTCGCGTTCGTATAGCGTTTGAAAATGCGTTCGAACGGTTGCAGACCTGATGCACAAAATGTGACGCAATACATACATAAAAATGGGAAATAGCGAAATACGAAGCGCGGCGAAGCATCGTGGCGAAGGATTTTAACTTCTCCAATTAGAGGACCTTTCATCGCACTTACTAATCCCATGCGCTTATCTCAATGCATATAAAAAAATAGAGACAATAACCTTTAGACTTCATATACCCGATTGAACATATCTTTCATTCAACCGAATATACATTAATCGGTGCGGCAAAGCATCATGGTAAAGGATTTTAACCTCTTCAATTAGAGGACCTTTCATCGCACTTACTAAGTCCATGCGCTCGATCACATCATGCATACAAAAATAAAGACAATCATATCAAACTTGGTATGCCCGATTGAACATATCTTACATTCAACCAAACACACATCAACCGGCGCGGCAAAGCATTGTGGTAAAGGATTTTAACCTCTTCAATTAGAGGACCTTTCATCCGACTTACTAAGCCCATGCGCTCGATTGTATCATATATACAAAAGTAACATGCAGAATAAACAAATAAATCAAAGCAACATAAAACAAAAGAATGTGCCGTTTACTCAAGTGGTACGTGGAGTTGTATCCCGAGTACAGATCACATTACCGTCCATTCGGAATCGGCTATGAAATTTATGTCCAGGTTTCTATCCTATATACCACAAGAGGCGACACATTTTCCATTTCATCCAAGCCATAACATGCATCCACAAACGACTCTCATGCGAATAGAATTCAACAAAAAAAAAAACGAATAACTAATGAGAAAAGTACCATCAGGTCTAACCTTTTAAATCACCTCTCGGATGTATGGTACACGATCGTCGGAAGGGTGGATGCTTCGCAACTCTTCCGGTTCACTGGTTCACTGCTCTCGTTCGTTGTCTTACTGTTTTGAGTCATCGTTCTCCATCTTTTGCTGCTGCTTTTGACAGTGATTCGCCGTCGTTGCTACTGTTTTGCTGTTGTATTTTAGTTACTGTTTTTGGGATGTTTTGGCTACTGTTTTGGGCGTGATTTTCGGTGGTGTTATGGTGTGGTTCGGGGGCTGTTTTATGTGTGTTTTAGGACTGTTGTATGAGCTATTTTTTGGTGATACAAGTTTGCTGAGCGGAGGTCTGGTTTTCGGTGATTAGGAAAGGGGATCAAGAGAATTTTTGTGTTATTTCTTGAGTATGCGTGAACTTCTTAGGGTTTCTATGTGTGTTGTGATTTTCGTGTGAGTTGTGTATCTTATGTGTATGAGCTAGGGGCCATCATGTCTTGGTTAGGGGTTGTTTATATAGAGAATGGCTAGGGCTTCACCTTGTCTCACAATGAATGGATTTGATTTTGTGTTGAGCAAGGAAAGTCAAAGATTGAGGGGGGACAAATTTGGTTTAGATTAGGAAGTCAATATCTTTAATTTGTTATAATTGATTTTAATTAGGCATGACATCTTTTTAATTTAGTATGTGATTTTGTTTAGTTAGGAAGGAATCTTGTGTAATTGGTGGGTGAATATCTTAATTAAGGAATTAAAATATTTGATTGATTTTAATGTTTATTTTAATTTGGTATGTGATTTTTAGATTTGTTTTAATTTCACCATGTGTTTTAAGTGGGCTTGGGCGTGTGGGCCAAGGTTTGGGCGAATTGGGCTTAATGTGAGGCTAGCAGCAAAACCAGAATTACCGACACCGTTCGAACGCCAATTCGAACGTGACACGAACGCCCGCAATCTGCCTGACGTTCGAACGTGTTCAAGAACGCAGCACGAACGAAAACAGTGAACATGTGAAACGACTCTGATAGCATACTCATCCTGAATTTCCCCTTCCGATATCCGTTTCTCGCGACTTCCGTGACTTAAAAGGTAGGCCTCATCATCGGGTTTCACATGCAAAAATGCAATGCCTACAGTCTACCCCACTTTGATGGGACTTGTGCATTGTGTGACTTTGAACAATCCTATCAAATTTATGCAATGCATTTTCACTTACCTGGCTCGCCGCTGACTCGAGCTGAGTTGGTGCTGCGGTGGACCTCGATCCTGGGACGCGTCCCCAAAACTGCTGACGATGTGGGCCTCGCCCTCAAGCTAATATGGGCTCCGCCCCTCCAAGTTGATATGGTGTGGAGCCTCGCTCCCAAGCCGATATGGGCCTCGCCCCCAAGCTGAAATGATGTGGGGCCTCGCCCTTAGGATTCATTCCTAGATTCCTTCATGGATTCATTCTTAAACTCTGATGGTGTGGGCCCCGACCCTAGGATTCATTCCAAAATTATGACAATGTGGGCCTTGGCCCTGGGATTCATTCCCGGATTCATTCCTGGATTCATTCCAAAATTCTGAGAGATTCATTCCAAATTCTGAGAGATTCATTCCCTGGATTCGTTCCAAATTCTGAGAGATTCATTCTCTGGATTCATTCCAAATTCTGAGAGATTCATTCTCTGGATTCATTCCAAATTCTGAGAGATTCATTCCCTGGATTCATTCCAAACTCTGAGAGATTCATTCCCTGGATTCATTCCAAATTCTGAGAGATTCATTCCCTGGATTCGTTCCAAATTCTGAGAGATTCATTCCCTGGATTCATTCCAAATTCTGAGAGATTCATTCCCTGGATTCATTCCAAATTCTGAGAGATTCATTCTCTGGATTCGTTCCTGAAACTGTAATGTTGCTGTTTTTGACTAGCTTGCCTTTGCTGCTTTCTCTCTTTCTTTCTTCGAAACCTGTTAACAAACACAAAAATGATGCAAAATGTGTTACGTGTATGCATGTATGCATGAGTTTCCTATCCCGTTAGGTTAGGTCTTCGGTCAATTCCCTTAGTGACAGCTCGGTCTTCTCTTCCTTAGGCAAAGTACTGCTTCAATCTGTCTACACTAATTGATTCTGTGAACTCATTTCCTTTCCAAGTCTAACAGTCTCACTGTCTTCATTTCCCAATTTCTGAATGGCCAACTTATCTTTTCTGCTTGCTTCTTCTGAGGATTTCCTATTTTCTGAGTATCATAGTACCAAGATTGAATGCTTTTGTCACATGCACTCATGTTGCAAGTTGAGAAGCGGAGATTCAGGCAAGTAAGCGAAATGAACTTCTTTATTATTGTTGAGAAAAGGTTCGAACAAGCAAACAAAATCAATGTCTTTATTAAAAATGCAGGATAAACTTGGAGAAATAGCAGTGCCTTCTTCCTCAGCCTCTGGTTCTTCATTGTTATTATCCATTATCCCCATGTGAGAAGCTTGGTGGTTGAGGGTTTGGAGGACAAAGGTTTCAGGCAAGCCAAAGTTGATCATGGTGGTGGGACGGAGTGGTAATTTGGTAGAGGATTCATGTGTGTGCTGGGTTGCTCTCTTTCTGGGTCAGGTATTTTACGGGTGTCAATCAGGTCTTGGATATCATGCCTAAGGCGGGGGCAGTTGTCAGTTTCGTGACCCTTTTGCTGGTGAAAATAACAGAATAAGTTCAAGTCAAGGTAGTGCGGCACAGGGCTGGGGAGTGGTTTAGGTTCCAAGGGTTTCAGGAGTCCTTGCATCTTCAATTTCTCAAACACCTTTGATAGAGGTCTACCCAAGTTGGAGAAACGTCTGTTCCTGATGGCAGTGACCTCAGCACTGGAAGACTTGGCTTCAGGATGTCCCCCAAAATTCCTTCTATTCTGGCCATAAAAATTCTTATTCTCGGCCTCCTCTTCTTTAATATCCATAACTGTCTCCCTCAACTGTCGGAAATCAGCAATCATGGAGGTCATCATCCTCAACTTGCTGTAAATGGAGGGCTTGGTGCCCTTGATAATCGTTTTAATCTGATCCTTCTCCGAAGGCCTAGTCTGCATTTTCAACAACTGACCTCTCCAACGGTCCACATACTCCTTAAAACTTTCCTCCGATTTTTGCTTGAAATTCTCCAGATCACGGAGTGACAAGTCGATCTCTAGGTCAGTGACATACTGCTTCAGGAAGGCATCGGCCAACTCCCTCCAATCTTCTTTCACTTTCTTCTCCAAACTGTGGTACCACACCACGGGGGCTCCCTCGAGTGACATTCCAAACATTTTCTGCACTTGGCGCTGAGATAAGCCAACTGAGCTCATGACTGATACAAACTGTCGGAGATGCACCATTGAGTCCCCATTCCCGTTAAACTTAGCCATATCAGGCATTTTGAACTGTGCCGGCAACTGTTCCTCGAACGTCAGTGTGTCATAATCCATCAAATCCTCATTCTTACCCCTCATCTTGCGGGTAACTGACTCAACCTGATCCCGAAGTTTCTGTAACTCTGCCTGAGACCCAGATACTATGCCTGCTGCATACTCTGCCATATCATCATCAAAAGTGGGGATATCATCCCCAAATCTGTTCGGAGGTTCCTCTTGCCTCACATTTCCGGAACTAACCCCGGCACGAGACCCAACTATACTAGCCACAACAGTAGTAAAAGCTTGCAACTGTTCAGTGACCTTGGTAAGACCGTTCTCTAACTTATCCATACGGGATACCTCATTACCAGATTCACTCATGACTGTTACTGTTCTTTTAATGAGCATTGTTCCTTCTCTAACCCAAACGGTATCTATGATGTCTTTTTGAGACATAGATGGTGTTAACATTATATATGTATGTATGAGGTGCATGAGATGCATGTAACATATATAACATATTAAATCAATTAAAATTTTCAAACCAAATCGGCCCGTTACCATTTTAGAATCTTTCGGGCTAATTGTCATAGGAGTGGACCCATCCCAGTTTAAATGGCCCAACGAGTTCACATCTCATGACAATGAGCCCAACTAAATCCAAATGGTAATGTTCCGAACACAAGCACAAAGTGGCCCATCAACACTTAGAAGCCTTTGGCCCAATCGTCATGAAATACGTTCTTGTCCCAGTTTAAATGACCCAACAAGCCCATATCCCATGAGAAATGGTCCAAATGGATCCAAAAGACGATGTTCCCAAACACAAGCATAGAAGAAAGATAATGCAAACATAACGTAATAATTTCTACATAATGGCCCATCAACATTTCAGAAGCTTCGGGCCTAATAGTCATAAGGTACGAACTCGCCCCAGTTTAAATGGCCCAGCAAGTCCGCATTTCTGACAATAGTCCAACTGCATCCAAATGAGGATGGTCCACAAGCACATATTCAAGGAAATAATTGTTACTTTAGCCAACCCGGTCTATGGGTGGGTTAGCAAGAGTATAGACAAAGGCTCTCACCGGCGAATGATGGCCCACAACTAGGTCTCCCCACTCAAGGGTTCGAGCAACCAAGTGAGCGCACCCTTTTTTATACACTAAGGTACGTGCCAATGAGCTATGTTATGTGACGGACTGTCAAATGGATTTCTCGTTGTAGATTACCCAGAGGGAAGGTGGAGCGAGGCTCACTTAAATACCCAAGCCTCTTAGGCTCTTATCGCTTGGTGTCAGGAATAAACAACGAGTCCTCCAAATTAGTCCATCACAATAGGCTACGAGTAGATGGCTATCTAGGTGCCTTCACAGCTTTTCCTCTAGAAAGGTAGTGAATGAAGGAAGACATCAAACCATTATCTAGCCTCAAAATGCCTTTGATTAAACCCTCACTTTTTATCCACTATAGACACGGTCAATTAAAAACATAAATCCAAACATCACAAGACAATATTTCGGGGCTGATTCTCTATCCCCAGTGGAGTCGCCAGACTGTGGGACACAGGAACTGGGCGACGCATGCTGTCCCGGGCTCGCGGCCCGGTCGGGAGTACGGAGTAGCCCGCGGGGGACTAAACCGGAGAATAATGGAGTCGCCACCCGGTGTGAACCAGGAAAATGAGATTTAAGGCCGCACTCACCCCTCGCAATGGAAGACCTCAAACCGTTTGGGTTCGGAATGGTCCCTTACTTATGTCACTTGTAATGAAAGGATTTATGTAATAATTTAATCAAGTTTAAGTAACATTTATTTCCAAGAGTATCATGCTTCTAAATTCACATGCATACATCAACAAGTTCATCACAACATGCAACATCACATGGAAATCTCATGAATATTTCTCAATCATATGATAGGGAAAACTAAGAACAACCTAATCATGCTTGAGTACTACCTCGTGAACATATTACCCAAATAACATACTAACAACCTAATCATGCTTGAATATCATCCCAAGAACACATCGAATGGGTGAATAGATGAATACAAATAATATGGTTGGCAACATAATGCAAGGGAGATCACCCAAAAGGCAGTTGTGCATGAAATATGATGAGACAGACTTAGTTCAGTGTGTGCGCGTTCGTGTAGCGTTCGTAAACGCGTTCGAATGGTAAACAGAAGGTTCGTGTTCGTGTAGCGTTTGATAACGCGTTCGAACGGATCCAGACCTGATGAAACAAAATGCATGCGCGTTCGAGTAGCGTTCGTAAACGCATTCGAATGGGAAACAGAAGGTTCGCGTTCATATAGCGTTTGATAACGCGTTCGAACGTAAAACAGAAGGTTCGCGTTCGTATAGCGTTTGATAACGCGTTCGAACGGATCTAGACCTGATGAAACAAAATACATGCGCGTTTGAGTAGCGTTTGTAAAACGCGTTCGAACGGGAAACAGAAGGTTCGCGTTCGTATAGCGTTTGAAAACGCGTTCGAACGGGTGCAGACCTGATGCACAAAATGTGACGCAATACATACATAAAAAGGGGAAATAGCGAAATACGAAGCGCGGCGAAGCATCGTGGCGAAGGATTTTAACTTCTCCAATTAGAGGACCTTTCATCGCACTTACTAAGCCCATGCGCTTATCTCAATGCATATAAAAAAATAGAGACAATAACCTTTAGACTTCATATACCCGATTGAACATATCTTTCATTCAACCGAATATACATTAATCGGTGCGGCAAAGCATCATGGTAAAGGATTTTAACCTCTTCAATTAGAGGACCTTTCATCGCACTTACTAAGCCCATGCGCTCGATCACATCATGCATACAAAAATAAAGACAATCATATCAAACTTGGTATGCCCGATTGAACATATCTTACATTCAACCGAACACACATCAACCGGCGCGGCAAAGCATTGTGGTAAAGGATTTTAACCTCTTCAATTAGAGGACCTTTCATCCGACTTACTAAGCCCATGCGCTCGATTGTATCATATATACAAAAGTAACATGCAGAATAAATAAATAAATCAAAACAACATAAAACAAAAGAATGTGTCGTTTACTCAAGTGGTACGTGGAGTTGTATCCCGAGTACATATCACATTACCGTCCATTCGGAATCGGCTATGAAATTTATGTCCAGGTTTCTATCCTATATACCACAAGAGGCGACACATTTTCCATTTCATCAAAGCCACAACATGCATCCACAAATGACTCTCATGCGAATAGAATTCAACAAGAAAAAAAACGAATAACTAATGAGAAAAGTACCCTCAGGTCTAACCTTTTAAATCACCTCTCGGATGTATGGTACACGATCGTCGGAAGGGTGGATGCTCCGCAACTCTTCCGGTTCACTGGTTCACTGCTCTCGTTCGTTGTCTTACTGTTTTGAGTCGTCGTTCTCCATCTTTTGCTGCTGCTTTTGACTCCGATTCGCCGCCGTTGCTACTGTTTTGCTGCTGTATTTTAGTTACTGTTTTTGGGATGTTTTGGCTACTGTTTTGGGCGTGATTTTCGGTGGTGTTACGGTGTGTTTCGGGGGCTGTTTTATGTGTGTTTTAGGACTGCTGTATGGGCTGTTTTTCGGTGATACAAGTTTGCTGAGCAGAGGTCTGGTTTTCAGTGATTAGGAAAGGGGATCAAGAGAATTTTTGTGTTATTTCTTGAGTATGCGTGAACTTCTTAGGGTTTCTATGTGTGTTGTGATTTTCGTGTGAGTTGTATATCTTATGTGTATGAGCTATGGGCCATCATGTCTTGGTTAGGGGTTGTTTATATAGAGAATGGCTAGGGCTTCACCTTGTCTCACAAGGAAGGGATTTGATTTTGTGTTGAGCAAGGAAAGTCAAAGATTGAGGGGGGACAAATTTGGTTTAGATTAGGAAGTCAATATCTTTAATTTATTATAATTGATTTTAATTAGGCATGACATCTTTTTAATTTAGTATGTGATTTTGTTTAGTTAGGAAGGAATCTTGTGTAATTGGTGGGTGAATATCTTAATTAAGGAATTAAAATATTTGATTGATTTTAATGTTTATTTTAATTTGGTATGTGATTTTTAGATTTGTTTTAATTTCACCATGTGTTTTAAGTGGGCTTGGGCGTGTGGGCCAAGGTTTGGGCGAATTGGGCTTAATGTGAGGCTAGCAGCAAAACCAGAATTACTGACACCGTTCGAACGCCAATTCGAACGCGACACGAACGCCCGCAATCTGCTTGACGTTCGAACGTGTTCAAGAACGCAGCACGAACGAAAACAGTGAACATGTGAAACGACTCTGATAGCATACTCATCCTGAATTTCCATTTCCGATATCCGTTTCTCGCGACTTCCGTGACTTAAAAGGTAGTGCCTCCAACTGAGACTCATCATCAGGTTTCACATGCAAAAATGCAATGCCTACAGTTTCCAATTCCAAGTTCCTCAAATGCTTGCATTGTTTCTGCATCAAATCCTCCGGCAAACCGCATTCATGTTTAAGCATAGAAAATTTCATTTCCCAGGATCAGCCTAAGCATCCGTTCCTCAGCATGACTGATTTGCCATGAGGAATTTGGTAAGAAAGAAAATTGCATGGAATGAGATTTCAAGAATTCACACAACCGCTCTATTATGAACACGCTTTCTAATTTTTAACCGACATATGAACCGCTAAACTGAAGGATTCAGCTGTCTTTCATTGCCCTCGATTTTTGTTCTTTATTATCAAAAATTGTCCCCATCATTAGGGTGAGCAAAACCGATTTCGTTCCGGTTCCGCGTGGAACATGAACCTACCCGGAAAAAATCGGTTCCTAACTAAGTGGAACCGGAACCTAACCAATTAAATAGAGTACCATATTCGTCAGTTCCAATTCGGTTCCGCGTAGAACCGGAACCTACCCAATTAAATAGGGTACCCTATTAATCGGTTTCAATTCGATTTCGGTCCGGTTCTGATTTACCATATTTATTTTTTATTGTCAAATATAAATATTTCTCACATTTGAATATTACATAATATTTTTGGCAACTGTTCATACAGAAATAAAACAATAAATAAAATTGTATATTGCATAATATTTTTGACTCAATACATAATATTATTATAGGAAGTGTCTTGGTTTAAATTGTGTTTTAATTGTGTTATGAAATTGGGTTTTATTTGAGTTTTAATTTGGGTTATGAAATTGAGTTTAAATTGGGTTTAAAATTGATTATGAAATTGGGTTTAAATATGGCTTTAATTTGGGTTATGAAATTGGGTTTAAATTGGGTTTTGAAACTGGTTATGAAATTGTGTTTAAATTGGGTTTTAATTTGGTTCTGAAATTGATTCTAATTTCGGTTCCCAAAACAAGTTCTGGTTCCAAAATTCTGTTCCCAAAATAGGTTTCGGTTCCATCCATGACAGAATCGGAATGGGACCATTTAAATTCGATTCTTCCATTTTGGAATCGGAACCGGTTTCGATTCCAAACCCGAAAAACCGGTCTGGTTCCGGGTAGAACCGGAACCGGTGCTCAACCCTACCCACCATAGCCACCATTTTCAAGGTTTGTTGCAACCACTAAAAATGGCTAAAATAACTTTAGGTGTGAACTATTTATTTGTTGACAATTTGAGCCAGAATTTTACTGTAAATAGGGAACTCATTTGAGAGATCAAATCATCCCAACAATTAAGCTTCATGTAAATAAAGCTTAGAGAGTGAGGTTTTTTTTGTAGAGTTGTAAACACTTCTAAATTTTATTCTTATAGTAATAAAATTCGGTTTTTTCTTCATAAACACTCTCCAGTGATCAAAGAATCACAACAAGTGGAATTATGAGCTTTTATTATACATTGGGGTTGTAAAACCGAAGAACATAACTCGGTTCGGAAAATTCGGGTTTCAAGATAGTTCTCAAAAATCAATTTTGAGCTTACCATCAGCTTATTCACGTCGAGATGAGTACAATGGTATTTTTCGGTGATTAAACGGAGCAATAGGAACGCCGCACGCACCGCATGCGCCTTCCAGAAGAAGCTCCACGTGTCGCCACTCTCACACGCGCCAGTTGAAGGTTGAAGACGACCACGTCAGTGCCATGTCATCAGCACATTAGCATCCGGTCATCAGAAACGTCAGTGCCAAATCATCGTCACGTGTCACCATGTCATCAGACACGTCAGTGTTTCCAGTCCAGTCATCTGTCCGGAATGAGTGGTTTGGCGTTCCTGTTGATATGGGAGTTTTACTTTGGATTATAGCTGAAAGCAATATCCTTCAAGCTTGGTTATGGGGCAAGTTCTTCTATTTTGAGAGAAGTGTCTGATAAGTAATTGGTTGGAGGTGGGGTTCTGAAGAAAGAGTTTGAATCTAAGCTGTTTTTTAGTGAGTATACGAAGGCTATGGAGTGAAAAGTTGTCAGGTGAGAAAGCAAGGCCATAAGTCGAATAGTTAGTTATATATCAAAGGATGGTTCAAGGGCAAAAGACAAAATGAGTCAAGGAAACTTTCATCGATAAGAGATGACAACAATGTGAAAGTGAGGAAGTTTTTTAAGGTTATTTGAATGAAGAAATGACTTGTAGTGTTCTGGAACATCAAGAGTTATGTAGAAAGGGTAATGGAGTTAAATTGATAAATAAATTAAAAAGAAAAAAGAAGTGAGTGTAATTAGGAAGTCAATGCAAGTTCAAAAGTTGATTTTATATATTTGAAAGGATGGTTCAAGACGAAAAGATGTGGGAAGGAGAACATGACCAGGAAGAGACTGTGAAAATGTGAAGCTGTGGAAGTTTGAAGGTTATTCAACTTGAGGAGTCAGTTAGACTTAAAGGTAAATTTGATCGAAAAGGGAGTGTAATTAGAAAGTTAAAAGGCTAAATTTGAATAGCAAAGAAGGCCATGTAGACTCGTACCCAGATAAGGGTAAAAAGTTTCAAAATGCACGGGATAGCTCTGAATGATCTGACGGATGTTGCAGGCGCTAGCAGCTAGCATGGATTGAATGATTTTGGATGCTTCCAAGGGTAGGAAAAGATTACAATCGTTTCGGATGCAACAAGAGGAGAAGAATTGATATGAATCCAGCTTAGTGGTTACACCAATACCATTAATTCACTAATAGTGATTGTAACAAATGCTAATAATTCACTAATATAAACTGGATTCATATCAATTATCCCTCTCTAGTTACATTCGAAACGATTGTCTTCATGAAAGTTGTCTTTCTTTTAAATATTTTCCAGCTATTCGTTGGTGTTTGATTAAACACATTATCCCCTTCCTGAAATAGACTTATATATCGTTTAGTATAGAGTTTGGTAAGGTGGTTTATACTCTCAATGTAATAAAGAATTTTTGAGGACTCAATTCCCAGCACCTGTTGTGATTGATGAAACAGAAACTCCCTCGTATAGTGGTAGCTAATTTGCTAGGAAATTTTTTGAAGGAACTACTGTATTTTATGGGCCGCCTTTTGGGCCTGTTTGGATGTGGAGAGATTTAAATGTGAAATTGATAATTTGGTGTTTGATTTTAAAAAATTAATTACTTTTGGCAAAATCACCTTATTCAATCTCTATAGCAGATTTTGAAAAGTAATTACATTCTTTTTTTTTTTAATGTTTTTGAAATGAATAGCTCAAATTACATTTTGATTATACAATGTTGGTGTTATTTAACGAGATTTGTACCTAATTTTGGGATATCAGAATAATTCTTAAACAAAGATATTAGCCCTGAAATATATACATTGGAGTCATAATTTCTGCAAGCTTTTTTTAATACTAAAAAAAACTTATGTTTTGAAAATCGGACCGGACCGGTCAGTTAAATAGATCGAACCGGGAACTAGATGTAAGTCCGATTCGTTTAAGCCTTAAAAATCGGATGTCTAAAAATGCCGATAAAACCCGACCGGGTCCTAAATTTTTTTAAACCAAAATTTAAAATTTTATAATTTAAATTTTATAATTAATTAAAATTATTTATAAATACGGAATGATTTAATTGATCAAATCAATAATATGTTAGAATCTTTTAAATCACAAACTCAATAACCGCTTTTAAAAACACTAAAAAAAAAAATTTAATAACAATAAGAATTTCAGCAGATTTTAAATTTTGAAATTTTGAAGAATGAAGAGGGTGGGGTCTGAATCTGATTGTTGAAGAGTTTGGGTCTTTATGGGTGGGGGGGTGCCATTTGAATGGAGGGCAGTCCCCTTCAAATGTCAATCAAGCAGCGACCAGTGTCCTAGTTTTTAAGATCTTTATGTCTCTTTTGAAACGTAGCGTCTTGTTAATAAGCCATCAACACGTGTCCGATAAATGCATCAACAATATGACTAAAAGTTAAGTGGCCAATCACTTTTTCTTGTAGCCTTAACAAAGACCACTCACTTTCTTGGTGATATCAATTCATTCTTAAGCTGACACGTGTTGTCAGATCATTTAATTGTCACAATGCACGAGGAAATGTAACAACACATCGATCAAATACAACCAATTATTTAAAAATGTGCTGTGCTTTTCCCCCATCCTCTACAGATTCCTCTCTCCTTGTCCCTCTATGAAATTACAAAAATATCTATTTTCTTAAAAAAAAATCTCAAAATAAATATTTACATGTGTTTTGTTAAAAAATTATTTTATTATTTTATAAATTAATTTTTTTTGTTAAATTTATATTTTTTTACTCTTGATATATCTAATATTTTTAATTTATTTAATAAATATTACAAATTTCATATTTATTATTATTTATTTTGTGTTCATTTATTTATTTAATTTTTGTGATTCTTTTTTAATTTATTTAATACTACTTATGTATAATAAAAATAGTGTTAAATAAATTAATAAAGAATCAAAAAATAAATGAACACAAAATAAATAATAAT
This sequence comes from Zanthoxylum bungeanum, assembly GCA_019454045.1. Taxonomy (NCBI): domain Eukaryota; kingdom Viridiplantae; phylum Streptophyta; class Magnoliopsida; order Sapindales; family Rutaceae; genus Zanthoxylum; species Zanthoxylum bungeanum. The sequence goes on from SKCR01037575.1 coordinate 76,500, forward strand.
AAATAAGAATTTTGTAATATTTATTAAACAAATAAAAAGAATAGATATATATAGACACGGCCACAGTTCCGGTTCGGAACCGAAACCGAACCAGAACCGAACCGGATGGAACCGTAAGGTTACGGTTCCAGATAATTTGGAACTGTAACCTTAAGGTTCGAAACCGGAACCGAACCAAATTTTTTTATTTTTCCCTTAAAAAATAAGGAACCGAACTGAATTTTTCGGTTAGGTTCGGTTCTACGGTTCTGGAATCGAACCGTGGCCACCTCTAGATATATAAAGAGCAACAAATATAAATTTAACAAAAAAAAAAATTAATTAATAAAATAAAATAAATATATATATATATGGAGTAAGGGGTATTATTTGTTAAAGAAATTGAGAATTTTTTAATTTGGGGAAGGGGACAGGGGGTGTGTCAGAGGTGGGAGAAAAGTAAATTTCTTAAAAAAAATCGAGTTTCAAATTGTTATATACACAAATATTTATGTCATAAAATTTGAGTATTTCTCTCTCTCAATGATACAAATCTAACCACATAAGCATTTCTAGTTGGATCTGTGTCATTTATCTGATCCATAACATTTTCAATTGTTATATGATGGAAGTTTGGAACAATCTTCGGTCCAAATTGTTGGAAAAAATTTGAGTTCTATGTGTGTATCAACGAAAAATATATTTGATTTATTATCAGTACGTAATGATAATGTTCCACTAATATGATATAATACTTTTTTTTTAGAAATTCAATGTGATTTGGTTAGTTTTAGAAATTTTTTTGTGGTATGAAATAAATCGTTTTGTCCTAAAGAGTCTACTCCAAAAATGAAAAAACCTCATATTAATTAAGAAAGATTGACTATTTATAAACACTATCTCATACTTGATCCAATAATATGAGATGTTACTGGCCTATATATACCAATTTCCCATTCAATATTTTAAAATATAGAATGCTACCTTATAATTTGATAGTTAATGTTAATCAAATATGCAATCTTTCATATTATAATTTTTTTTTTTTTTAAATATAAAGTATAAGATGTCATATGATCGGCACAACCAAATCCTTACTTTAAATCATTATAAATGCAAAAGGGGGACACGTCGATTGATTCTCCAATATTAAAAACAAAATGCATCTTCTGGTAGAATTTTTTTGGCCGGCCACTAGTAAGGGAGGGCGGCTGCCATGACCAAATAAATTTTTTTTTGGGATTTGAATTCGGATGTCTAGTAAAAAAAATTATTTGAAAACCATTAATTACAGTTCATGGACCAATGTTAAAGGAATCACCAATTCAAACAAAAATAGTAATAGATAAATGACAGTAAAATGGCGACGGAGATTTTCTTATGATTTCAAAAATTATCACATAGAAATATTTTAAAACAATTATACTTAAATAAATACAGTTGAGTCACTAAAGTCAAATGATATAGTTATTGGAAAAAATATTATAAAATTATTTTATGAAAAATAAAATTTTCAAGTTAATTTTTGATATATAATCTATAATGGAAAATACTTATTCGATTTTTTTTTTGAATTATTATAAACTACATATATTACAATATGCTATCAACTGAGATTCTAGATACATATAATTATAGCACTGCCCAGAAATCAACCGAGACGTAGTTAGGGACTTACAAATTCTAAATCAGCCAAGACAGAGCTTGGGAATCAACTCTCATATAGGAGAATTTCTCCCTCCTAAAGAGGAAGGTTTAAATCCCCATTACTGAGAACTCGAACCCATATCTCTCATTTACTGAGAAATATAGGTTACCAATGAGACCACTAAATACTGATTCGATTTGATAACTGAAAAAGGCACCAATTTTTCATTTACAATAATACAAATAATGCATCCATGGAAACAAAATTAATAATTGGTTAAAAAAGAAGAAACGTTATGATGATGGCCAATTATTAGTCAATAAAAATAAAAGGTGTACCATGGCATACCCGGCAAGATGTAACCATCAATCACGTCACGTTCAGCTCCTTCCTTCATCACCTAACCTTTTGGCTTTTCAAAAAGTAGACGCGTAATTTTGAACATTCAACATTGAACATGTAATTTTGAATATTGAACATGTAAATTTTATCAATATATGTAACTAATTTTATGTTTAAGAAAATTTCATGTTTATTGATACAGTTTGCATATTTAATGCTCTAAGTTAATTATTCAATGCTCAAAATTACATGTTTGTACCCAAAAATATTTGATACCATTGGGTACGGTAGGCCTCATAATCAATGTCTTTTCCAGCTCCCAAATTGAGTGACCGAGTCACACATGAACAGTAATTTTAATATGAATTTATAAATTTTATGATTATTTGCCGAATTTTTTTGTTTTTTTTTAATTTGGGATCTTTAATTTCGGCCTAAATTTGGAAACCCCAACTAGCTATTTATATCGGCGGTCCCAATATCACCCATGTAGCCCACATAAATATAAATAAGAACAATTATCTCCGTTTAATCTGAAATTTTATTAAAATATATTATAAATTAATTTAAAATATAATTTATTAATAAAATAAATTTAACTACTTCCATTAAAATAAATAATTTTTTATCACCTTTTATAAAAATTAAATTTTACGATAGGGAAACAAAATTCTGACATCGACACTTCTTAAACCCCACCACTTTCCCACTAATTTAATTAAGTTAAGTAGGGCCATCACTTATGAGATACAGTATATTGAATTAAAAAACTGTGACTTATAAATCCTCGTCGACTAAAACATTTTGTATTTGCTCCATTATTTTTAAAAACTCGTAGACTTTAGGACCGAACTCTTATACTTTTGGAGATAGTACTTAAATATCACAATTAGGCTACAAGTTACGAGCATGAGTGACATTGATTATACGGAGGTAAATTTTGATTTTTATAAAAATATTACGTATAAAATAAATTTAATTCATTAATAAATCAAATTTTTTATTAATTTATATGATATATTTTAATAAATTTTTAATTTGATATGAATTTTGTTCGACTCTGAATGATTTTACCACTTCCATATCAAAGGTTATCATGGTTAGTTATATCATATATGTAATAGTTACATAACAATGACTATCAAATCATGGAGTATGAGTTTGTTTGTTGAAATTGAAATCGTTTAGTTTGAAAATCACCGTGTTATTGAGTGAAAATATTTCATTTTTAAAGTATTATTTCACTATCAAATATTACATTTTCCAAAATTGAAATCTTGATTGTTTGACTATCAAGTGTTACACTTTTCAAAATTGAAATCTTGATTTTTTATTTTATTTTTTATTTTTTTCTTATTTTACCAAGAATAATATTTGAAGTAGCCTGTTTCGGTTGATCCCGTGAAGTTTTAGGGTCCGATATACGTTTTTAAATAAAATTACTTCAGCTCTGTTTAATATGACTTATTGAATAGAGCTTTTGGAAGTACTGAATAGGGGCCGACGTCACCAAAGAAAGCCACACTAAAATGCTCATACTTGAGGAGGGACTGGCCTCACCAAAGAAGGCCACGTGTCTTGAATGGTGTGATATAAACAATCACAATAGAGAAGAAGTGAGAGGAAAAGTCTTCTTTATTACTTAACAAATGAATTACAAAGCTATTTCAAAGCTTTACAAAAAAATCTATCAACTCTCTTTACTATCTATATTAACTCGTTGGGATTTCTGAGATGCTTTAACAAATGACTATGGGCTCCTTTTATAGGGTAAAAAACGTATGCTATAGTGCCACACGTTTTGATAGTTGGCAAAATGTGTTACGCATTTTGCCAACTTCTGTCATGCACGTTGGAGTCCAACAAATACATGTTGGAGTCCAACATTGAAAGACATTTAAACGCTCTCAAGGGCTCAAATAGAACTTTTATTAATATAATTTTTAGAAGTATAGTTTTTAATAAATAAAAAATATTTTAAGTGTTTGATTGTGATTAAGAGTTTTTATTAAAAAATATAAAATTATTTTACTAAATAAGTTTTTTTAAGTTGTGTTATGAAATAAATGAAATAATATTATTAAATTAAATAAGGGTATTATTTGAAAATTTAATATTTTAAAAAAACTTTTCAACGTCTACTCTCAAAACCCCAAATTTTATGCTTTTGTTAGTAAAGGTAAAATAAAATTTTTAATTCTTAAAAGCTCTTCTTAAAATGCAATCTAAGTACCATAAAAAAAATTAAAAATAACTTTTAAAATTAAAAATAAAAAAATTTAATTTTTATTAAAAGTCATATCAAATATGCGTATAATATGAAATTGATATTTTTATATTTATATATATATATTATTGGAGAGTGTTTTTATGGAATGCCAATCTAGCTAATGGCTATACCCAAAAGTCAAAAAAAAAAAAAAAAGTTAGGCAGAATGATATAAATCATATTAATTGAAAACAAAGCCTATTAAGCAAATTAATTATCAATTAGCTAAAACGCGTACATCCTCAATCCTCGTCATCGTGAGAATGAGACAACCGAGCTTCTAATCATTTGCACAAAAAATAAAAAAAAATATAAATAAAATAGCAACGGGTAAGGCAAGTTGCTCCATCAATGACAAAACTATTTTCTAATATGCAAAAATAAAAAATAAAAAAAATCCCACTGGATTTTTCTCTGACCTTTTTCAGCAGAAGTGGCTGCACATAACTCGTTGCGAGAGTGGTAAAAATTTTGGGTTTGAGTGATTTATTCCTCTCAATTTTCAAGATTTGATTTAGAGATAGTAAAAAAGTGTGGATTCGGTCTTGTCCCGTCTGAAATAAAAAAATATTGAGCCGGACTTTAGATTTAGAAGCCCGGCTCGGGCTCGGGCTCCGGCCGGGGCCCGGCCCGTGCATTTGTTTGTAATATTTGAATTGTTAGTTTATCGATGAAACTTTTGATGTATTTGTGAATTGTCTTTGCATATAGTGTGAATGTATTTTGTATTTGTATGTTTTTAACTTTTTAAATTTTTTTTTTTAAAAAAAATGGGTCGGATAAAGCTCAAGCAAATGGTATCATGAGCCAATTTTAAGCATGATTTGTTTTAGGGTTTATGGACTTTATTTGAGGTTTTTGTGTTTGGAAGCATGATTTATTCAAATTGGTTGTTTGGATGATGATGAATTAAATTTATGCATCTTAAAATTTGAGAAAATGGATTGGATAAAATTTTTCCTAATTTCCTTAGCTTGGTCGAACATAACCCTTGTAGTGTTCATGGTGATTTTTTGATTTTAGACCATTGGATGTGTTTAAAAGCATGAAATAAATTGATTGTTGATTTAATTAGATTGAAATCAAATTGATTGTAATTTTATGCCTAAAACCGTGAGCCTTAGCATGTTATTATTGATTGATTTTGCTTCAATTTGTGTTGGACATAAATTGGATATTTAAAGCATGATTAATTAGTTTAATTGATGTTTTGGAAACATTGGACTAATTAATTAATTATGGTAATTACACTTTAATTAAAATAATTGTGATATTTGGAATATTGTAATTAAATAAATTAGTCTTTAATTTTGAATTGGGCTAATATCGTTGTATTTGGGCTTAATAGGCTTGGTTGAGCCAAGCTTGGTTTATGACAATTGGATTGGATCCAAATTGGATCCAAATAGAATAATTGGGTCTTTAAATAATTTAATTGGGCCTAATGAGCCTAAATTGATTTTTGGCAAAAAGAGGTGATTCCTTAATTGGGCATTGGCATTTGGGTTTGATCCATATTGGCCAAAGCCTATGCCTTAAGAATTAATTAAAAGCCCATTGGACTTTAATTAAATTGACATTGGATGTTAATTGGGCTTTTGAGACCCATTAAGATTGGATTTAGAATCTAAGTCTAAAAGACACATAAATTAGTGTAATTATTTAATTTGAAATTAAATTTGAATTAATATTGAATACAAATTAAATTGGATTTAAAATTATAGTTCGATATAATTCAAGAATACGCACTTTGAGTACTTATTCTTAAACGAGTTGGACTCGCGCAAATCAAATCGTTGTTTGAACATTGGATGGTCATTAATTCAAAGATTAATTAATTGGATTAGATTGATTGAATAACATGCTTTGTGTGAATACATGGATGTATTGTATGAATAATAAATATTAGAAGGGTGAGGGCAATTTTAGAAATTGTTATAATAAATTTAGAATTTATTAAATTGGACCTGCATGTCCAGCCTATTATCTATTTTCTCATTGTATTTCTCTTCTCACCAATTCCCCTCAATGTAAATGAGGTTTCTTTACTGTATTATGTAATTAGGTAGAAGTAAGAATAGTGCTAGCAGGAGAGAGGAAATTGAGAGATTTGTTCTAGGAACAAAGTTTGTTATATATCCATCTGCATATCGTTATTATTTATTTCGCGCATTATTATGCTTTTAGAATGCATGCTTAAGGGTGTATGATGAGACCTAATCAAAGATAATAAATTGGTTGCCAATTTACGCGAAAAACCCTCAATACAATATTAAACGATTTCCTTCCATTGAATGGTTCTCTCTCAAGATCCAAGATTGGCATTGGTTTGTTGGCCAAAGTCAAGATCAATGTCCATCGCGGATGTGTTTGAACCACGAAGGCTTTGTTATATATCGCAAGTCTTGGGCAGTTGTGACTTGTTGGCGTAAGTCAAAGTCACTTCTTGTTCATCGATATGGATTACGAAGCTTTCCCACTGTCAATGGGTCCCGCTTAACTATAATCATTAAGCTTGTTGAGCCAAAGTCAAGACTTAGTTGATTCAGAGGAAAATATTAGGAAATATATTGGATATATTGACATATATATTGTATATATGTTTCGGACTTGGAGGTCCACCTACCGGATCTAGGAATTGGATGAGATCCAATTGATCTTAGAGATCTACCTAGTTAAATATCATACAGCTTGTTAGCCAAAGTCAAGGTTGTGTGTTATTTAACGGGATCCTAGCCCACTAGGAAACTAGGTTTCCCGAGTACTCAACGTAGGGTTAGAGGCTCGCCGAAAAATAATGGGAGGCCAGTATTGAATTTTCAATTTCATTCAAATACTTATCAAATTACGCGTTTTCAAATTATTTTCGTCATTTTATATATTTATATTAGTTGGACTAATATTTTATTATTTTTTTGTAACAGTTGGACTGTACCCAAAATCGTTAATTAAATAGTTAGACTATTGCAATTAAGATGGCCGGAAAGATCAACGTTAGAGACATTATCATAGGCGAAAATGTCTTTAATGGTGCAAACTTTCCTAACTGGGATATGAACCTCAGGATTGTTCTGGGGGCTGAGAAGATGCTTTATACAATAGAGAGACCTTTCGGGCCTAAGCCCGGAATTGAGCAGCCGCTTGAACTTAAGCTTTGGAAGACCCATAGAGATGACAACTCAATTGCTCAATCCGTCATGCTTGTTGCAATGACCTCACAATTTCGTCGTCAAAATAAGGGATTGCATCCATATGAAATGATGTTGAAATTGAGGGACATTCACCGATCTAACCTTAGATCGCAGATGTACGAATTACAGAAGAAGATCTTTTGTTCTCGCATGTCAGAGGGTACATCTGTTGAGCACCATGTATCGCAGATGATTGTTGACATCGAACAGTTGGGACAACTAGGCATAGTCTTCGAGGCTGAGACTTCAATAGATTTGATTTTACAGTCTAATTCTGACAGTTGGAGCGGGTTCATCATGAACTATAATACGATGAACCAAGAAAATACTCTTGGAGAGTTGATGGCAATGCTGAAACAGGCAGAAAAAGAGCTTTTGAATGGCAAAAAGTGCGAGACGCACTTCGCTTTGACATCTCAGAATGCCAAGGCTTGGCCGAAGGCTACTGGAGGTCTGAAGAAGAAGAAGAATAGAAAGAGCAAGGCCAAATCATCAAAGTCTTCTGGAAAGGCAAAAGATAAATTCCAAGATGTCTGCCTACAGTGTGGCAAACGGGGTCACTGGAAGCGTGACTGCCGTAAATACAAGGCGCACATGAAGGAAGTGAAGGCGGGCAAGGCTTCGGCTTCAGATATGTTTGTTATTGAAATAAACATGTCTACTTCAAGTTTTAAAAATTGGATTTTTGATTCTGGTTGTGGTACTTATATATGTACTAATGTGAAGGATCTACAAATTAGCAGGAGACTGGCTTCATGAGAGATCGACCTCCGAGTTGGAAATGAGACTAGAGTCACCGTTTTGGCTGTTGGGACCTACATTTTGGAACTGCCCTCGGGCATATAATTAATTTATCAGACTGCTATTATGTACTTAGTTTGACTAGAAACATTATATATGTATATTGTTTAACCCAATGTGGGTATACTTTTGTATTCAGAAACACCGGGTGTTTTGTTTATAAAAATGATTTTGAGATATGTAGTGCTGATGTTAATAATGGTCTTTATATTTTGAATATAAATCAATCTCAAACATATAAGATGACAAACAAAAGGCTTAAATTAAGTAACAAAAATGAAACTTATATGTGGCATTGTCGTATGGGACACATAAACAAGACTCGTATATCCACGCTTTCGAAGAGTGGATACTTGGACAGATTTGATCCAAATTCATGCGAATCTTGTTTATTAGGCAAAATGCCTGAAACACCTTTTAGCGGTAAAGGTGCACGTGCCATCGAACTGTTAGCCCTTATTCATAGTGACGTATGTGGGCCCATGTCTAGCCAGGCTAGAGGTGGATATGAATACTTCGTAACCTTTACGGATGATGCATCGTGTTATGGTTATGTGTATCTTATGAGACACAAGTCGGAAACCTTTGAGAAATTCAAAGAGTTTTAACACGAAGTAGAAAAACAGACCGACAAAAGTATTAAAACATTACGGTCGGACCGTGGTGGAGAATACTTGAGCAATGAGTTTCCTGATTACTTGAAAGAGTATGATATTCTTTCACAGTGGACTCCTCCCGGAACACCTCAATTAAACGGTGTGTCCGAACGGAGAAACCGAACTTTGTTGGACATGGTAAGGTCTATGATGAGTCACACTGAGCTACCAATTTCCTTCTGGGGATATGCATTGAACAGTGCAATACTTATTTTGAATAAGGTTCCGTCAAAGTCTGTTCAATATACTCCATATGAAATATGGACATGAAAGAAACCAGGTTTCTCATTCCTGAAGATTTGGGGATGCTGGGCATACGTTAAACGTTTGGATGGTACCAAACTAGAACCCAAATCAGATAAGTGCCTATTTGTAGGTTATCCTAGGGAAACCAAATGATATTACTTCTACCACCCATAAGAGAACAAGGTATTTGTTGCTCTACATGCGGTTTTCCTTGAAAAGGAATTCCTAAATGCAGTGGTAAGTGGGAGGAAAGTAGAACTCGATGAAAATTAGAGTGATGCTGTTCCTGGCACCGACTCCCAAACGAAACACGAACAGTTCATCAGGGATGAGACTGTACCACAATATTCTAATACACAAGAACCGCGTAGGTCGAAGAGAGTCAGAAAACAACCTGAGAGGTATGGGTTTCTGATCTCACCTCATGTGGATATTAATCTTATTGAGGATAATGAGCCGGCTACGTATGAGGAAGCGATACAAGATATCGACTCCGCTTTATGGCAATAAGCCATGAAGTCCGAAATGGATTCCATGTATATCAACCAAGTTTGGACACTGGTTGATGCACCAGAAGGCGTAAAGCCTATTGGTTGTAAATGGGTCTTCAAGAAGAAGACGGACATGGATGACAACATACAAACGTACAAAGCTGGGCTTGTAGCGAAATGGTATCGTCAACGACATGATGTCGATTACGACGAAACTTTTTCACATGTTGCCATGATTAAATCCATTCGGATAATGCTTGCTATTGCTGCATATTTCGATTATGAAATATGACAGATTGACGTCAAAACCGTTTTCCTTAACGGAAACCTTTTGGAGGATGTTTATATGCAACAGACTGACGGTTTTGTCGTGCCAAAACATGCAAACAAGGTTTGCAAGTTAAATCGATCCATTTATGGATTGAAGCAAACATCGCGTTCTTGGAACCAACGTTTTGACGAGATCATAAAAGAATATGATTTCGTTCAAACCGAAGATGATCCTTGTGTATATAAGAAGGTTAATGAGAGCGCACTGACATTCATTGTCCTTTACGTAGATGATGTATTGCTTATTGTCAATGACATTCTCATGCTACAATCGGTGAAAGCTTGTCTTTCATTAAAATACTCCATGAAAGATCTGTGAGAAACAGCTTTTATTCTAGGAATAAGGATCTACCGGGATAGATCTAGAAAGATGCTTGGACTCTCCCAGAGCTCGTATATCGACAAAGTGTTGAAGAGATTCAACATGGATCGGTCTAAAATGGGACTGTTGCCAGTGTCACATGACGTCTCTCTATCTAAGGACATGTGTCCTAAAACTCAAGATGAGAGAGACAACATGAGTCGGATCCTGTTCGCTTCTGCAGTCAGATCGATCATGTATGTTATGATATGTACGCGACCTGATGTCTCATATGATTTGAGCATGTGTAGTCGCTATCAGGCATATCCAGGTGATGGTCACTGGGTTGCGGTTAAGAACATCCTTAAGTATCTTAGACGAACTAAAGATGCTTTCTTAATCTATGGATATGGAGAACTTGAGGTAACTGGGTTCACCGATGCAAGTTTCCAAACCGATAAAGACGACTGTAAGTCACAATCCGGGTACATATTTTGTTTAAACAACGGAGCAGTGAGTTGGAAATCTTCCAAGCAAGAGACTGTTGCCGAATCAACAACAGAAGCAGAATACATCGCTGCAGCTGAGGCAGTAAAAGAGGCAGTTTGGATCCGTAAATTCCTAATTAGATTAGGAGTAGTTCCGTTAGGCGTTAGCAGCTGAGCCCGTTCCTTTGTATTGTGACAATAACGGAGCTATAGCGTAGGCTAAGGAAACGCAGTCTCATCAACGATCCAATCATGTACTTCGACGTTTCCATCTGATTCGTGAAATCATACATCGTGGCGATGTGAAGATCGAGAAGGTCGCATCAGATGACAACATTGCAGATCCTCTGACGAATGTTATTCCTCAGTAAAAGTTTGAGCGACATGTACATAGTTCATGTGTTAGATACTTGAGTGATTGGCTATAGGCCAAGTGGGAGATTGTTGGACAATTATGACCCTTAACATCACTATTTGTAAAAGACATTGTGGTTTTTGTAAAAATTAACTATGTGACATAGAAAATTATTATTTTATCATTTTGTAATTAGATTACTTGAATATATAAATGATAAAAGTCCTTATGATTAGTTCCGGATTAATAAGATATGAGACAATATCAATCCATGAAAGGTTTAATCATTAAATATTCATAGTCGTAGTATTATCGAGATTGGACATTGATAATGCGTAATAGGCTAGTATTACACTTGTGCACGTTATGGAAGCGTAACATCATAGTTCTCATATATTTGGGTATTGGATACTCATGCAAGTGTAATAAGAGATTCTGTTTACCGATGGTACGGAAACAGCTTCGCTGTGGATAGACCCCTCAGAATCACATTGGTAGTATGACTATGTGTCTGTGGGAATCCGAATCATGGTAGGTGTATTTTGTCTTAACCTGAGACTTGCATCGCTAATACTTGTGACAATCAGTACGCTTTGGTTTTGGTCGTCCGGGACTTTAACAGGTTCTATGTACACCTCTTCTGGGTTTATTGTGAATCGTAGTGTATTGGGTGTGATGTCAAGATAAAAGTGTGACTTCAGTCATATAGAGATGATGATCACGTAGGGATACAGAACTGGTACTCTAATATGTTGCAACTATCGGGATAATATGACAAGGTCATGATTATCCGATTAAAGAGACTATCGGGAGTGGGGCCCATAAATTTGGGAATGATTGGGAATGAGGAATGTGAATCCCATTCCCATCACCCCCATAGGAATAAGATTCCCATTCCCATTATTGATGGGAAATTACAATATTGTCCATAAGATAATTAATTAATATTAATTTATAAATAATAAATAAAATTAATAATAAATAATAATTTATAAAAGAATAATTTAATATTTAGTAATTTAATAAATTAATAATTAATTAATACTTAAATAATAAATAATAAATAAAAACTATTAATCAATAATTAATAATAAAATAATATTTAATATTTAAATAAAAGAATAATTTAACATTGAGTAATTTAATACATCAAAAAATTAATAATAATTAATATATAATTATAACTAAGGGCGTTTTTGTAACTTTTTAACAATTCATTCCGATTACTGAACAAAGTAAACACATCAATGGTAATACTGCTTCATTCCGATTCCGATTCCTACAGTTAAGTAAACAATTTATTATGATTCTGATTTACCATTCTCATTCCAGTTCATTCCGATTCCATTTCATTCCGATTTCATCTCATTCCGATTACGAGTACGTAAACGCACCATTAATGGAGTGAGTAAAATACCATTTTAGGCTCCATTTAATACATTTTTACCAGGCATGGTTTTCAATAGTTTGGTAGATTTTCAGATTGAATAGTGATTATTATATCATTGTAATATAATACGTCCTCAATGCGGTGTGATTTGGTGACATAAGATTTTAAGACTTGATTGGTTACGTCATAGTTTTGAATCCAAGGGGTGCACTTCTTGTAATAGTCTGGGACAATCGAAGATTTTACTTTCTCCGCTTAAATCGGGGTTGGGTGGTTTAACGGAGAGGTTTCCAACGTTTACAATACGATTGTAATATACTAAATTAACTAGTTCGTTATAATCTTAACTTCCCAATGATAATATGTACGGTAGAATAATAGCAGACGACATATAAACGATTGAGGACAATTGAAATTTTATTAAAATATATCTTATAAATTATTGAAAAGTATGACATAATTTTAGTTTACCCATATTAAAATATTTAATATATATAAATTTTTATGAAAATCAAATTTTACTCATACTGAATTAAAGTTATGGTTGCACCACTCTTTTATAAAGTTGACTTTGACATCACAATTGGTCAAACAATAATTCCTAAAAGATAGTTAAATTAAAAGTTAGGTAATAGCTAGTAGAGATAGTAAAAATTCATGTGGAGATGAGGTATGCGGGTCTTGTATGTTAATGGCAGATAAGAAGATATATTTCTATATTCATTGGTTGGATAGTTCAGATATGAGTATTGCATTTCTATTTAAATAGATGTAAAATTCATGTGTGAATGAGGATCCACATGAGGCCCGATATGTTAAGGCGGATAAGAGAATAATTTTCGTTGATATTGATATCCCTATATCATACTCGATCCATTGCTATCCCTAATAGCTAAGGATTTATTTGATACAACCAGAAAAACTATGTCCTTTATTAAAAAATTAAAAAAAAATTATGGACCAGTTTGTTCTTATCCCAAATAAGAACTTATAATTAATTTGTTGATTTTTCAAAAGAAAAAAGTGAATATAAAATTGTGCCTCTGCTCTGCGAGAAAATCTTTGGTGCAACTTTAGGCACTGCATTTTTGCACATAAGTCTCTATGATGAGTCTCATTTGGAGACACTACCTTTTAAGTCACGAAAGTCACGAGAAACGGACGTCGAAAGGGGAAATTCATATTGCGGGCGTTCGTGCCGCGTTCGAGGAGGTGTTCGAACGGTGTCGGTAATTCTGATTTTGCTGCTAACCTCACATTAAGCCCGATTCGCCCAAGCCCACTTAAAACACATATTTAACACATGGTGAAATCAAAACAAATCTAAAAATCACATACCAAATTAAAAAGATGTCATGCCTTATTAAAATCAATCAACCAATTATATTCCCAATCAAATATATATTATTCCTAACTTAAAATATTGTATTCCTAAACCAAGCCAATCAAATATTCAACCTTCCTAATCTAAACCAAATCAAATCCCTTGCTTTCCTTGTCCAACACCAAATCAAATCCTCCCTTTAATGCCAAATCCCTTCCTTGTGAGACAAGAAGTAGCCCTAGCCATTCTCTATATAAACAACCTCTAACCAAGACATGCATTCTCCTAGCTCATTCATACAAGAAAAGCCTCCCCTGGCTCATACACATAAGATACACACAACTCACACAAATCACAACACACCAAGAGCCCTAGCCACTCACGGCAATAACAAGAAGAAAAACAGAAATAATCCCCTTCATCTCCCCCACTCCACAACTGAAAACAGCAGCCCCTACACCTCCTAAAACAGCCCATACAGCAGCCCTAAAACACGCATACAGCAGCCCTAAACACACACATAAAACAGCCCCCGAACCACACCATAACATCACCGAAAATCACACCCAAAACAGTAGCCAAAACATCCCAAAAACAGTAACTAAAATACAGCAGCAAAACAGTAGCAGCAGCAGCGAATCGGAGTCAAAACAGCAGCAAAAGACGGAGAACGACGACCCAAAATAGTAAGACAACGAACGAGAGCAGTGAACCAGTGAACCGGAAGAGTTGCGGAGCATCCACCCTTCCGACGACCGTACACCGTACTACCGAGAGACGACATAAAAGGTTAGACCTGAGGGCACATTGTATTTATTATCTTTCATTTGTCTTTTATTTATTATCGCATGAGAGTCGTTTGTTGAGGCATGATGTGAACTCTAGATGAACAGAATGCGTGTTCTCTTTTGTGGTATATCGGATGGAAACCCGGACGTAAATTCCGTAGCCGAATCCGAATGGACGGTAGTGCGGTCTGTACTCGGGATACAACTCCACGTACCACTTGAGGGATACATGTATTTCGTTTCATCCAAACTTGTATTTGAGCATGATATAGTTAGCACGTTATTTATTTATTTAGCATGATTTAGCCCTTAGTATGTTAATCTTTATGCATGATTTAAGTGTCCATGTGATTAGATATGTCGTTGTTGTAATCATGTTTGAATGCGATATCTAAAACCATATGAATGTATGCAATCTGCCAGTTCCTGTTCGAACGCGTCATCGAACGCAATTCGAACGCGAACCTTCTGTTTATCGTTCGAACGCGTTATCAAACGCTACTCGAAAGCGCATGCATTTTGTATCATCAGGTCTGGTCCTGTTCGAACGCATTATCAAACGCTACACGAACGCGAACCTTCTGTTTACCGTTCGAACGCGTTTACGAACGCTACACGAACGCGCACACACTGAACTGAGTCTGTCTTATCATATTCATGCATAATTGCCTCTTGGTTGATCTCCCTTGCATTATGTAGCCAATCATATTATTTGTATTCCTGCATTTATCCATTCGATGTATTCATGAGATAGTACTCAAGCATGATTAGGTTGTTCTTAGTTTTCCATATCATATGATTGAAATATGTTCATGAGATTGCCATGTGATGTTGCATGTTATGATGAACTTGTTGATGTATGCATGTGAATTTAGAAGCATGATCCTATTGGAAATAAGTGTTACTTAGACTTGATTAAATTATTACATAAATCATTTCATTACAAGTGACATAAGTAAGAGACCATTCAGAATCCAACGGTTTGAGGTCTTCCCTTGCGAGGGGTGAGTGCAGCCTTAAATCTTTGTCCCGGTTCACACCGGGTGGCGACTCCATATTATTTCGTACTTCCCAACTAGGCAGCGAGCCTAGAACAGCGTCGTCCAGGTTCTGTTGTCCACAACAACAGTGGTACCATGTCATCCATGTAATAAGCCAATCATTCATTGTCACGCGGACTAAAAAAATTAAAAAACAACTAAAAATAAATATTAAATTATACATGTTATTTTTTAATTCGCTGGTGGTACCACATCACCCATATACCACCGTTGCACCAAATATTTACTATCCTATGCTCTTAACGCATGACAACAGGGACACAGAAATTTCAACTCGAATAGAAAATCTCCTTCATCTCTCTCCCACATTCATTTTCTTTCACTGATTCATTCATTTTCATTCACATTGCCTCTCTTCCCTTTTCGCGCTGTACGTTTTCTCCCTTTCTCTCTCTTCAAAAATTCGATTTTTCAATCTCTTTCTCTTTCTTACGTTTTTGCAATTCAATTCAGTCGTGCGTTTCATTCTAATTTCTTTACGCTTTTTCTCTTCTGGGTTCTTCTTTAAATTTGTATTTTCGCTTTTAGATCTTCACAGCTTTCGTTTGTTGTGAAGCAGAGGCTTTTTTTTTTTTTTTTTGGGGTACTTTTTGAGCCATTAAAGCCAAGCTCTGTTATTATTGTAATTTTTATAAAGGCATGTTATTATTTTGCTACCCAGTTGTTTTATTTTCATCTTTGCTCTCTATTCCGAGTTGTTCACGAAATTCATCTCTCAAGATCACAAGGTTTTTAGTGTTTTTTGAGTTGGGATTTTGTTGACTAGTGATTTTGAATCTGAATTTCATCGATTTGGTTTTGTTCTTCTGAAAAACTATTGATTTTTTTTTTGGGTTATATTTTGGATTTGAAAAATGACCATTTTCAGACTTTTGTTTGTAAATTTTATATTTTTTAATTTTCTGGGCAGACATGCTCTGACATAATTATACTTCTGTATTTATATATTTTAAAATTATTGTTCAATTTTGAGTCTTTTTTTTTTATCTGGATTTCTACAATTTTCCTCTATGATTGATTATAAAAATTTTCACACTTTTATTTCACATGTAAAAACTCTGTTTTTTTTCTTTTCGAATTTCACTTATTTTGCCGTCTCTGTTTTCATATTTTGTTAAAACTGAATTGATATTGCTTGAAAATTTACTCACGATTGCTTGCCTTTTTTATTTTGCAGATCATAAGGGGGAGTATTATACTTGGATCACTGACATAACTGAGGCTTACGACTGATTTTACAACATAGATAAACTATCAGGATTTGCCGAGATGCTGAATTTTGGCAGGGCCAGAAGTCAGCAAAGGCCTACTAGACCTTCATCCTTTGGAGGTGAGATTTAGAATCATCATAGTAATTTTAATATGGTCCTTTATTTTTTTGTTATAGTTTTTGTTTTAATTGCTTCCTTTTTGAGATGGGGTTGACTTCATTTTAGTAATGAGAACCTTTTGTGCATGAAGGTTTGGATTATGCAGACCCCAAAAGGAAGAGCAGTTTTGCTGGGAAATTATTTTTGGCTGCTTCCTTTACTGCATTATGCATTTTCATGGTGAAGCAATCACCAACATTCAGCGGCCCGAGCCCGGTAATTCCCTTGTCATCTCTCAAAATTGCATCTATTTCTTGAGTATCATGTTTTCTTTTATTTGTATATTTTAAGTTGGTGATTATGAAATTTTCAGTGCTAACATTGTTTTACTTGCTTTGCATCCTTTTAGTTTTCCCAACATGAAGAAGGGGTAACTCATGTCCTGGTAACTGGAGGTGCTGGCTACATTGGTTCACATGCTGCACTGCGATTACTGAAGGACTCATACCGCGTAACCATAGTTGTATGTTTCTTCTGCATAATCACTGTTCACTTAATATTGTCACTTGATGCGGATCTCGAGGATAATGATTTTTCTTCTTGACAGGATAACCTTTCACGGGGAAACCTAGGTGCCGTTAAGATCCTACAAGAATTATTTCCAGAACCTGGGAGGCTTCAGTTTATTTACGCTGACCTGGGGGATGCTAAAGCTGTATGCTAATTGTGCCTTTGTTGAGATGCATTTTAGCTTTTCATTTACAACTCTACAGACATGGATGTTCTGACTTGATTACTTAACTCATATGTCAGGTTAACAAAATATTCTCAGAAAATACATTTGATGCTGTAATGCATTTTGCAGCTGTTGCATATGTTGGGGAAAGCACCCTTGATCCTCTCAAGTAAGTATTGTTTGTGATATAGACTGTCAAATCTGGTGCCAAATGGTATATATTTCTTTTGTTTGTAAGAACAGGCTGTTGTAAATGTTGTCTGCGGCAATGGTAGTGAAAGTTAACAAGTTCCCCAAGAGCTTATTTTGATGAACCATGTTGACTTCATACCATAGGGCTTTTTATGATAATAGGAAAATTTAGGCCATTTTCATGTTTTGCTAGGAATATAAATCTAGATTTCAATTTCAGGTTGACTTTAGACCATTTTTGCTGGTCAAGTTTTCATAGTAATTTAGGTATTATATCTTCACGATATATGCATAATAAATGGATGAGTGTACAGTGAACAGGTTAATCCCCTGCTGTGCTTCCTAGTCTTTTGGCGTTAAAGTACCGTATGGTGTATGTCCTTAATGGTGATATATTTGACCTTGATGTGCAGATATTATCACAACATTACTTCAAATACCTTGATAGTATTGGAGTCAATGGCCAGGCGTGGAGTGAATACTTTGATATATTCTAGTACATGCGCTACATACGGGGAGCCTGAAAAGATGCCCATTACTGAAGAAACTCCACAGGTGAGAAATTTTGTATGTCATAGACACTTGTCTAGTTATTTAAGTTTGTATTTGGGCTATATAGTGTAAGATGGACATGCTTCAATTTTTTTTGACCCAATGTTAATAGACAACTTTTCAATATTTTCGAATGAATGCAGGCCCCAATTAATCCGTATGGTAAAGCTAAGAAGATGGCTGAAGATATCATCCTGGACTTCTCTAAAAACTCTGATATGGCGGTTATGATCCTAAGGTTAGTGGTTTTTTACACTAGTTTGTTAACCCTTTTGCTTTATAAATAACATGTTTGAGTGTCCTTGTGCAAGTACTTTTTAACTTGTTTATTTTCCAACTACTCTGTTAATTTAATATTATGCCTTTATTTTTGAAATATTAGATGCATGCCTTCTTTTTTGGAATTTACATGTAGATAAATCATAATCACCCACAATTAGAGTTATAGATTCAACTTGCTTTTGTGAATATTTTGCAGATACTTCAATGTCATTGGTTCCGATCCAGAGGGCAGGTTAGGTGAAGCTCCAAGACCTGAATTACGTGAACATGGGCGAATTTCAGGAGCTTGTTTCGATGCAGCTCGTGGTATTATTCCTGGGCTGAAGGTATGCTATTATGTCGTTCCTTGACCTTTTGTTTTCATGGACAACTGTTTCTATTTCTGCCTAAATCTTTGAAGAGACAGGAAGAAACAGCAATTGACTGTTTGAAGAAGTTGAGAAATCTGTACATGATTTATAATTGGATATTTGAAAACGCTTCTCTTGGCTCGGCTGTTGTGGTCAAACTTCATCTGGTCAAACTTTCATGTTTATGGTTCATTAACCCACTCATGGTCTGGATTTCAAATACATCATAAAATCTTCCCCCTAAAAAAGGTCAAAAGGTTCTGATAACTTGGACAAATGAGGTAACTTGGGAAAAAATTGGAAAACTTGACCGAGTGAATAGGCTACTTGGCGAAAATGGGCAGGGTAGGACTATCATGATTATCACAAGCTTGGATTAGGAGTAACGTCCAAATATTATTCTACATGTATGCTTTTCCTATTGAAACTTTACTACATAATATACAATTAAGCAAAGTCTCGATATTCATGCATGAACTATATAGTATAACGGTATTATCACTAAATAATAACATGTATCTCTTAACATTCATCCTTTTTGATTTGATATTTCTGTATTCATAATGACTGAATATGCTTCTTAATGTTTCGTAACACATAAATTACTTGGCTTCTGACAATCTGGTGATTTGGCTCCCTTGAAGGTCAAAGGAACAGACTACAGTACTGCAGATGGCACTTGTGTTCGTGATTATATTGACGTCAATGATCTGGTTGACGCTCATGTAAAAGCTCTTGAGAGGGCAAAACCTAAGAAAGTTGGAATTTATAATGTTGGCACCGGAAAAGGTACTCCTTAAGATTACCTTCTTATAGCATCTTCCTTTATCCAATTCTAGATTTTGCAAATAAAAGTTGAGGAAAATCTTGTTTCTGTGTTTTATATGACCAGGGAGATCAGTAAACGAGTTTGTTGAGGCATGTAAAAAAGCAACATCGACAAATATCAAAGTTAAATATGAACCTCGCCGCCCAGGAGACTATGCTGAAGTGTATAGCGACCCGACCAAGATCAGACTTGAACTGAACTGGACAGCCAAGTACACTAATCTACAAGAAAGCTTAGAAACCGCATGGAGATGGCAGAAGTCTCATCACGGTGTGTATGCATCCATATAGGGAACGTATTTATAGCCATTACGAAATGGGAAACGAAGGCAGACCCGAGGCAGTCAGAGTTAGATAGAATATGGGTTTAAATTGAGTGAGTAGATTCTTTCTTCATTGATATTCTATTATGGTTTAGTTTTAGAGAGGCCCCATTATTCAATGAATTTGAAACTGATGATTATTGCTCAATAATATGATATGCCCTGGTGCAGCTATACACACCTTTCATTCATTCTCATGATTGCTTCTTTTACTTTTATGTTGCTGCTTATTGCTTATTGGGGAGAATCTGAGTTGGTGCGCAGCCTACTCTTGTTTTGCCATTTGATAGATCCGGTGGGTTTTTTGTGGGGCTATGAGTCTAATAGATTTTGCAATTTTAATTTTAAAATTTAAAAAATTATTGCAGAACCCACGAGGGTCTACTCTTTGGCAGAGCTGAACTGATGCGATAGTCCCCTATAATTTTTTTTTTTTTTTTTGGGATATAGGACATTATTTAATACTCGATAGTCATAGGCTTATGAACTTGTATTATATAAATATACATATCTAAATTAGATACTAAATTAGTAACAAAAATTTCAAATTTAAAAAAGCAGCAGTAATTATTTTGATAGTGTTATATAAAACATACTACATCCTACAAATCTTAGTTCTTCCTAATTTATATATTAAGGTTTTCTTACAACAGACATTGAGATTGAATTGGTCAATAAAATCTAAAAGAATCAGTTGAAATTTTTATTACTAATTCAACCCAAAAACTAACTAGAGAGTTGAAGATTGTCTTATGCTCGATGTGAGATATCCGTGTCACGTGATTAGATAATGTGAGTTTATTCGTGAGTGAGATTGACTTTGATATCATGTATAAATTTATGGTTCTAACTAAACTCAAAAACTAATTTGAGAATTGAGGGTTGTCTTATATTAAGTGACCAAGATCACCTTTCAACTAACATGAGATGTTTTCTTTACCCTGTTAATTTCTTTCATTAAATAAGCTAAAACTTTTTTTAAAAAATTACATCTTTTCAAGTTCTTAGGTTAAGGTTCGAGGAATTGGTAAAGATTGAAGAGTAAAAATAACAAGGCTGAAGAAAGGCAATTGATTATTAAAGTTCGAATTAGATGCCAGTAAAATTGAGATTCTCCAAATTTATGTTACGTTTTGTTATTTTCTCAACTTTGGAAGGAGTATCAAGGCCAAGTCAGTAAATTGATAAATTTTGTTTCCCCTTTCTAATTTTTTTTTTTTTAAAAAAAAAAACTGTCCTCATCAATTATATATTAAATGACTATAAGTTACTCTTTTTTTTTTTTTTGAACGTTGGACACTCTGCCGACATATCACCCAATTTGAACTTAAAGGAGGACTTAAAATTCTTTAAACTTGAACCCAATACCTATCAACCAAGGCTTATTCCTTTTGCCACATCTCTTGGGGGACTATAGGATACGCTAAAACAATAATTTACAATTTTATGAATGAACTTAGAATTCCTCAAGGTCATACCATTTATTTACCGATTATAATCTGTATTTTCGTCCTAAATTAAACAGAGCAACCTAATACTTGTCATTTGTTTTAGAATTTAGATTCATTATCTTTTTATTTTTTATACTCAGCAGCTTTTAATAATCTTATGTTATGTATATGTATATCAATTAAGATTTAATTATTTTAAAATTATTTTAATTTTTTTTTTCTTTTTATAAAAAAATTTAAAGAATGTTCAAATCTCTTTCATAATAATAAGCTCTAACCTCATCCCAGCCAAATTTCAAAACTCATCTCGCTTGACTCGAACTTATGACCTCTTGTTTTCATGATAAGAGTTAAGTAACTAGACTATCCTTTAGAGAATTCTAATTAAAAACCTCTAATCTAATCTAATAATTACGCATCACACTTCATAAAAAACTCAACAAAATACTCAACTCAGCACTGAATCTAGATAATTTATTTTGATTCTTTCCTACCCAAATGTTGGTACAAAATTTTATGACCAAAATTCCAAAATATCCCTTGCCCTCCTAATAAAATTCAAATAAAGACAAACTCGAAACAATGCAGAAAGTGGCATAGCAGTAGGGATGACAAAACGAATTAACGAATCGAATTAAAATGTGATAGATTCATATTCGATTCATTTATTAAACGAATCAAATGAATAAACGAATCCTAACCCAAATTATCACTCCTACATAGCAGGTTAGCGGAAAAACTAGATTACGCTTAATCCAAGAGATTAAGACGATTCCACAGCGTGAGAATTTTAAAAAAGATAACAATTCCAAAAGGAAATTTTATTATTCAAAAGAGAAATCTGAAAGGGTCTGCTAAAGATATACACACAATATAAACCAAAGTTAAAATCCGTAAATCAAAAGACTAGGTGGGGAAAATATCATGTAATTCTGTAAACTTATGCTTCATGCAGAAAACTAATACGGATACACTTACCCCTAAACATGATCAAATTTTAACAATCAAAATTACTTGTTCGTTCCATCATCGGGGTAAAAAAATTAAATTAATTCCATCTCCAACCCAAAACTACACAAACGGAACAAATCAGATAAGGTTTATATTCATCACACACTATATCGTGTGCCTGCTACAAAATTGGTTTGAATAACACTTTCTTCAGCTACAAATGAATGTGATACATACTTTACCTATTTGACCTGGAAGCAATCAGAACACCTGGAAAACAAAATTCCGACTGTTAGTAATACGTAGTTAAAACTTGTTTATGTTATCACTCAGAAAAGTCATTTTAGTATCCATTCCTTCAAAAGCTGACATTAAAGATAGGATAGGTGTGACGGAAGGAAAAATAATGATTGTATATGCAGTAAAGAACAAGATTAGATAGATGGGCATGAATAACTTTTGACAATGCGATGTTCTACATAGGGTCAGACTGAGAAACTGTAATCTTCAATAAAAATCTTCTCTCTTTCAAATAATCATCCAAGAGAAGTACTGCCTAACGAAAATAACATAGTTTATTAGCAGTACTACCACAGCACATCTCTCAGTAAGAACCAGATTCAATCGTGTTGTCTCCTCATAAATTCTTAGAAAATGCTCTCTCGAACAAACAATATTATTCTCGAGATTTCCAAACACCTGAAGCAGCGGAACCCCAGACCACAAATTTGGAAAATAAAAGACAACTTCTGCTGCAATATCATACAACTTTCATCTTTAAGATTTCAAGATTTTTTCACCTCAGTGTTTAGTTACTGATGTGTGAAGATGGAAAAATTGATAGATAAATATATCAGAACAAATAAAGATACCAACAAATTATAGTTACCTCAATTTAATACTATATGGAAAGGGCATGAGCACAAAATTGGTTCTGACATCCCCAAATTTCCCTCAAATCTGGTAAGCCTTTGTCAAAGAAGTAATCAAATTTCTACTCTACTGTAAAATTTGTTAACCAGCTTCAGCTCCAAATCTTTGTTCCACGAATTCATCAAGTTTCCCCCAGTTACGGGTCGGCGAATCACTTGAAGTATCCGCAGGCAAAGCTCGAATGCATCCAAGAATGTGTTTAATTTCCCGATACAGTCTGAAAAATGAAATTTAAAAATTCCCATGAATGCAAAGTTATAAAGCTAATCCAACTAAGTAATTAACAGACTCCTTGAAAAGAAGAGGATGGCAATACCTCTCATTTGCTTGCGGAGTACTAATCTCCAAGTGAGAAAATGATTCTGAAATTATCGAATGGAAGATTATAACAACTTGCCTGCAGAAAAGGTATGTCAAAAACCATCCAGTGAACCATGAAAACTGAAACCATGCAGTTCACTAAACCGGTCTATTAATACATCACCTGAAAATTGCCTGAACATCAACCTCGTGTAAGGTTCGAGATAAAATGCGTTGAAGGTAGCTCACTTCCTGTAAACAGATTAAATAACCGAATCAGATGAAAATCAATTGCTGGAAAATAATAGTTCATTAACCATAAACTGCAAAGAAACAGAGTATGAAAGAGTATTATGCAATCTAGTAAATGATCAATTACATAAATTACCTTTGTAAGTGATCGAGCAAACTGACTGGGTTGTAAATCACCATCAGCAGGTCTGTTCCAATCCTGTACTATCTGAGGCAATTGACGCAGGTGGTGTAATAGCCTTTCTCTCATTATTTGAACCAGCTTTGTATGTATTTCATCTCGGTGAACCTTGTAATCCTAAACAGACCAGAAGAAAAGATATGTATATGGTCTATATATTGTACATTATAAATGAAAAATAAACTGACATTGTCAAACTCTAAATGACACTTGATTGTGTCCCTGTTTACAAATTCTCAAGAACAAATGGTAAACAAATATCGATATCCTAGAAAAACATTGCACCAGCTCAAAAAGTAGCAGGCATGTGAGCGCACGCACGCACGCACCAACCAAAAAAAAAGTTATTTAATGTAACATAAATATACCTGAGCTACTCGATCAATCTCTGATAGCAACAATGTCTTTCGTGTCTCAGGTACTTTCAGAAAGAGAATTTGCCTGATTGCTTAGACCGGAAACAAAGAAGAAAGTCATAAATTGACATAGGAACTTCAGTTATATTGCAATCATGCACAAAGAAAACAACAAATAAATGCATACAAGGATACAATGAAATCACAGCATAAAATACAAAATTAGACACAAAAAACTATTTAGAAGTGCTTTCTTTCTGGCATATATCAACTAAAAGAAAAAAAGATGGCAAAATATTTGAAATGCATAGGCTGAGCAAATATGTGCCTGTATCTATAAAACTAAAGGAAAATGACATCCAAGCACCCTTCAATTTTGTCATAATGACAGTTTGCTGCAGGTCAACTTTCATTGTTACTAGATTTAGGAGGGATTTATTCTATGTTTACTTCCTTACCCTAGCTCCGTTTACATTTAATAGTTATCAGTAAGCAGTAGGGACTAAAGCCTAAAACTAGTATTTTCAAACTTGTTTGTAGGGACCAAATTATCATCATGGCAAATTAGAGGGTAACTGGCTGGTATATGCCTAGAGAAAAATGAATATTGTAAAAATTTATAATGTTCCCAAGTAAATTTTATACGATTCAAATATGTTATACATTGCATATTTTTCCTCAAAGATGCTCTACTGCTCCATGTAAATCCATGCATCGACCAAAACCAAAAGACTAAAAGAGCCTCTTAGACAAGCCAGTTTACTTAAACATTTGAAAGAGTGAGATACAAGATAAAGAAAGAAGCAGACTTCTACAAACATGCAAAATATGTGGAAAACAAAACCATCTTAACCTCATGCACAAACTGTTTCATTAAGAATTTGCAAATTGCAAATAAAGTAAAACACAGCTAATTAATTAGGAATTATACTTATAATACAATCTCAAGTATTGGTTTGTTAATTTATCATCACCTACCAGGAATAATGGCATGTGTGAAGCTGATCACTTGACTTGCCAAGGCCAGGTGTTTAGCAGTAATGGACTTCAAACCAGACACCTGCAATTCCACATATAACATAATTTAAGACTGCAGAGATGATCAACATTCTGAAGTAAGTTCATGTAAAAAGATCACAAGAAGTAGATAGGAAAAAAACACGGCTTTTAGCCCATGAACAAGCTTGTTAAAAATTTCTTCTTTTTTCTTTTTCCTTTTTTTCCCCTAAAAAATAAAATAAAAGTTAGAAACTGCATAAAATTTATATGTAGGGAAGAATGATTGATTTACACAGGAATGGACAAAGCTCCGCTGCCGAGAGGAAAAGGAAAGGGCAGAGACCAACCAAAAACCAAAACCCCTCTAAGACAGAGACAACTATGTGCAAGTTCCTAAAACACACTTAAGAAAACGAGTGAGATCAGATTCAATGATCAGTTTAAAGCTTCCAGGCTACAAGAGATATACCACAAATATCAGTTCAAAGAAAGAGAACGGACTTTGGATCAATGTAACCATTCAAAGAAATGAATCATTCACATGCAATAACAAGCAAGTTGCAGACCCTTTTCGAACAGACTATAAAACATGCATGTTTGAAGACTCATGTATAAGTTACAGACTAACACTACCTGCATGGCACCAGCACCAAGAACAAGAAGACAAGTCCTGGTATTGAAAAATTTTAAAATCTCCACAACACGATGAACAACTTCTGAAGATAGAGCTGGCAAGGAATGATTCATATCAATGTACTCTGACAACATCTTCAACAATATTAAGCCACTGCAGAAACAACATGAAAAGAAGAAACAAGCATATCAAAACTTGTTCAATGTAAAATTTGCTTTTGCCATAGTAATCATATACCAGGAATGAAATTAAAAAGTGAACAGATCTCAATTCAGTAAATCAGTTGATGGGAGAAAAGATGAATTAAGTATTAAAAATTACAAAGCACAGAGCAGACTTGGCAAGGCATAAGAAATAAGAGCACAACTCCATGTAAAAAATTCTATGAACGCTGCAGCACAAATACAACATCCTAAAGGAGAAATAAGAAAACTATGGCAAGGGGGAAAAAGCGGGGTAGAAAAAGAAAAGCAAAACAAGATAACTAACCAGTTTACCATGTGATAACCAGCACCTCCATAGATAAGGGTCTGAGAGGTAGATTTTCCACGCTCCATGTTGTTATTGTTATTTTGGACAGGGGGGGCATCTTCGTTATTTCTTTTATTTTCCTCACTTGAAGATGTAGGTTTTACCTGGGCAGTATTTAGCGCAAGTATTTCACTAGAGCCTGATCGCTCAATCTGCTCTTGAGCACTTTGTTGTCTACTGTGGGCTATAAGTGTACTATCATTGCTCGTCGCCACTTCATTGTAGTTTGTCATCAAATTACCTTGGACATCATCTGTACCCCCAGAAACAACTGCTTCAGAGCAAAGTAGAGAAGTGACAATGGCCTGAAATTCATCAGGAACATCTACTTCCACCCATGTTTCTTGGTCAAGCACTGCCTTAATTTTTGTCATCTAAAAATAACCAACACATATATAAGTATAATAACAAAAAACATATAGTATAAAACGTCCCAAAAGGGAATATAATTAAGTAGAAATTCAAACTAACTCGGGATTCATGCTGGAAGTCCACAAAGGCTTTGGCTTGTGACTGCAGTGTTCCCCGAATGCTATATCCCAACCTTCCACCAATCTGTCCGTTGGCATAGAAGGGAATCACAACCACAAACAGGCAACTTGTATCCTTAAATTCAAATATAAGAAAATGAAAAGACCACCACCTTCTCTGTTGCAGTTATAAACTCGTGTGTGATATTGTATATGCTTAAAAATTCCTGCAATCTCAACCTAGGATGCAGAAGTACACGGACCCCAAGAAGCTTCGCCCATCTTCCATGCGCAGCATCGCATGCAGCAAAAACAGCTTCTGTGTTTTCTCTCAATACATCAGTTCTGGCAAGGACAAGATGCCATATTCACAGAATCAAAACCCCAGTAACAAGGTACCACTTCTAACTAGATCAAGTTCGAGTTCAATGTAGATTCCATAAGGGTTTGGAGAAACCAAAAAAAGGACAGAGAAGTATATCCATGACCTACAATAAGGAATGAAGATGCCATGTTACAACACACATTGGACCACCAAAGTGACAGACCACTGTCATTGCTCATTAGACGGGCCAAATTAATGACCTATTGCAGCACAGTAGCAGTTGATGCAATACAGAGCAGTAACGGATACTTTATATTAGATAATTACAAATGCAACATTTGAATGCAATGCATAGATATAAAATAAATACTGAAAATCTGTATGCGAAAATTATCACGAAGGTAACAAGCTTATTCTATTTCACAAAAAAGGGACAAAAGGAGCTCCAGTTTCCAAGTCAAGCCATCTCTAAGCCAAAAGCTATAGTTCTTGTGATTCCATTCTCTTAAGAATTCAGACGGGTGGACAGCTTATAGAATAAGAAGAAGGGCGTCATCAATCCCTATTATTAAAGAAAAATAATAATACTTTGAGAAGGAACATGATAAAGATTCATATCCATATCTGAAATTAACCACAAGATAAGACTATACAAAGAGGAAAATAGCTACAAATGTACACGAATCATATGAACATTACAGAGCTAATATAATGGGACAACACTTAACCTGAAATTCTTGGACATATTTGAGGGGCTTGTTGCATCATTTGCTTTTCCCTGAAATGATGGAATCTTTGCAGCACTTCTAAAAGGTGAATATGGTAGAAGTGAACCACTTTGACTATGGTTATCCTGTGTTGTTTCTGCAGCTGCAGCACCGATTGCAATTGCAGCAGCAACTGAATCAGCAGCATAATGATCATCAAGGTTGCACATAATCCACTCAATGGCTTTTTTCACTTCAGCAGCCCGCATTAAATGAGCCTGCATTCACTAAAAGAAAATAATTCATACTACAACTTCTTTATATAACGATCAATGAGAAAATGTTAGGGAGGAGCTCATTTTAGGCAAGAAAGTAGCAATCAAACAGCATCTAAAATATTTAAAGGCAGATAACGCAGTCAAAAAAATGTCTATAAATAGTTGCTTCCTTAATGGTTAGAACTTAGAAGTCAGCCAGTCACACACACCACAACCCACCACCCACCCACCAACAACACCACCACCACCCCCCCCCCCCCCCCCCCCCTCTCCCCCCCCTTTCTCCTCCCAAACCAACCAAAAAAAAAAAAAACCATGGCGGCATGGCCAGTGGTTACTCATTCTGTTTGTCAAAGGAAAAAAGAATTTTATCATGGATTAGTAACTAGTAAGTAGGACGAGTGCTGCTTTTAGGACCACATAGTATAAGATGCAACTTAGGAAATGCAATTGAAGTCTAGATTTTAGAACTGCTTTATTTGGCACATTATACAAGTAGTCACCACAACTCTTTAGCTAATACTGCATATTATTCCTCCGTCTTGGAGTTAACAGCCACAGACCACCATCATCACAAGCAGAATCAGATAGTAAAGCATACATTACCCGTACAATCATGAAGATAGCACCCAAAAGTTGAACAAAGCTTTCTGATGACAGGCTTCTCAACTTGCTGGCAAGCGATGAGCCCCCGCCTAAGTTATTACATTACAGTTAAAACTCTGGAAGAAACAGAACAGACAGACTCACTGACAGACATGTACAGTGGTTCTGCCTGTAGGAGGTGAGATTAGCGGAAAATTTATTGTATGATTAACTTCTCACCATCTGCATCCACTGCATGCTCTCCAGGTGAGAAATCTGACTCCAGAGATCGAGAAACGAGAACAGGAAGCAGCTCCGCCACTGCAGTCTTAATAGCTATTTTCATATCAGCTGTAAGTGTGTCACGATATATCCTCAAAACAGATGGGAGCTTAGCCTAAATACAAAAATTACTCTGTTAGATGTTCACCTCTATTGAAAGCAGAGGCTAACTCAACTATTTTAATGTAGAAAATGGAAGCATTTAAACTTAAAAGTCAGTAGAACCAACGTAACTAGCTAAATTTCATGCCTAATAACATTGCAAACGATAACACGCCAATTAGTCAGAAGATTACTCACCGTTCTAAGCAACCCAATGATGAGAGGGAGAAGACGATCACGGAAAATAGAGGTTTCTTCATCATCTATTGTAACCTGCTAATAAATTAATCAAAGTATCAGTTCACAAAATGAATCATCTACTTGTGAAGGTCATGACAGCAACAATTTGACTAACATTTTTAAAACATTAGCATGCACATGAAAGACAGGATCCTTAACAGTGTTTAAAAATTCGAACTGAGCCGGCACCTCGGGGAACGCCTCAGCTGCCGCTACCGCCTCAGGCCGAGTTTCCAAAGGGACAGCCTCACAGGCCAGAGGCGTCCCGCCTCGGAGAGAGGCAGGCGCCTCGAGGCGGTGCTCAGAGACGAGGATCTCCTCCAAACGGGCAAGAAGGCCGTTCTTGGTTCTGGTTTTGGTGCTACTGTGCTGGTTTTAGTGCTTGAAATTTGAAGTGACCGTATGTTTAGTTGAAGAAGAAGAACAAAGAGATAAGAAAGTGAAGAGTTTTTTAATTATTTATTGTGAAGGTGGGACCCCATTTGTTTTTAAAACAGCTTTTTGTTATATTTTAGAGAAGAAGAAAAAGCTTTTTTTTTTTATTTTTGAAGCTGGACCCACTGATAATTTTCTGTAGAAAGTGTGTTTTATTAAGAATCTTATGCAGGCTAGACCCACAACTTGTACGTATTCTATCTTTTGAAACAACAGCTATCCATGGACTGGTTTGGTGTTGAAAAAATATTTTTCAAAATCCTACAAATAATCAAATAAAATTTAGGACAAGTGGTGATGCTGTAAATAGTTAAATAAATATCTTATTATTTATTTTAAATATCATGTGAAATTGAAATTTAAAAATTTTAATTTTGATTATTTAAAATACAATTTCAAATATACTATATGCTCAAATGGTAACATCTATACAAAGATTCTTTGTAAAGTTGATGTATTTGTATGATTTATTATTATTTATATAGCACAATAGTAGTAAATTATTTAATTTTTAAAAATATTACTTATTTTTAAAAAAAATAAATTATCTATCTGTTATTTAAAATGTAATTTTTTTCTCATTTTTAGGCTGAGGTTGTCGCCTTGACCGCCTCGAGGCTGCCTGCCTCGCTGCGATGGACCGCCTCGCACCGCATATTCGAACCTTGATCTTCAATAAATAAGATAAAAGGATGTAAGGCAAAACACTGTAGATCGACCAGTAAAATTGTAGGCTTCCCTGATGTCATTCCAAATGTCCCGGCAAACATATAGCCATTTAAAATCCGACATGCAATGGCTGAATCTACTAGCCTATTGTCAGAAGTCAACAGAACTTGCAGTGTTGAAACAGAAAAGTTGATGAGCTATTGTCAAATAAACTTAGAGGAACTTTAAGTCCTTGTACATAAAACTGCTTTTTGTCACCTTACTTGATGCAACTTAGGTGTGATTCCTAGGTTCCTTCTTTCTGTTATCTCCATTATTACCAACTTAACCTTTCCTCACCCTTCCTCTACCTACTTGAGTTCCTATAACCTTTATAAACCTTAGGGATCTTGGATCTACAGATAAGCCAATCGAACTTCTATTGATTGGTGGGTGTTGCGTTGTACTAAGATTCAGAGTTGTTAAAGGCGAGAAGCACATTGAGACGACAAGAGCCTAAAAAGCGAGGTGTGAGTCGAGATGCACACGCCTCACAGACATGATGCGCATATTTATTAATAATAATTTATATTTATGATTTATGCATTATGAAATTGGAATTATAAATATAATAAAATGTATGTTATATTTGTTTTATAATTAATGATTAATGATATTATTTGTCAAATAACATAATATATTCATTATAAAAATTTTCTATTGGACCCCTCGCCTCGAGCGCCTCAGCTTGCTTCACCGCACCTCGCCTCGCCTCGCCTCATTTGTCTTGATGTGCATGGCCTCTCGCCTCGAGGCGCGCCTCACGTCGCCTCTAACAACACTGCAATAAGATTTTGTGATGGCTAGTTCATGTGTGATCTAGGAAAATCTAAAAAAGGTCCCTTCATGACGACTAAGAATGTAAGTGTACTTCAGGAATAAGGGTGGCAATGGGCCGGGCCAAGCCCAGACTCTGATAAGCCCGACCCGGTTTTTATTAATAAAAAAAATTAATATATTTTTAATTTATTATATAAATATATATATATATATAAAATTTATTATATAAATATAAATAATATTTTTTTAAGCCCGGGATGTGCTCGGCCCCGAGCCCGAGCCGGGTTTCTACTTCGCGTGCCCGGCTTGAGATTTTTACCCCGGGGGCGGACCGGTCCGGGCCCGGGCTTTTTTGCCATCCATATTTAAGCAGAAAGCTTCACTCCAAAATCAATTTCTAACGTACCACTAGGAAATGCCCAAATATCTGCAAAGAATAGCTAATTTATTTGAAAAGGTAAATAACTTGTAGGTGTTTCAGCTGAAATGTTATAATAACAAAGATATCTTAATTTGTCATATGATTTCTAGTTCAAAACATGTAGACAATTGTACTCACCACAAGGTCAGAAAAAAAGATGTACAGTAATCCTAAAGTAGACTGATATCGTTATTTAATAATCTACATTTATAATACCAAGAAAACCGAGAAGTTCATTCTCAATACGAAAACAATTGTAGTGAACTACAGAACTTACTTCATCATCCTTTCCATTGAAAGAAATGGATGCTCTTGCTTTTGCTTTCGATATAATAACCACATCTATATCCCCGGCATCGTGAATTGCAGCACGCATAAACTCTGCCGAAAGAAAGCTACAAAAATAAATATAATAAGTGATTATATAGTGTAGACCTACAGTCAACGTAATTACTTTTTTTGCATGGTCGTTATTATTTATGAAAGACCTATACATTGATTCACATAAGGAAAGCAAAGAGCTTATGAAACACCAAACCTAAAAGTTGCAAAAGTGTAACAAAGTTAAAAGGAAATATTAAGACCATAGTTTATCATAGCAGGCTAAACCAAACCCAAACCAAACAAAAAACCTTTTTCCCAATAGATGAGGTCAGTATCATAGCAGGCTAAACAAAAACAATATTTAAAGAGATCAACATTTTGCCAACATAGAAATATGTAAGAGGTCATATATCAAAGTCACCATATAACTTGAAATTACCTATTAATGGAATCTATTGAAGCTGCTACATGATCCCGAAGATGACGAAAGCAATGTAGGCCAGTGAGCTCATCCCCATCCTATAAAATATGAGAAGTAATAAGCTAAATGGAGACTACAGCCTGGAGCAGTTGAAAGGGTAACAATGCTGTGAACTGTGATCGTGTGTATTTATATCTAGGTAGGTCTGGATCATAAACTAGATACCATACAGCATTCACCAATTTGAATATATAAGAATAATAAGAACAAGGATGCTTTAGATACAATAATGAGCACATACTGACATACACTTCTTTGAAGTCGAACTTAATATAACCTCCGAAACAATGGATGAAAACTTTTGAAACACAATTTCTCACTTCCACTCTATGAAAACATACCAGCAGATGTTGCAAATCATCCGTGACATTCAAAGCTCCAGCACAGTCTCCAGATCCAACAAGCTGTTAGACAAACATAAACCAACTCAAAATCACTAATCTGTATGCCAGTTAATAAATCTAAAATTCTTCTCGAAACTTCATCCCTAGTACAGAAATTATAATCTAGCAAAGGGTTAATGACTTGGCAATTGCAGTCTGCTTAACAACTTCAATCGTTAGAATGCAATATATAATGAAGCTATATAAGATGTAACACAAGCAAATGAAAACATGCAATATATAATGAAGCTATCTAAGATGTAACGCAAGCAAATGAAAACATAGTAAATTTAGGGTGAGAAAAGAAATTCATATGTCAAGAGTCAATAGCAAACTAATAACCATTTAACTAATAAGACTCAGTTTACCAATTTAAGGGTGGATAAAGCTTGGTTAACATCTAATATAAGCCCCAATTTCTGTTGCAGAGCCAACAAATTACTCCTCATAGCATTCAACTCCTGAATCTGTCGTGCAGAATCCACCAAATCAGTATCCAAAAGCCTGATCGTCTCCTTTAATTCCCGTATCCTACTACACCCCTCCACAATATTCACATTCAAGTCCTGTAACTGCCCCTGAGCCTCGAAGAAGGAATTTGACCGCAATGAAATCTCCTTCACCAAGTGTAACTCAACAACGTCCAAGTACTGCGACAGCTTCTCTTGCAAGACAACGTTCTCAGTCACGTTAGAGAACGGGCATGCAGCACGAAACGTGGCACCCTCTGATAGGGCGAAATCTTCTTTGAAATAAAGCGCGGGGACCTCCCGTAAGCACGCAACTAACGCCTCTCCTTGTCCGCCAATGTTCTCGACATCGACGCTCTCTTTGATGTCGTGCTTTCGAATGTCTTCGAATCGGTTATACGAATCGGATATTGTGGACAAGTAGGATTGGAAATCGGATCGGTTGAGTTCAGAGGTAGATTTCGTAATCAACGGCGCGAATTCGAGAGGGGAAACGGCGGTAGAGGAAGACCACCAGCCGATCCAAGAGGATTCGGTCCCGTAGACGCCGGATTTTCCGACGTTAGGGTTGTTGAGGATCGAAGAGAGGCTCTGGCTACTGGCATCAGAGAGTGGTTTTGCGTAAGACGACGTCGGTTTGGTGGTGATAGTGATTGGAGAATCTACATGTGACCTTCCTGAATTGGAAGGCAGTGAATCCATTTTCACGAATTACAGACCATACAAAACCTTTCTAGTGGAATTCAAGAAATGTGATCTGAGATTTTAAAAGGAAAAAAAAGAAAGAATGACAATTTGAGATCAAGTGATCGGTGGATCTAGATGTAAATGAATAAAGTAATAAGTTAACTACGATCCAACAATTTTCATTTTCATTTTTTTTTTCCAGTAAATTGGAGTAAGATCTTACTGTTAATTTCCTTCGAGTTGGATTTGGATTTGGATTTGGATCTGAGAAGAGCGAAAGGAGACTGGAGAAGAGAGAGAATCAGAGCCAATGGGCCGAACTTTCTGAATGGGTCCCGCCATAAACCTACTGAACAGTTTTTGGATTAGACAAACAATGAGGGATATAAGTGAAATAATCAAAAAACAATTCGAATGAGACAAACATCAAGGGATATAAATGAAATATTACTTCTTTTTTTACCCTTTCTGTTTGTTGAGCCGCTTTCAAACCGGGTTCTGGACCTAAGGCTCCAAATTTAAATCGATTCGACCGGCCCGCTCAGATCCAAAAACCCTAGAAAGTAAAAACCTCTCAGTTCTTTGTCATTCACTTCTGTCTTCGATTTGAAGCGAAGAAGACCAAAGAGAGAACCAAATCGCAGCAGCAGAGTGAGAAAACCCTAAAATCAACAAAATGTCGATGTCAAAGAGTTCGAAGATGCTTCAATTCATAAATTATCGGATGCGCGTCACGATCCAAGACGGTCGCCAGCTCGTCGGCAAATTCATGGCCTTCGACCGCCACATGAACCTCGTCCTCGGCGACTGCGAAGAGTTTCGCAAGCTTCCTCCCGCCAAGGGTAAGAAGAACAACACTAACGAGGAGCGCGAGGACCGGCGCACTCTCGGTCTTGTGCTTCTCAGGGGCGAAGAGGTAATTTCCATGACCGTCGAAGGCCCTCCTCCTCCTGAAGAGTCACGTGCCAAGGCCGTATCGGCTACTGCCGTCGCTGGCCCTGGCATTGGTCGCGCTGCTGGTCGTGGTGTCCCCACTGCTCCCCTTGTCCAGGCTCAGCCTGGCCTCGCTGGGCCCGTTCGTGGTGTTGGTGGGCCTGCTCCCGGCATGATGCAGCCACAGATCTCGCGGCCGCCGGTCCCCATGCTCTCTGCTCCCCCAATGACTTACCCAGCTACTTCAGGTGGACCCCCTGTGATTCGACCACCAGGTCAGATGCCGCCTAATATTTACCCAGGACAGGGTCCACCAATGGCGCGGGGTCCGCCACCGCAGGGGCCGCCACCTCCTTTTGGTATGAGGCCACCTCAGCAGTTCCCTATGCCGCCTCAGCAGTTTGGGCAGAGGCCAATGGTTCCGCTGCCACCTGGGCCGATGATGAGAGGACCTCCGTCTGCCCCACCAAGGCCAGGAATGCCCAACGCACCACCTCCTCGTCCTGGGATGCCGCCTCCACCTGGTGCTCCTGTCTTTCGTCCGGGTATGCCACCTCCTCCACCAAATGCTCAGCAGCAGCAGAATCAGCAGCAACAGTGAGGGGTATGTTTCTATTTCTTATAGCAATTACATTGGATTGATTTCTTGAATTATTGTTAGTGCTTGCACGTTTATTATTAACTCACGGGGAACCTTATATGTTATATTGGTTAGTTGATGTGTTTGTATCATGGTTCTAAAAAACGCGAGTACTGTGGGGGATACCTAGGCCTTTTAGGCGGCGCCTAGATGGATGAGCTAGGCTGTTTTATTTTTTGTTCAAAAAATTTTAATTAGTGTTTGAAAATATAGGTTCAATTAAGTTTAGGGTCAGAATTTGACAAATTGAGGTCAATTAGAGATAGGTAATGGAATTGATATTAATTAGGGTTAGAGTTTGATAAAGTGAGGTGAATTAAGTTTAAGGTTTGACAAATTGAGGTCAATTAGGTTTAGGATTTGAAAAGTTGGGCCAATTAGGCTTGGGGGTAGAGTTTGGAAGTTTCAGGCAAAGACGGTGGTCGCTAGCGGGTGTGGCACATGTGTCACCGCCTCTGGTGGCCGTTTGCCGCACGCGCTAGTCAGTAATGTTTAGAACCCGCCGACCGTCGCACCTGGACCATTCGCGCCCTGATCAAAGTAGCCGTTTGTCGTAATCTGAGTTTTTCCAAAAACTGCCACCTAGCCCACCGTTTTCCGACAAATAGGAACGGCCAGGCACAACTTAGGCCCCCTTTTTAGAACACTTGTTTGTATGCTGCTATCTTGTTCAATGATATGGCTATTATCTATGTGAGTGCAAATTCTATCTTCTTGTCGAAATACCTTTTCTTTTTAAAATGATTTATTCACTATTTTTACCACAAATTACCATGCTTTGTTTAGTTATCAACTTTGAGAAATTAGATTTTTGGTGACTTGGATTTTCCAGGTAATCTGTTTTCATATATTAATTTTAAATTCTGTATTTCTGATGAATGAGGCTATCCATGTATCCTGCTATAGTTTTTCCCTCTAATGCCGCACATCTTTTCTCTTTTCACAGTCAAAGAAATATAAGACAGATCAATTCTAAGCATGGAATCCTTGACAAACACTGATGGAGAGAAAACATTTGTTTGCATGACTTGAATGGTGCTTCATACTTGTTCTGTATATTGGATAATTTTTGCTATCATACCCCGAAACATTACTAAAGTACCTGTACATTGTACACTAATTCTCTTTTCAAAAATCAAGTCAGTAGTCAGTACTTCTAGGATTGCGAATCAACAATAGAAGTCAAATAGCCTCTTGGCCAGATTTTGCCTTACACCTTGTAGATACATTTTACTTGTTCAATTTATATTTTTATGGTTTTCTTAGCAGTTTCAACACAACTAGAGACCTTTTTATACAGCGTTAATATTAAAGCATAAAAGCCCTATATAATCAACCTTTCATCAATTTACATCCATACACATTCAAAAGAAGCAAAATAGCAGCTTAAAATGCTAGAATGGCAGCCAGGTTTGTTTCCTTTTATCAAATTATCTGCCATATTGCCAACGTAATTTGATTATGTGCTTTTCACATTTTTCAGTTCGCTTCATAGCTCACTGTTTGTGTATTGTTAGTTTTCATTTTAAAAGTAAAAGTTCTAAATATTGGCACAGTTGAAAGATATTTCCTTGGTTATCTGATATCTCTCATACTGTGCAAATACTTTGTGGGAGCTTTGACTCTATATGATTGATGAACTTGTCATGTTCTTCAACTTTTGGGGTTGTGCGCGTGTATGTCTTGCATTGCTCTACAAAGTTACTAATTTTAATACTGCAATGCATCCCGCTTACTATTACCATATCTTTTCTCGTAGATGAACTCTTTCTTGATTAGAAAATGACCTACATTTTTTTATTGTAGCAGGATTAGTGAAAGCTTTGCTCTGAAGGTCCTCAAATTGGAATGTTCCTAATCCCACCTTAATTTGCTTTGAGTTTGCTTGTGATTTGGATTAATGCAGATCTTTTGCACTCCCTCAGTTGAGGATTTTGACGATGTAGAACACTATGTTGTCCTAGTTAGTTTATTGCCTAGAAAGAGTTGCTTTAGACAAAATATTCTTGCAATGTAGGTTGTTTTAAGTGAATATTAAACATATCAGGGACTCTCTCTACATTCATCTCACTTGTAATTGTAATCTTGCTAAAATTGAAATGAGAGAGAATCAAAATGGGTTGAAATGGGAATGATAAATTAGAATAAAAATAAGTTTTATTTTACTGTATGAATTATAATCGGAATCAATACTATAATGAATCGGAATCGGAATCGGAATCAATTAATATTTCAATTGATGTGTTTATTTTGTTTAATATTCTCATTCTTGATTAATGTATGTAATCAGCTCTTTACTTACTATTGTTTTTTTTTTTTTTAATATCTTTATTAACGGTGTTACCATTATATTTCTTTTTTTTTTTTTCACTTTTTCTTTCTATATTTTGTTTTCCTAGTTGATGAAGTAGCATTAATGTGTTAGGAAAAAACGGAAATTTACATAAAGTTTCTTAATATATTAAAGAATAGATATAATTTTCTATTTCTTAATATATTTTATTTGTTTTATTATATAAATAGCTAATATTATATATAAACATAGGAATGATATGTATGTCGTTTTTAATACAATAGGAGATTTAATGTTTCTTTCTATGCATGTGCCATTTTTCCAAAATTTTAATTTCACAAGTGGCATTATAGTTTAATAGTGCAAATTAGCATAATTTTGTTTGTGAATTTAATTAGATGATTAATGATTAATAGCATTATGGTAACCAATTCATCAATCCTATCCAACCAATCCGTTACCCATAAGAAAATTACTAGATAAATTTCATATTTTTTTCCCATTCTTAATCTCATTTTGACATTATTATATAGTGACAATAACTATATAGATTAGGAAAAAATGAGAAGGTTCTAATTCCTTTTTTCTACATTTGACGACATTCGAATCATATATCAATGACAGGATTAACAAATTTGATTGTTAATGACTTAATTATATAGTTAATGCTCTAATTTCTACCACTTATATGTTAAATGTTCGTTTTCATTATAATTATTTTTAAAATTAATGGTCGAAAACGTCGCATAATTTTTCCCGACGGAGGGTGAGGGTGATCCGTGCTAGACTCTATCTAGTATAATAAATTTGGCCGAATATTGTATGGAACAACCTCCATATATATTTTGATACGAAAAATTATATTTATATTCAATCTTAATATATTAATTTCAAAAGTCTCTTCACCAAAAAAAAAAAAAAAAAAAAAAAAAAAAAAAAACTTTATATGAACTGCTTACTTTTTCAAACATCAAAACTTTATAAATATAAATATATATATTTAAAAAACTGCGTATTTTTTTGAACAATGATAATTTTTCATATATTTTTTTGTGAATACCAAAAAACCCCTTCCCATCTTATATCAGATGATAATTTCCCATACTTATACTTCGCTTACCTGCTCAATAAATATAATAAAATTATAGTCATAATGGGGGCCGTCTCGGCCCCATTTTAGAAAGAAAGAAAATAAATAAATAATAAAACAACAAACGGCTAGTTGGTGTAACGGGCGCATAAACGCGGAAGCTCGAGTGTAAAGAAGCACGAAGCACAAAGTCTCTTTCTCTTTCCTCGTTTGGTAGCTGAAGCACAAAGTCTCAGGATTAGGGTTTTCAGTGTGAGAACGGGACATCATGACGAGGAAGGAGTTTGCTTCTGAGGCAAGGGAAAAAACCATGAAAATCTTTAAGAAAACCGTCAACATTTTCAGGAAAAAACCCTCACCCAAAGGTTACTTTTTATGGCTTTTACCCCCCCACAACGTCGTCGTTTTCATTTTCAGCCTCATTTGCTCTCTCATTGCATTTCTTGTTTACAGTGTAAGTTGTTGATCTGTGAAGGTATAATGATGATTTATTATTAATTAATTATGTATTGGTGGTACAGAGGCTTTGAGGGAGAGCAAGAGGGACATGGCTACTGCTACTAGAGGTATGTTTGTATATAGAATTTAGCTAAACTTTTCTGTATGTTTAAGTTTCAGTTATTTTTAAATTATTATCTCATAACTACTTATCATAATTTGGAAAAAAAAAAAAAAAATCAGCTTAGTGACAAATCCAAGTCCAGGTAGAATTTGGATCGAATTGAAGACATTGAACCTTTTTTTTTTGGTTGATATTTTTAGGGAAATCAAACTCGCATTTCAAAATTATTTCTTTTTGAGTTATCAGGACTGATCAGATAGTCTTTTACCTGTTTTAAGGCATTTCTAGGATGCTTATGAATCCCTGACTACATGATTAGATTTCCTGAGAAGAAGTACGGGTATAAAAACAGTTTTATTCAAAACCGTTGGGAGTTCAAAAACATGTTAAAGAAAAGATCCTATTTTGTGGATGTTCATAGCATTTTTTTCCCCATCTGGCTGTGGTAAAGTGTTATTTCATTTTGTAGGTATTGAACGTGAGATTGCATCTCTTCAATTGGAGGTATGTTACTACCTCCTGCGGTTTTCAATTTGGATTAACTTATATGTATCTATTGAAAGCTTTAATCTGGTGTAATTTTCAGGAGAAGAAATTGGTTGCAGAGATCAAGAAAACAGCCAAGACTGGGAACGAGGTACGTTTTTCTTGTGGTGCAATTGTTGTTCAGTGTTATTACACTGTAAATATACGGGCTGGTATTGGAATCTGATAGATACATATGGTCAAGGACCGTCCATTGGCGGTCGTTTCTGAACCCTTAGCTTTAACTCAGTTGCTTCGTGTCTAAAATAGCTCTCTCAGTTAATTTACTTGTTATTTAGGCTGCTACTAGAATATTGGCTCGTCAACTTGTTCGGCTACGCCAACAAATAACTAATTTGCAGGGGAGTCGTGCCCAAATCAGAGGTGTAGCGACTCATACACAGGTTTTTCTACAAGCAGAATCTTGTAAATATGATGTTAAAATAATTTATTTTCTTAGGTTTATTTAATCATTGGTGCATTCACTGAAAATTCACAGGCTCTATCTGCTAATACTTCAATTTCTACTGGAATGAGAGGCGCAACCAAGGCAATGGTGGCAATGAACCAGGTATGCATTTCTGCATTGGGATTAGCTAATAGCATTTGGTATTTGCACTAATCTTCTAAATCATGGACGATATTATCTACAGTACATCAAGATTAATATTTCATAATTTGCAGTCCAGTCCAGCTCCCTGTGTTTAAGTGTCAGAACAATGAAGTGAAAAACAAGAATTTTGTAATCCTTGATTTTTTTTCATAGGTATTTGCAAGGTGGAAGTCATTGTAATTTGTAATTGTGGTCCTAATAGTGCAATATTTCTTTATCCTTCATCTAGCTTCATTGCTTATTTCAAAAGGTTACCATTATGTCATCTATCTTCCTTTTTCCCAGAAAAATAAGAATTTTGTAATGTGGATTTAATGATATATTTTGCCCTGATGTATGTGCGAGGTGGAAGTCATTGTAATTTGTAATTGTGGTCCTAATAGTGCAATATTTCCTTATCTGTCATCTAGCTTCATTGCTTGTTTCAAAAGGTTACCATTATGTCATCTATCTTCCTTTTTTCCAGCAAATGCAACCTGCAAAACAAGCTAAATTGATCAAAGAATTCCAGAAGCAGTCAGCACAAATGGACATGACGGTAATATTTTGTGTTTTCCATAATATACCCTTTCCTCATTTTCACCTTGCAGTTTTACAAGTCTTGTCGCACTTCTTTTGTTTAGCAATTGAGTAATTCCTAGGTATAGCAAAAGTTGATCAGTTGAGTGTTAATTGATAGTTGTCTGGGAGTTGCACTTTGGCATTCAGCTCATAGTTTAATGGGTTTGGATGGATTCTAAACAGTGAGGTTGTGGGGATGAGTTTGGATGGATTCTAAACATTATTGAGTTCCTCACCATGCTATATAATTTTTGCATCATCTCCAACGTATTCTCCTGACTTGCCCAGTGGCCCCATTGCCAACCCTGATTTTGTAGAAATTGTGGAAGTTTTCTTCTCCTAGATTTTGTTTCTTTTCTACCCTGATAATGTGCACTCTTCTGTTTTATAAATAACCGTTATTTTCTTTGCAGATTGAGATGATGTCAGAGTCTATTGATGAAACTTTAGACAAAGACGAGGCTGAAGAGGAAACAGAGGAACTCACTAACCAGGTTGATATCGACATTATTATTTCATTCTCTTAGCTGTTTTCTTTCTCACCTGTAGCATAGTCTGCTACCATGGGTCACTGATTAGCATTATTGATCTGCAGGTGCTTGATGAGATTGGTGTGGATATTGCATCTCAGGTTGGTTTCTGTCATACACGTGCATCCTCCCTC
The DNA here is from genome assembly GCA_019454045.1 of Zanthoxylum bungeanum. Lineage (NCBI taxonomy): Eukaryota > Viridiplantae > Streptophyta > Magnoliopsida > Sapindales > Rutaceae > Zanthoxylum > Zanthoxylum bungeanum. The sequence goes on from SKCR01037575.1 coordinate 118,880, forward strand.
TCTTTCTCTTGTTTTTGTTTAGTGAATTTTCGATGACGTTCTTACAATTTTATGATCTTGGTCTTTATTGAACAGTTATCTTCAGCTCCAAAAGGTCGGATTGCATCAAGGAACACTCCCAATGCTGTTACAAATGCTCCTAAAACCAGTACTAGGTATGTACACTCTCTTTAAGATAAATGTGATTAATAAATGATAATTTTCAGCAGTGAAAACCAAAGTCATTTCATTTTTGGGTGGTACACTCTTTCTTCCTCATGCAACACATCTGTTTGTTTTATAAGATTCCACCGTCTGTTTGGTTTACAAATATATGTTGATATGTGTTGCATGTTTCATTGCGGTATTGGACTGTGGTCTCAATTTGGTTTGAGGACATTCTTAGGTTGTATTGAAGTGAATTTTTGTGATGTTGTGCATTTGTATTCCAAATGATTTTGGGTGACCTTTTCTTTTTCTTTCATTTTAATTTTGAGCTTGAAATTTCCAACAACTGTTATTTATTATCACCGTGCAGTTCCGAATCTGCTGGTGTTGAGGACCTTGAAAAGAGATTGGCCTCCCTTCGACGCATCTGATCTGAAATGCATAGCAGTCAGCTCTCACTTTAAGTCTGTCCTTTTTAATGTAAATTTTTCTATATATTAGTAGTATAAAATGGATTTGATTCATGAGAGCTTGTAGTTGTATTGCTGGATTGTTGTTATATTTATGTTATTGATGAAACACTCGACCTTCTAAAATAATTTGCTGTAGTTACTTATTTAGCTCATGTTTCTTGGTTTGTGGTAAGTGCTGTAAATGAATCGAGTCATTGAACCGCTTGAGTTGGATTCGCATTTGGCTTGATTCGAGATCGATTTGTTTAATAGATGAGCTATTCGAACTTGAAAATAATAGTTTGATTATTAAATTAGACCGACTCGTAAAAACGACTCTGCTCATTTTTTACTCATGTGCACTATTCGAAATAGACGGACTCGATATTATAATATGCTTGAGTGTCACAAATATTTGAATTTTGTAGGGAATTTATATAAAATTTGAATAAGTAAATAAAAAAGTACAAAAATTGAATATTTTAAATTCGAGCTTGACTTGAGTTCGACTAGGTTAGTAATCGAGCTCGAGTCGAGCTCGAGCCCATATAAGTATTAATCGAGTCGAGCTCGAATAACCATTACTCGGCTCGATTCGGCTCAATTAATATTTAGTAAAATTTAGTTTGATCTGCTGTAAAATGACAAAATTATGTTTGGATCAAAATAAAATTTTCAGTATTTGATTAACGATAAAAAAATTATGATTATTAATCATGATTTATTTTAAAAATTGAGTTTTACAGAAATTAAGGTTTTTAGCTTTTATCCATCAAAATATTAAAAGAAAAAGAAAAAAAAAAGTAACACGTGATATTTTTTTTAAAATTTTTAGCAAATCATAATTAAAACAGATATACAAAATTTAAGTACCACCATTTTATTTTTGTTGCAGTAATTATTAGTTGATATGTTAAGAGTATCTTCAACAATATTGTTATTAAGTTGATTTATAAAGTTACGTGGGAAAATTTACTTCAACAATCTTTTTACATACATCATACATAATATAAAATTATTTTTATTAAATAAATAATGCAATATCAATTAGTTGGTTTTTATGACAACTTTGTTTGACCACAAGAAAGTTTCCTCCGACTCACCAGTTTCTTAAATTAAATTGATTGTAGGTTATTGTAAAATATTATGCTCAATTTATGTATTATGATGTTTCACTTCTAGATAAGAATATGTATTCACCGACACTGTGCTGAGATAGTGCGATCACACAAATCCTATAATTCTTATTGTATTTAAATAATTTTAGGTGCGAATCTGTATTCCTATGGATTATGAGAAACACATAATGTTTTATATTATTAGGTTTTACCTTAATTAAGTATGAGTCTTAAGGTATCTTAAATTTGTAATCGAATTGAAGTATAATTATAATTGAAGTATAATTATATCCTTATGATGTTTTCAAGTAATGAATTTTTTTAAAAAATTTATTAAAATAATTTAACAACCTAATAAATATTATTAAAACAATATTTTCTGGATAAAGTAATATTTTTTTTAAATAATATATTAATTATTAAAAAAATATATAAATTGGAAAAGTAATAACGAAGTTCAAAAAAAAAAAAATGGGGTTAACGTTTTTATATAGTAGATGTCGTTAGAGGTAGATGATTTTATCTCGTTCCCAACGAAACGAGATCAAGAAACCAAACAAACAAAATAAAAACTCTTTCTTGATCGGCTTCGATTATTTTTTTTCCCAATAATTCGATACTAAATCGTGAATTGGCCTTCTTCTTCAAGGTAAGAAATATTTTTCATTTTTCCTTAATTTTGGGATTCGTTTAAAACGATTCGTTTTGATGATTTTCTTTTCTGGTTGAATTTAGGTTTAAGATTAATTGATTGCGCGTGAACGCGTATTCAATTGGGTTCCTTTAAAAGCCATCAGGTGAGTTTTTTAATAACTTTATTGGTCAGATCCTCTTAACAACCCATTACTGAATTTTTAGGGATTTTTCTTAATTTATTTTTTATAAATATATATATTTGAAAGGCAAGATTTGTTTATGATTACAAAGTTATTTATTTTATTTTTTTTTAATTTCATGATTACAAAATTAGTTTTTTGGTTTGGATTGGTTAACAAAGTTTTGATTTTACCACTATATGGGTCTATTTATGCTAATTGGGATGTCAATAACGTGAATTGTGCTGTGTTTTTGTTATTTTAGATTTGTTCTGTTTGGAAAGTAGTTTCGTTTAATATTTTTGATGAATTTCAGGTATGCAGAGTCAGCTTATGTGCAGTGGGTGTAGGAACGTTCTTCTTTATCCTAGAGGAGCTACAAATGTTCATTGTGCGTTATGTAATACGATTACATCCGCCCCTATGCCAGGTATATTTTGTTGATCGTCTGCATTTTTGTGTTTAAATATTTTGCTCACTACTTGCAATAGGCATTGTTGATTTCTTATATTAATGAGACATTCGATCTGGCTATATTGCCATTTTGTTTGGTGTTTCCTGCGACATTCAGTTAGTGATTAGTTTACCTAGGCTAGATATCTCAAAAGATCACCTATGATAGGGTGGAGGAATTCATCTAGCAAATATTGCTAATTTCACATCAGTTTAAATTAGTTGATGTGAGTTCTATATATAATTCACCCACAGTCTTTGAGTCTATTTCATTCCTGCTTCAGGCCTCACTTAGTTTTAGCTGAAATCTCTGAAGTAAAACCAATGTTGTCAAAGGCGCACCAGGCCACCTCGCCTGGTGGAGGTCCAAGCGAGGCGACCTGTATCAGGTGCGCCTAGGTGCAAAACCCCTAAAACCCAATTTCAACTTGTTAAATCCCTAAAACCCGACCCAAAGCCATTAATCCGACCCGACTTTAAGCCTTATAATCTCTCAAAAAAAACCCTAAAACATTTAATTTGAATTTCGAATTTTAAACACTAATTTCGTATACCTTTTTTGGGGGCTTTGCCCCCGATGCATCTCCAAAAAATGAAAAAATAATAATTATTTTGAAAATAACCAACATTGTACTTTATTCCCCTTTCTTGCTATAATTCTACGTTAGCTTATCATGAACAGTTACAATCTAATGATATTTTATCTTCTTTCATTTTTTTTTTTTTTTACAGTTTTTTTCTTTCTTGCTATAGGAGAATAATTTTTATTTTCATGTACTTTGTTTTGCTATGCACTTTTATATTGTTTTGCATTGAACATGAACTCGTGATGATTTAGTTGCTTGTTTTATTCTCATTTTGCTAAACCTTTTTCTTTATATATGAAGCTTTGGATTGGAACTCTTTCAATAATAGTTGAAACTTTTTCATTGCTAATTGCTATAACACTGCTTTGAACTTCATCTTGTTTTGGCGTCGCTGCAAATCTATGTTGAAGGCACATAGCATGTGATCAAGATCTTAACTTCAATTAGTTTTCAAGAAAGAATAGGTAAAATCTTGGTGTAAAGTGTTACCTTTTTGACAACGTTGGATGGAGATTTAGTTTTTTGTTGAAGATGAGGGAACAAAAAGCCAAGTTATTTATGTTCGCCTTTGCACACATCTTGTGTTCGATTCTGCATTAATGTTTCTAATATGTGCTTCTGGATGACATCTGTGACAGAGCCAATAGTTGTAGTTGGGGGCTTATCAATAAGGCTTATTAATTTGCACTGCTTGTAGAAAATAATGTCCTGAAACTATGACAGTAATCCAAGTTTTCACCAATTTCTAATTTATTTCCACCATAGATCACTTAAGTAAACAGCTTTTAACTTTTTCTTTCCTTGCTTCTCTCTCCCCCGCTCTCTGTGCAGTGTGCACCTCTCTCTCTATGTCTACTTTCAACCTCACTCTCTGTTGTTCTTTAACTTTCTATCTTGGCATAATTTTCTTATTTTTTATTCCTTGCTTTCTTTTTCCTCCTCTGTCTTGCTCGCTGCCTTGCTGTTTTTAATAGGAAATTTTCTGTGAACTAGTTATTAAAATGTACACCATT
>SKCR01037576.1:0-111717 GCA_019454045.1 Zanthoxylum bungeanum
TTTCATTAGCCCTTATTTCGACTTTCCCTTTCAAATTTTTCATAGCCTTCAAGTACTCTTCAAGCTCTTCAATCCCCAAATCATCAATAATATTACCATCTTGCCACCAATACCTACCATTATTTTTATTCTTCCTTTTCTCCTCTTCAATCATTTTACCCCTCTTCTTCTCTTTCTCCTTCTCCAATTCTCACACTGCCTCTTCATACTCTTTGTTATGTTGCTCCACACATGGTGTCGCGGCGCCAAGAACTTTGTCTAGACACATATGATTTTGATCAAGATGACGATTCAAGACCTTGTCGAAGTCAGGATGACCGGCGAGGAAGATCTTTCCGTTGGGAGAAAACACAATAATGCCTACTTCAGCACCACACAAGACACATATATAGCTCCATGGCTATATATGCTGAAAAAGTGTTTGATGTATTTATATAATTTAATGTCGTGTAAGATTCTTTTCTCGCTTTTAGGTATGTAAGATCATTAAAGTTGTTAAAAGACTAAGCCAAAAATCAGCATAAAATAAAAGAGTAATTACCCCAATGATTAATTATAATTACCATATTCATCTTAGAAAAAAAATCAATCAATCTTTGAAAACTAAAGTTCCTTCTGAATTTTAGAAAATATTATTCTTTAATCTTCAAGTCATATCCGGGTTGTCTTAATAAATGAAATTTGCCACAAATCTTGCATATCTTCTGTTATTAGAATATGTGTGTGTATTTGTATATAATATTAGTAATTTCCATATTTTAATTTATTCGGGCATATTTTAATTTATTTTGGCATGTCTGTAATTTATTTTTCCTCTTCTCGTTGTTACTAGAAATTAGGATGTTAATTATTATAATTATTGTTTTTTTTTTTATATGAATTAACCATTAATTGATAAAAAAAAAAAAGAAAAAAAAAAAAAAGAAGAGAGAAATGCAATCTTGAAAGATTTGTGAAATTATCGTCTCCATTGTATTTCCTTATTAACAATCTCCCAGCTTTGCCGACTCGTTTTTATGTAATAAATAAATAAATAATTATCAAATATTATTTAGAAATTTATTAAACAACTTTATTTCCCATCATTTATTATTAAAAAATCTCAATTCTAAACTTGTTTCAGCTTTAACTCTAAGATTTTAAATTTTATACTTCTTTAATTCTTTTTTATTACTCTTTAGTCATTTTTTTGACTAGAGGTTCGACCTAAAATTTTTTCCCTTTTATCCTTATAAAGCAAAAAAAATAATTATTCACGTGAACTATGTCGACAATATGACTAAGATGACTAATGTGAGTAAGAGTCGGCAATATGACTGATATCAAAATTGCGATTGTGCTTAATGTAGCTGAGGGTCGATAATATAATTGAGGTAACTATTAATGTGATTGAAGGTCAACAATGTGGCTAAGGTCACTATTTAAATGTGCTTATTGTGACTAAGGATTGACAATGTAATTGAGATAGTTAATATGACTGAGTGTCGGTAACTGATGGTTGACAATATGATTGGGATAACTAATGTGATCGATGTCACAAATGTGACTGAGAATCGACAGTGTGACTGTGCTCAATGTGACTGAGGTTACAAATGTGACTGAGGGTCGATAATGTAATTGATGTCATAATTATGATTGTACTATAATGTGACTGAAAGTCAGTAATGTGACAGAAATCAAATATGATTGACGCACATCCATGATTAAATTTTCAATCACCAACTGATAATCACATTATGACTTTGGATAAATATATGACTATAACTTAGTTTTTTGTGATTTAAGTAAAATGTTATTGTGACTGTGGTCAATATGACTGAGGTAAATCATGTGATTGAAAGTAAGCAATGTGATTGAGATATACATAATGAAACTTTCAAAAGGCAAAAATGTGATTATAATGAAGGTCAATGTGAAGTATATGTGATGTAATAAATTTGTAACTATTTCCACCTTGCGTAAGTCCGAATTTGTGAGAGGTTTGTTATGAAAATTGTTAGTATATATGTTAAGTGTCTGCATATTTTTATAAATTATTGTTAGGAGTTCAGATGAAAGAGTCCCCAAGGGGTGTGGCTTGGTGGTGTAGGGTCCAGGATCTTACCTTAAGATTATGGGTTCTAATCCAGGGGGTGCACTTCTTGTAAGAGCCTGGGATAGCCGGTGGTTTTACCTGCGCCGCGGCCCAGAATGGGTGGTTTGGTGGCGGGGTTTCCATCGTTTCCAAAAAAAAAAAAAAAAAATTCAGATGAAAGAGATATGAGTATTTGAAAATAACTAGTTTGAAATTATTATTTTTTTATAAAATATAAGGGTTATTTTGACTATTTTTTTGTCGAAACATATCGACAATGAGTCTATTTTAAAACTTATGATTTGTAAATCGTTAATATATATTTTTTATAAAATATTTTATATTTGGGGGGATATTTAAGTTTTAAACAAAAATAATAATAATAATAATAATAATAATAATAATAATTATTATTATTATTATTATTATTTAAGCACACACCCAGGTGTGTGCTTTTTATTTTTTAATTTTTTATATATTTGTTAATTCTTTGTCAATTTTGATAATTTTAAACCCATAATTGTAAATTTTTAAGTTTAGCTAAGGCTAAATAATAAAGATTCTATCTTAATATATATTTGTTTAAAATAAAATACTTTTTTGATAAAGATGGGATAAATATTATAAAGGAAAAAACAAGGCTCACCCTAAAGAGTTACAGTAAAAGAAAAGTGAAAAAATAATAAGGAAAATATTACAAAAAAGATCAATTAAGAGTGATCAAATATTTAGCCAAGAATGAGGAAAATATTAAATCATTTCCTGAGAGAATGTAATCATCGTACTTAACTAATATCCCGCCGGAGGTCAAGTACGGAATCTTTGCATAAGTTTGTGTATTGATTTTCTTTTAAAAATATTTTGTTTCTTTCGAGCCAAATATACCGAGATGAAATCATGAATAAAACTTCCAAAAAAATCTTTTTTCTTTTCTTTCATGAAAAAGAAAAGTCATAGATTGAATCAACATAGCAGGGTTTCTGTTCGACACCCTACTAATTCATAATCTAAGACCACACTTACCAGGCAAAAGACCAAAAGATCATAAGATGATTAATGGATTTCACTTCCCATTCAGAAAAAAACACAACTTAGAGAATTATAATTCAACATTCCTACCTCTAGAATGAAGGAAATCCTTAGTTGGTATACTTTCAAGAAAAACATTCAACAAAAGATTTGAATTTTTTTGGGGATAGGGATTCAAGAGAAATTCCAAGTTTAAAAAGAATTACCATCCAGAAAGAGATAATACAAGCAGTCTTTAACAAAAAAGATACCTGATGAGCATAAAGAACATAAGATAGAGTCAATTTCGTGTAAGTGATGATGACAGCAGGATCCACGATCATAATCCGAAGGAAATCGGCGACAGAAGCTTCCTTATTTAGAGCTAGCTGAAAAAGAGAAGGAAAAAGATTTCTTAATGGAACATACGAACACTAATTTTGTTGCCAGAAGAGGATCCTACATTCGTTGCCAAGGAAAAACAAAGATTCTGCTGCTAACAACCAAATGAGAATGACTGATTCTGCAGACAAACTATATTAGCCCAAACCCTAGTCATTCTGAATGGAGACACTTGAGGAAACCAATCGAGAAAATTTCTACCATATTTCTGACAAATAACCATCTTCCAAAAGGAGTGATCTTCTTATAAAAATCCCAAAAGGCATTTAAATAAGAGAGCCAAAATTTTTAACTTCAAGTCTATTACTCCTAATTCCCTAAAATCAAAAAGTTTTTTGACAGTATCCCAACACACATTTCATAGAACTTTTTTTTTTTTTTTTTTTTTTTTTTTTATAAAGTAAATTCTTAAGTAATCCTTCAAGCTTTAAACAAGTACTTTTAGGCATCTTGAAGATAGACAGAAAGTAAATTAGAATGAAAGATAGATAGGCTTTGAGGAGTTTAAGTCTTCCATTTGATGAAAGAAATTTATTTTTCCAATTACACCATTTAGCTTTAATTTTTTCTTGGATTCGAGTCCACACGTTTTTCTTCTTATATTGCCTTCGATCGGAAGAACAAGATATTTAAACGGAGCCAGAGAACACTTACATAAGTAGCATTACGAGCCCAAGGAATATCACCATCAATGCAAACTAGAGAACTCTTCAGAAAATTGACCCTAAGACCCGAAATTAATTCAAAACAGTAAAGAATTCTTCTAATGCTTGTAGGGATTTCTGCACGAACTTTTCATGAGAAATATCTTTGTTCAGCTGAAACTCACTTAGGCCTTAAGATCAGACTTAAATTTTTGGCAGTTGCTAGAATTTTGATAGCCCTACAGTTCGTAATTTCTAAAGGTCTTTGGGCAGTCTTGTGCGTCAGATATAGCCCCAGTCTTTACACTATCGAATTTGTCTGTTGTTTGTACAATCTTCATAGACTTTTAAGACTGATTTTATATAACTAAATCAACCATAAAATAACCCTCAATCAATCCTCTGCAATCCTGAATTTTCAGCAAAAATCAGAATCCCTGCAACCTTTTTTTTTTCCATAAATTGCTCAAGTTTAGTGAGCTAAAATTATGCCCACTACCATGAATGAAGAAAGAAAAGGATGAGATTTTCACTCAGTCTTCCATATTATATCTCGTCATCGGGAATTTTGAGTGTGGGTTTTTAAAACTCACAAGATTTTTCGTTAAATATTTTAGAGAAAAAAATCATTGTACTTTTTTTCCAGCTCTATAAAGAAGATGGAGGCTAGAGTTTCTTTTTGACAACTCTTTTTCAAATAAAAGAGAAGTAGGTTCCCTTATATAATTAGGTGTTGGGTCTGTGTGTTAGTCAATTCCGTAACAAACCAACTTCAATTGAGTTGTAATGAGTCTTGAAGGTTTCAGAGCAATTGGACAAACATTTAGAAGATATTAGATAAAGATTTCATAACTCATGTTCGTGTCAAGTTCATCAGAGTGTTTAAATGAAACCCTCAAGTTTCTTCACATTCGAGTTAAGTTCATCTCAGTGTTCGAACGAAACCTTCTAGTGTCTTCACATTCGAGTTGCGTTTGTTACAACATTCGAACGTAATTTGTGGAACAATGCGCTTTCGTCATGAGTTCAGCTAGTGTTTAAATGTCCCTGCATATTCTGCTTATTTTCGACAAGTTTTTGAAGACTTGAAAAACCTACCTATAAAAAGAAAGTCTTAGCCACTTTACATGGAGTTGGAAACACAAAATATAGAGCCTATATATTCATTGTTTCCTCCTTATTGAAAGTTCACCATAAAGACTACATCAATCTCATGTCTTTTTTATTCTGGTGAGTTTCTCCTTTGATAACCATCAACACAAACACAACCCTAGTCAATACCCTAAACCTTCAGAGTTATAAGGTGGAGATTGGTAGTTAGAGTTCCGGCATCACGAGTTTGTGGATCTGATTCACTTATAGACTTTAGAGGTTTTGAAGAAGACTGTTTGGTGCGGGCTCAAAGAGTTCTTCAGGTTATTACAGTAGAGGTATTTGAGTCGGTAATGTTGTTTCATATATATCTATATAGTGAATTCGGGTGGTAACCTATACACGAAGTGATTTTTCTCTTTCAAGAGTTTCCACTCCGTCAACAAATCTTTTTGTTAACTGTGTTTATTGTTTGTTTATTTTTCAGCTATTTAATTATTGCTTAGATTAAGAGTGTGCCATTGATTGGATTTAAGGGAGTTTCCACTTAGCAATCGAAACTCTGACTTAGACTTGTCTTAGATAAAGTAGAGTTTTAATTCCGCAAGATTACACTTATCATCCCTTAGAACCTAATTGTAATTTCATTAGGGATTATGTTAATTAATTATAATCAATTTATAAAATTAACCCATAACCCTAGCTTCCTAATTTTTTGGACTTAGTCTTTTTTTGCACTTAATTAATTAAATACCATAACATCTAATATTAGGTAATTATTTTGAAATCAAATTCCAAAACTATTTAATCAAAGATTAAATAAATTAATTAAGAAAAAATTAAATTATTTAAATTTTATATTTGATTATCTCATAATCATATGCATAGAAAACTTTACATTAACTATTTGATATATAGTTTTCAAGTGTGATTTAAAATTAATTATTAATCATATTAATAATTTATGATAACTTATAGTTATACATGTGAGTTCATAATTAACTATAAAATTATATTATGGCTTCCTATAGTGTATCAAGCTAGCATGAAGACCAAATGCACATGCAGCTCCAAACTCCAATTATCTCGGGATATTGATTAACTTTAGGTTATTTCACTAAAAATTTAAAATTGAATTCTCGTCACTGTGGATATATAATTTGAATTGAACTACATCGATGTCCATCGATATAATCACTATATATATATATTGACCCTATATGTGTATCTTATAATTAGAGCGGGTTATAATATTCGTTATATCCATATAATTATTTATTGTGTCTTAAGTACCATCGATTACAGACATAATACTTCCCCTTGAACTTCTTGTTTGCTTAGGAAGAATCGGCTCTGTTGTTTTTTCTTTTACATCTACCATTTCCATCATCGATGATGTTGGCCTTAAACTCCATAGTCTTGTAGCTAACCTTCCCGAACTTTCTATTGTCATTCGATTCGCAACTGAACTCATAGGTCTTCAAGACTCATCTGTTTTTTCTTGTGTTTCAGATAACTCAAGAAATCCTTCCATGTTGGAGGCAACTTCTCAATAATTATGGCAACTTGAAACATCTTGCAGAGTTTCATTCTCTCATCCAATATTTCGTGAATGATCAATTGTAGTTCACCCAACTGAGACATTACCGTCCTTGAATCTACCATTTTGTAATTCAGGAACCTACCCATGATAAATTTTTTTGTCTGACATTCTCTGTTTTGTACTTTTTCTCGAGAGATTCCCATAAAATCTTCGCAAAAGTCATGTCTTGGTACACATTGTACATGGTATTATCAAGTCCTCCCAAGAGGTAGTTCTTGCACAAGAATTCGCATTGTGACCATGCCTCAACTAGGAGTTTCTTAACTATTTTTGTTTCTCCCTCCACAGAACCCGAATGATCTTCATTGAGATACTTAGCCAGTTGTAGTGTTGTCAGGTAAAATATCATTTTGTTTTGCTACTATTTGAAGTTTGCTCCACCAAACTTATATGGTTTCTTTCCATGAGAGACCGGTAGTGTGATATTTCCACTAATCATGTGTAACTAGAAATTAAAACAATAAATAATAAGTCTATAATAGATAAATCACATAAAGATAAACTGTTTGATATTGTTTATGTGTTACACTAATAGTTCACTTGTTATTATTTTGGACAATAATATCAAATAACACAAGTCATTGAATTTGTGACTAAAATTTCTTATGATGGATAAAAAGAAAAATTCTCAGAGGACGAGATGGGTCCGGTGTAACCACTTAAATCCTTGCTCACTTAGGCTTTTATCGCATTGGTGACAGAATTTCCTTAATCACTTCCTCAATAGAAAATCTTAGACATTCAATCTTTAGTGTTGCACTTTAAATCTTAGCAAGAGATACAATAATATATATATATATTTCAATCAATATTGAACAAAATTACTTGTGTAACTATATTTTTAACTCTCAAACAAGTATACAACAGACATTAAATAATTGAAACTTTATCATATAATTTACTATGTGTATGCATGTGATAATTGAACATCTTATATATTAACTAAAACATATACTACCAAGTTTATAAAAATTCAGTATATGATTTTACTAAATTGATATTACTATATGCATATATTCTATATTACTAAATTTTGATAATCAAAATGTGTAATATATATGACAATGATCAAGTTAATATATAGTTTATGAAATTTGTAAATTAATAGATTAATCTAAGTCTATATTATTATTCTAAATTTGAAAACAGGTCTGACTTGCGTTAGTGTCACGTTTTATCCGTTCGACTGGAACTTTCCAGAGAGTTCACGTTCGTTTAGCATTTGATAACACGTTCGAACGAAACTTTCCAGAGAGCATTCGTTCGAGTGGCGTTTAATAACGCGTTCAAATGAATATTTCCAGAGGACTTGCTTTCGAGTGGCGTTTGTCACCACGTATGAACGAAAATACGGAATATAATATTTTTCCTTATGCGTTCGTCGGGCGTTTGAACGTCCTTATATATTTCTCATGCATAAAATGCATTTTCCAGATAAAGGAAAAATAAGACATGCAAAATCAGAATTAACAACACATTTATTTATTAATAAGTTTTTAAGATTATTGGACGGATGTGTGGTTAATCAATTTTTACATACATTATTTAATCAAAATCATAAATAATAATTATGCAACTCATGAAATTACGAACTCGAAAAATAATAAAAACATGAAATGTGTTGTAGAAGTTGATGAACTTTATCAAGTTGAGATGTCTTTATCCTTAAGAGCTTATTGTTGGGATATATGCCCTAGAGCTTCATCTATTATAAACAGAATTATTCTTTGAAATAAAAGATGTATTATTCATTTATCAAAATTATTTGATTTATATCTAATATTGTAAATGTCTTGTTTACCCTTGATTACTAATGTGCTTTCAGAACTTAGTGTATGAGTGTCATACATAAGAGAATTTAAGTCCGAAGTTAGTAATCTAAAACAATCCATAGAGAGCAAGAAAAATGAGTACTTTATTTTGTGGTTTATCTATAGCTGTGGTCCATTCTATACTTGTATAATGACCTTGAATGGACCATTCTCATGTGGTGACATGAGAATGGAGGCACCTTGTATGATGTGATCATATATGACTAAATCTAGATAGAAATGAATATCTTATAATATTTGTTAATTAAAGAGATTCATTTCAACCTACTAGATGGTCATATATGGATTGATCTTAATCCTGAGTGTACTACGAACTCCTGCATAGCAGGCTATGTCCTTTGATTTACTAAGGAAGGTTGGTGAGGCAGTCCCGGTCAATAACTATGTATTTTGGGGATATGATTTGGTGTGTAGCTGGGAACGTTTTACATAGACATGAAGTGCACTCATTCTTACGAGGAGTAGAATAGTATCTTTCTTAAGGGTTGATTCGGTACTTGAATGATTATAGTGTTCAAGTCTTTCAATTGCGAATAGAAAGATTAATATTCATAAGAGTTATTAATAAATTGTTCATTAGAGAATCAATGATACTTAAGGTATAAAATAATTAGAGGGGTATAATAGACTTATGACTTGACTCTAATTATGAGATACTCGTGAAAGGTCAATCCGTATATAATGACTATATTGATAGACACCGAAATTATTCGGGTTATATTTTATCTACGGTAACGAGAGTGAAACTCTGAGTTTTTAGTGGAATAACACGAAGTTAATAATTCAAAATATTTAATTAAAAAGTTTAATTAATATACCGGGATTATTGGAGTTCGGAACTGTAGGTCCATTTGGTCCCCGTGCTAGCTCGATTAACTATAGCAAACCTAATATAATTGGATTGTCTAATTATATACTTACATATATATATATATATTATTAATGTGATTAATAATATAATTTGTCACAAATGAAAACTGTATTAAATTAGTTTAATATAATATGTTATATAATTCTTTGATTATGAGATAATCAAATTATAATTATGAGATAATTATTACATCATTATGATAATGCTAGATTATGAGATAATTAAGTAATAATTATAAGATAATTATTACATCATAATTATGATAATTATATCATTATAAGATAATGATATATGCATTATCTTGGAGACAAGTCCAATGGCTTGTCATACTCTCCAACATTTTATGTCTAATTAGGTATGACCTAATTACCTAACCTTTGTCTATTTCAAATGTCTTTGCTTGACATTTCACCTAATTGTGTTTGCCATTACAATAGAATGACATAGGTTGATTATTGATAAGGTTTTGTTGGCTTTGGAAAGGAATATAATCTCTACCATTTACACTCAAGAGTTGAGTAAGATCATCTACATTTCACACAAGAGTTGTGAGAGAGTTAGAGAGAAAAAGAATCCAGAATTTTTTTTTTTATCAAGAGTTGATAGAAAAGAAAATTTTCTCAAGTGTTGAGAATATAGATAAAAAGAATGAGTTAGATCATCATCTTCTTCATTCAATCTTTCTAAAAGCCAAAAGATTTTGTGACAACATACTTCTCTAAAGAGTTTAGAGATTAAACTTTATGAGTGAAGCCTATACTTCGGTTTGTTGGTTTCGAGTCATAGTTCGAAAGATCGAGTGGTTGATCATAAATCAGATCTCAAAGGAAACACATCCACATCGAGGAGCAAATCCAATCACCAAGAGTTGGTGGAATTCAAATTCAACAAAGAGAGAAGGCAATAAATTTTTTCAGGTCGATCTCGGAGCCAAAGGAAATTTCCGCTGCACACTAGGAAAGCCGTTTCCTACACCTATTAGCCCCGCCTCGATGTTCTATAGTTTACTTGTGGCTAATATTCTCCCAAGATAACTTGATTACTTTTTATTGAAGAGATACTAATTTCGTCAAGAACTTGAACTTGGAAATGGTGAAAACTCTCTCTCCGGACTTTAACAATTAATTCTTTTATTTTTCAAGTGAATGTCGAATGAATAACCTAAGGGTTCTATTTATAGAGATGTAGGGATGCTATTGAAAAGATACATTTAGGCTTAAGGATGCAATCCTTTAAAATATTATATCTCTTCAATGAACTCTTACTACTTAAATGGTTATAATATTTCACTCTAAGAGACATTTCCCTTCAATTGATGTCTTTTCTAAAAGTCATATATTAAGGGAAATGTCATTCAGTGAGACATTCTATAAATACACTCATGAATTAGACAATTTCATACAAAGGTGTCAGAATGAGATGATGTTGGAGAATAAGAATTTAATCATTGGAAAATATGTTAGAAATATTTTAGAGTGGGATTTCATCAAGTTGGAAATCACATAATTTGAAGGATCAGTTACACGTATTTTTGGATATTTTTATATAGTAAGTTTCGTTATTTCGGCTTTAGAAATAGAAAACTAACTCTGATTGAACTGATTTTTTATCATTTGGAAATATCTTTCGAAGACTAACACTTTTGATGTTGAGCACCTTTCAAAATTTATATCAAAAGAGCCTCAAAAATGTAAATTTTCGAAAGAGTACATTATCATAGGCCAAACGGTAATTTCTTATGAGTCATTTTATAAATTTCAGAAAATGTTCTATAAATGCACGTGGGCTATTTATTTTTTGTTGGTTAACTCTAACAAAACTAGAAGTAGAAATTGTTATAGCTATGATGTGGGCCAAATGCAACGCTAGGAATGAACTGCTATTAGGAGTGTGCATTAATTGATTTTAACTGATTAATCGAACTATTTTGACCAATTTTTTTTATAATGATTCATTTATTGTGATTAAATCGGTTTTTTGGTTAAGATTTTTAATTTTCCGATTCGGTTAAGATTATGAGATTTGTATAACCGAACTGACTAATTAACCGACTACAAACCATAATTTGACTTTATATATATTTTTAATTAAAACGAAATTAAAATTTTTATCTCTACCTCTACTGAGTGTAGTTGTAGACTGATTTTTGATGAATTTAAATTTATTCTGTTGTTAAACAAATATATGTTGTCTTTTTGATGAATTTAAATTTGTATTAATGTGTTAATGTTGATTGTTATTTGTGGAGATTCTGTACTAGTTAATAATAACCAAAATCGATCGAAAAATAATGGTTAAATTGGTTAATGGTTATGTGCCATCATATGGTTAAATCGGTTAAATATTTACTTAACCAAATAATTTCGGTTCGATTAAAAATCAAAGATTAACCGACCGAATCGACTGATGCACATCCTAGCTACTATTCCAAAACAGAGATATCGACAGTGAACCTTTCTATTTAGATGTGTAAAATGAAAACTTTCGTGCACTGAACGATCATTTATTTTTACTTATTGATAGGGACAAAACAAGAACATCCACCACAATTAGTGTTACCATCACATCTATTTCCAGTGAAAATTTTGGACGTATTATCATATTTGTATCATATAATTTATTTTTTTATTTATTTGTTATTTTTTTTTATGAAAAGAGAGTTTATATATCAATTTTTACGGGCCACATTTAGGAGAAAATCTTTGGTGCAACAGTGGTACCACGTTATCCATGCAACAAACCAATTATTCATTGCCACGCGTGCTAAAAAATTAAAAAACAACTAAAAAATAAGTATTAAATTATACATGTCATTTTTTAATTCGCTGGTGGTACCATGTCACCCATAACACTGTTGCACCAAAGATTTACTCCACATTTAGGACCAATAGAAGTCTCATAAAATTATTTCTCATTATTTCATAAGACAATAACAATAAAGCTAAACATATTCAACAAAACTAAAAAAAAAAAAAAATCAAAATATTATTCATGCATAATCATCAATCAATCTCCCACCTTCTAAAATTGCTCACCATAACCATAACCAAAAGCAAAATCAACATCAATACCATCACTAACACTAATCTCTTCATTACCATTAACATTAATATCACCAAACACATCTTGATGATGATGATTATCACTACCCAAATTCATATTAGGAACCAAATTATATTCATTCATCATCATCATTTCATTAGCCCTCATTTCAACTTTCCCTTTCAATTTCTTCATAGCCTTCAAGTACTCTTCAAGCTCTTCAATCCCCATATCATCAACAATATTACCATCTTGCCACCAAAACCTACCATTATTTTTATTCTTCCTTTTCTCCTCTTCAATCATTTTACCCCTCTTCTTCTCTTTCTCCAACTCTTGCAGTGCCTCTTCATACTCTTTGTTATGTTGTTGCACACATGGTGTCGCGGCGCAAACAGCTTCGTCTAGACACATGTGATTCTGATCAAGATAACGATTCAAGACCTTGTCGAAATCAGGATGGCCGGCGATGAAGATCTTCCCATTGGGAGAAAACACAATGATGCCTACTTCGGCACCACACAAGACACATAGCTCCATGGCTTTGCTGAAGAGCCCTGATCGGCGCTTTGAGAAGGTCACTTGCAAGCTGTTTTTGTCTTCAAGTTTCTTGATTTCTATCTTTTGCCTTCCTCTTGTTATCTTCCTTTTGTTGTTGTTATTGCCATTAATGTTGCCATTGTTATTGTTAATAATGTTGGAGTTGTTCATTGTGAGTGAGATGGGGGGAGTAAAGAAAGAGATAGGGTTAGGGTTTTAAATTTTCTAGGGTTTGGATAATGAGGGAATGAAAGTGTTTGATGTATTTATATAATTTAATGTCTTGTAAGATTATTTTCGTTTTTGGGTATGTAAAATCTCTAAAGATGTTCATGACTAAGCTAAAAATCAGCGATAAATAAAAGAGTAATTACCCCAATGATTAATTGTAATTACCATATTCATCTTAGAAAAAAATCAATTAATCTTTGAAAACTAAATCTCGTTAAGAATTTTAGAAAATATTATTATTTTAATCTTCAAATCTGTCATATCGGGATTGTCTTAATAAATGAAATTTGCCACATTTCTGGCATATCTTTTGTTATTTGAATTAACCTATATATAACCTAATTTTTTATTTATATATTGTAATTTCCACATCTTAATTTGTTTTGGCATGTCTGTAATTTATTTTTTCATTTTCCCTTTGTTACTAGAAATTAGGATGTTAATTATTATAATCAAAAGATGATCTTGGGCTCTTGTGATTCATTAAGTGCTTTATTTTAAAAAAGTTTATCTTTTTTCATTTAAATCAGAAAATTATGTCTGATCAACACAACTCTTCATGTTTAACTGAAAAATATTTGTTTCTGTTTGATGAATACAACACTTTATCAATAACCATTTTCCCTTTTTACTCTCTATAAATAGAACATAAAAGATAAGTGAAATATTCGATTTTTCAAATACAAATTATTCTGATATTTGAAAACAAACACTTAGTAAATTTGTCATGGGTCGAAATTTTAGTGCAGAATTTCGACTTTCAGATTGTTGAATCTGTTGTTGGTATAGTGTCATTAAACAGTAAATTAACATGCAACCAAACAGATCAAATCCAGAAAATATAACCAATCTATGCAAAAAAAAAAACCTACAACTTGAGATATAAGAAAAACTTGGAAAATGTGAAAACGAATCCAAGTTGAGATCTCTCTTTCCTTAAGAACTTATTAGCCTTAGTCTCTGGTGCTCTACGGATTCAAAATGGGCAATGTTCTCCCAGGATTCCTTGAATGCTTCTTGTTCAAGGAGCACTTCTTAACAAGTGTTTGAACTTGGAATATGGTTGAACTCTCTCTTAAAACAATGGAAAATTGTGACTCTAAAATTCAGATGGAATTCGTATATTCTAAAAATGAACATGGAGGCCCCCTTATAAATGCATAGAAGGGTGCCTTAAGGGCACCCTTTGGGTTGGGGTGCAACCCTCCAAAGGGCTATACCCCTCCCATGCATCTCTTGGGGCCTCTAATAATGTTATTCTCAATTAGAGGACATGTCTGTAGGCATTGCATTTTCGCATGTGAAACCCGATGAGGAGTCTTATTTGGAGACAACTACCTTTTGAGTCACGGATGCCGCGGGAAACGGATATCGGAAGGGGAAATTCAGAATAAGCAAGCTCACTGTCTTCGTTGTGCTGCGTTCGTTACTTCGTTCGAACGGGAAACAGATTACGGGCGTTCGTTGTAGCGTTCGAGGGAGCGTTCGAACGGTGTCGGTAATTCTGGTTTTGCTGCTAGCCTCACACCCAGCCCATTTAGCTCCCCAAAGCCCATAAAACACATCCCAAATAAATAATTAAATATTAAATTAAATATTAAACATTAAATAAAACATTTAAATCATTTACCAATTAAAATAATCAATTACAAACTTAAACTAAAATCATGCCTAAATTAAACAAATCACACACTAAATCAAAATATAATCATACCAAATTAAAATCAATCTTAACCAATTAAATCCAATCATATATTTGACTTCCTAATCTAATAAGATATCTTACCAATATAAAATATTTGTATTCCTAAACCAACACAAATTAAATATTACAACTTCTAAAATAAAATATCTTGTCCCCCCTCAATCTTGTGTATACCTTTCTCATCTCTCCTAATTTGGAAACAAGATCCCTTCCCTTGTAAACCCTAGCCATTCTCTATATAAACAACCCCTAACCAAGGCCATTCGTCTCCTGGACACAACACAATTCACACCCAAGCTCTCTCGAAATCTCTCTAGACTCTCTCTACACACCCAAAACACATCCAAGAGAAAACACTTCATACACACACAAAAAGAAAACAAAGAAACCACCACAAGACCACCCTCCATAGCCGAACCCAAACTCCCCCATAGCCGAATTCTAAAACACGCCAAAACAACCTCCTAGATTGCCTTAAAACAGTAGCCCAAAATCCTTAAAAAACAGTAACTTAGAAAACTACATAGATAACCTTAAAAATAATCACTTTTAATTGCACTAAGAACCCACACAACTTGGAATAGTTCTTTGAAAACATTGAAACAGGTAGCCCGTGCAGTGAGCAGCAAAACAGGAGCCGAATAGGAGCAGAACGGAGTTCGAACAATAAGCAAAGCAGCGAAGCAGTGAGCTAGGACGTTGAACCAGGGACCAGAAAAGTTGCGGAGCTTTCCCCCCTTTCGATCTTCGTGGAACGTAGTCCGAGAGACGGCTTAAAAGGTTAGACCTGAGGGTATCTTTCACACTTGTTTTCCTTTTCCGCATTAGTTATTAAGTATTTCTTGTATGATTGTAATGTTGAAATGTGTGTTGTGATTTTGAGTATGTAAATATGCATGAATTATGAGATGTAATATGTCGTGGGCATTAGATGAATGAGAGATGTGTCAACTCTCGCGGTATATCGGATGGAAACCGGACATAAATTTCATAGCCGATCCGAATGGACGGTAATATGATCTGTACTCGGGCCACAACTCCACGTACCGCTTGAGTAAACGGCACCATCTCTCTTTCGTTGTGTTGCTTTTTGTTTATTTAGTTTTCTCTTGAATTCAATATATTGTTTATTTTTGTATGATTCAACCAAGCGCATGGGCTTAGTGATTTAGTCCAAAGGTCCTCCATTTGTGAGACAAAGAGCCGAAAAGGCCACCTTCGTGACACTACTTCGCCGCGCCGGTTGATGTATGTTCGGTTGGACGCAAGATACGTTCAATCGAGCATACTTAGTTTGATATTATTATCTTTATTTTGTATGTATAAGTCAATCGAGCGCATGGGCTTAGTAAGTGTGTTGTGAGATCCCCTATGGGGAGGGGCTAAAAGCCCTTTACCACGATGCTTTGCCGCGCCGGTTGACGTGTGTTCGGATTGGATGTAAGATGCGTTCAATCGGGCATACTTGGTTGATATGATTGGTTCTATTCTTGCATGTGTGATATGACGCGCATGGGCTTAGCATGTTGGTCTAAAGGTCCTCTCTTTGAGAGATCAAGAGCCCCAAAAAGGTCACCTTTACGGCAGTGTTTCGCCGCGCCTTTTTTACTTTCTGTTTATGTATTGCATCAGGTCCGTGTCCGTTCGAACGCGTTCACGAACGCAACTCGAACGCGCATGTGTTTTTGCCTTATTATGTGTCAGGTCTCGTATCCGTTCGAACGCGTTAACAAACGCCATACGAACGTGAGCTTTCTGTCCCATCTCCGTTCGAACGCGTTTACGAACGCTACTCGAACGTGAGCATTCTGTCTCGTCTCCGTTCGAACGCGTTTACGGACGCTACTCGAACGTGAGCATTCTGTTTCATTTCCGTTCGAACGCGTTTACGAACGCTACTCGAACGTGAGCATTCTGTTTCATTTCCGTTCGAACGCGTTTACGAACGCTACACGAACGCACACACACTGAACTGAGTCTGTCTTATTATATTCATGCATAATTGCCTATTAGTTGATCTTTCTTATGCAAATGTGTCACAATTCGTATGCTTATGTCATGATAACATTTGAGCATTATTTCTTGCGGTATATCGGATGGAAACCCAGACGTAAATTCTGTAGCCGATTCCGAATGGACGGTAGTGCGGTCTGTACTTGGGCCACAATTCCACGTACCACTTGAAAAGTGCCCATATGTGTGCTTGTATGGTTACCATGTGTGCTTGTATGGTTAATATGTGCGCTTGTGTTTTTTTTGAATGCGATATGCAAGTGAAGTTGTATGTTAGTTGCTATCTTGATATATGTTAGGCATGCAAATTTAAAATGTAAGATATATGTGAAATACATGTGTATTTAGGCGCATATTTTATTTCATAAATGTGAATTTAGAAGCATGATACCCTTAGGAATAAGTGTTACTTCAGCTTGTTTAAATTATTACATGAATCCTTTCATTACAAGTGACATAAGTAGGGACCATTCCGAACCCAACGGTTTGAGGTCTTCCCTTGCGAGGGGTGAGTGCGGCCTTAAATCTTTGTCCCGGTTCACACCGGGTGGCGACTCCATGTTATTTCATACTTCCCAAACTAGGCCGCGAGCCTAGGAACGGCGTCGCCCAGGTCCTGTGTCCCACAATGTCTTTATCCAAGGGACATGTCCCTCATCCATCCAAACAATAACATTTGAAGATTTAAAGAATTTATAATAATCTCCCACAATTCTTCAAATATTCATGCAGACACTTGAGAGAGTTTCCGTGAACTAAAGCTGCATCGAAATAAATAGCTTTCGCCTTGAACCTTTCCTAGTGAATGGCAATTGGATTTACCTAGCAAACCAGTAACCCATAGTCTTGAACTGTTCTGCCATTGGTGTAAACCAAGATAATTGCCAACACACAGCTTTACTTCGACCATTTTCCCGTTCTACGGTTGTGTTCATTTCGGCCCTGAACAGCGGTCCTGGATTCATCAAGTACTTTAGGGAAATCAACCTATAAGATCCCATGGAAGCAGCCTCACTTCTTACTTGAAATAGGTGATTTACTATGAAGAGGTAATATGCCTTTACCCCCATTAGGATTCATCTCCTAATATAGTGATCATTAAAAGCTTTAGCTTATCCTAACCTTGACAGACAGCACTCGGCGTCATTATCGGAATGGGAAAGAGTACAAAACTCTTCAGTGCTTGTTTTGAATTGCACAACGTTTCAGTTGTCCCTTTTGAACCTAGATCTTGGGATCTCCGGTCAGCTAGATTGGGTTTCCACTGTGACAATTCTTAATTTATAGGCTTCAAGCCCATTCCCCTCGATGACTTCTCAACTTGCTCTTTAGGTAAACCTTTAGTAAGTGGATCTGCTTGGTTTTCCTTCGACTTAACATAATCGATCGATATTATGCCACTTGAGAGCAGTTGACGTATGGTATTATGTCTCCGATGTATGTGTCGAGACTTACCATTATACATTGTATTTTGGGCTCTCCCAATAGATGATTGGCTATCACAATGTATACTTATCGCTGGCACCAGTTTTGGCCAACTAGGAATATCCTCCATGAAATTTCGAAGCCATTATGCTTCTTCCACTGTTTTATCTAACGCTATGAACTCTGATTTCATAGACCGGGCAATACATGTTTGCCTCGAGGATTTCCATGACACAGCTACACTACCAAGTGTGAAAACAAATCCACTCGTAGATTTGGAATCCACTGTATCAGATATCCTTAGCATCACTGTATCCCTCAAGAACAGCAGGATATCTCTCGTAATATAGCCCATATTTTGAAGTTTCTCTCAGATACCTCAAAACTCTTACTATGGCTTTCTAGTGGTTATGTCATGGATTGCTCGTATATCTGCTAAGCATGTTTACAGCTTAAGCGATATCAGGTCATGTGCAATTCGTGAGATACATCAGACTTCCGATGATTCTTGAATACTCTAATTGCGATACGCTAGAGCCAACATTCTTTGATAGATGAAGAGTTAGGCCTACATGGGTTCTAGCCACATTTAAATCCTTTTTGTTATATTTCTCAAGTATATTCTCAATATAATGAGTCTGAGATAATATATATTCGTCTGATGTCCTAGAAATCTTAATTCCTAGGATCACATCAGCTAATCTGATGGATAACACATTTTTGGTAGACCGAATCATTTCATTATTACTACCAATTATTAGCATATCATCTACATAGAGACACACAATGATATATCATTTTTTAGTTGATTTGGTGTACACACATTTATCACACTCATTGGTTTTGAACCCACTTGACAACATCTCTTTGTCAAATTTCTCATGTCATTGTTTAGGTGATTATTTTAATCCGTACAAGGATTTTACAAGTTTGCACACCTTCTTTTCTTGTCCAAGAACATTAAACCCTTTTGGTTGTTCCATGTAAATCTCTTCATCCAATTCACAATTCAAAAATGCCGTCTTTACATCCATTTGATGTATTTCAAGACCAAATATAGCAGCTATGGCTATGAGCATTCTTATTGACGTGATACGAGTCACTGGTGAATATGTGTCAAAGTAATCAAAACATTCATTTTGTCTATAACCTTGTATGACAAGCCTCGCCTTGTACTTATCTATTGATCCATTCGATTTCATCTTCCGTTTGAAATGCAGTGACATGCTCTACTCGAGTAGAGTTTTGGAAGATGAAGCAATGGTGACACTGACCCGATCACATTAAAGTGTGGAATGAGAGTGTTCAGTGAGATTTAAATACTCCGACTCGATGAGCTTTTATGAAACTACACTCGACCAGGTTAAAGTAGTATGACATATGCCCTACTTGTAAATGAGTGTATCTAGAAGGCAAAAAATGAAATAATAAAGCAACGATTCACATGAAGTTATGAGTCATATTAGCCGCCATAGGCTGGTGCAGTAGCAGAACAACTTGGGGTAATGATGATTAAGTGATGTAAGCTGACGTCAGGGTCGATTCAGAAGGTGTTTTGAGAACCTATATAAAAGGGTTGAAGTCATTTTAGGAAAAATGGTTTATGAATCTTGAAATTGTATTGTGATTACTATAGTTTGAGAGTAACAAGATGTTAGTGATAGAGAGAGAAAGTGAGTAGTGTACCCAACTACGTTGATAGGAATAGGTCGGGCAATCATTACCCGATAAAATATTTTTACTGTATCTTGTGCAATTCCCATTTTTATCAGCTTGGTTCGGTATTTACCCTGAGCTCAATAAAATCATATTCATTTTCTCCCGCTGACGTAGGTTGAAACCACTCTCCGCTAAACCACGTTAATTCTTACCTCTGTGTGATTGGTTGTCTCTTACAAGTTTTTGAGGTTCCCACAACCAAACAAATTCAAAATTATGGGAGGTTTGTTCGAGAGATAAATTCTAATTTAGCCCTTCAAACGAAAAATAGTCATGAGAATATATATATATATATATATATATATCATCAATATTATATATCAAATGTGCTTCACCAAGACAAATGAGACCTGATACTCGATTGATGCTGGCGAGATATCCATGAGATTGTAATGTGTCAAAAATTCATTGATTATTGTATATTATAACTCATGTTTATGTTAATTGTAATTACTAGTTTGATTATTAGATATGTACTAAGAATTTCTTAGGCAAACATCATATATTAAGGGTAATTTTATAACACCATTATTGTATGAGTGATGTACACTACTACAAAACTAGCTTTTAATGACGCACAATTTATGACTTTTTTTAAAATAAAAATAGTAATTAAAAATAAAAGATGACGGTTGTTATAATAATCATCATTTTTATTTACTATTTTTGACGGTTTACTTATAAAACCGTCATAATATTTTATATATGAAAAATAATGACGGTTATAAAATATAATTGTCATTAATGATTTAGACATTTTATAACATTTTTTTAAAAAAAATCATAAATATAAACGATTACGGTTTTTAAACATAACCGTCATTATTAATTAAGACATTTAATAACGACTTTCAAAAAAACCTTCATAAATACATATTTTTTAATACAGGAAAAAGATGACGGTTTTAAGATAATAACCATTATACCAAAGTCGACTTTTAATGACGGTCTTTACATAAGAACCGTCATAAAAAGTCCATTATTTTTTTTAAAATGAAAAGATTACGGTTATTATCTAATAAACCGTCATCTTTTCAAAGTTATACAGAATAACCCCAAAACACAAAATTAAACACAACCGGTGGGTGCCGATAATTAACATGCTTCATGGAAAATGTGAGCCAACAATTTTAATCGATACAACTGATATTCTTTAATTAGATTTTGGTGCAAAAAGCCTTTAATATATAATTTTGGTTCCTTGTATTTAACTATCTATTGAGTTAATGGATTAAACAATGAAATGGTGAAATATTATAACACTCCACCCGAGACAGGATGGTACTAGTATAAAACATTAATAACCTATCTGTATAAGCCTCAAATTTATAGAAAAACGGACATGACATGTCCTAAATATATACAACCTGGAACACAGTTTAGCACCAGAATGTGACATGTAATAGACATCAATACATATAAGAACCTCAGGTCCGCCACTCAAGACACATCAAATGCTCATCATCAATGCTTAAAGACTTTGTGCCCACAATTATACATACTAATCAAAACTTTTATTTATAAATATACACAACATCGTGGTCAATACGATTCAAAATATACACATAAGGAACTTGGTTTCTAGACTTTTATGAAACTTCACAGGACTTTAGAGTGGATGACTGCAACTTGGGTACTGGTCCGTCATCTCGAGCCTGACTTTCCAAGGGCTTTGAATGGCCAACCAACATGTTCGCTAACCTACAAAAATAACAAACTATATTGGTGTTAGTTATAAAACTCAGTAAGTAACCACACTCGTATCATAAATGATAGAAGAAAAATATATTAAAGATATAATAACATATATAAAAAAATATATGGTAGAAACTTCCAAAACATGATTAAGCTCATCATAGACGTCTATATGCACCAGTTTCTATATATAATGCTTGTACGAGATTCACTACCTAATTTATAATATGTGTGAGACAAATGATGTCCGAAAGAGCTCCCTAATCAACATTGCTATGACACATATTCCCCAATCCAACACTGCTATGACACATTATCAACTCATCAATCAAACTATTCACACACACATTGCAACATAAATCGAAAATCATGAAACGTAATTGTGAAACGCGATACATAATTTTTAAATCATGAAAACTAATAAAATCTGAGAATACATATGTAGCGATCGGGATTAGAAAGTCTCCCTTGTCATCGCCATACATACCGGGATTCGGACGTCACCCTGCGTACACTTGCACATCTGCATAAAATAAAATTGTTCATTCATATGTATACACTCCCGTAACAATACGACAAAGCTGGTAATATGAGACATCCCCACGGCAATAACTGGAATTCGGAGCAAAACTGACAACTTAAGACCTCATCTCATCGTAAATAATCTGGCACGTATATATACACGAGTGCATCCTAACATAAAGCTCTCGTGACAATACGACAAATCTGGCAACACGGGACATCTCCACGATAATAACTGGCATCCGAAGTAAAATTGGCAACAAGAGACCTCGTCTCATGATAAATAATCTGACATGTATATATACACGAGTGCATCCTAACATAAAATGTATTTATAAAATACATGCTCATGTATCTCAAATATCAGGCAAACCTTTTCATAAATTACAAACTCATGATTTCAAACATAATTAATATTCGATCAATTCTTGTATAACAAAATATAAATTTTCTAAAAACTAAATCATCTAGTGCATGACCTTGAAAATTCATTTAAGAAAACATACACAATTATATACTTTGAAAAACATTAATGTTACAAGCTTATCCACGCACATATCAGACTCATCACATAACACGCGAAAAATCTATCATCAATCGACAATAACTCGTAAATTGTGAAACAATAAAACTATATCTATATATGTATATAAAAACATCTTTTCTAAAAAAAAAAATAACCGATACGTCGGGTATTCATCACTACACAAACACTCGTGTTTCTAGTCAAATCTCTCAAATAAACGGTGAAACACGGTTAGAATCTCTGTTACACCGAATTCCTAACTCAACTATAACAAACTTTCAGACTTTCTCGAAACATTACAAACCGACCCAGGATCTTTCAGATCTTTCACGTTTTCTTCTGAAACCATCCTAATACTTATAATATATCATAATATACCATTCTAAGACATCCAATCAGCTTAATCCTCACATTCGTGTTTTTAAAAAATCTTTTGAAAAAGTTATTGAAAATGTTACGAAAGGATCATGAACTCTCTAAAACCATCTAAACTTCATCATAGCATCATAATTAACCCATATCTATTATTACATTCATCTAAACATCGACGTACACAAATTCGGGTTTTACCAGAAACTCCCTTAGCCCACCAAATTGATCTAATTCATTCCAATTTCACTCGGATTCTACCAACAATACAAATTCAATACATTATAGCTTATTCAATTCAACACATGTCAATACATTACTCTACGACACTACTGCAAGCATCCGAATATAAACTAACTATACTAAAATAAAGAGATTTTTACTAGGATGTCATACAAAAATTTCAAGGTACCGATAGACTCCTAAAGCTCCAATGAACACGCTAGAATTAACGGAATTCAAATCGAAGCACCTAGACGAATATGTCACTATTCACAGCTCTTTTTGCCTCGATTTGCCCAAAATCGATGCTGATCAGCGAAACCGCCACCTTAGCCTCGTAGTACATTCCAAGAGCTTCGATTCACTGGGTGGGATGACACGTGGATCAAATAAATGAAGCAGGAATAGAATAATTATTGCCATAACTTCATTAGGCCAGTGGGACCTACTCGGGGCTCGTGAGGGGTCCCATCACACATCACCGAAAACGTTTCGACGAGACGTTTCTAGTGGTGGTGACAGGCGCTGGCGATGATGGCTGGCCTTTCTTTCTCTCCCTCTCTCTAAAATTGGATGAAGTTTGTGCAATTTGTGCAATTTTCGGAAATGATGATCCTATTTATAGGGAAATATTCTAAAATTACAAAATGGCCCCGAAATTTACACTTTTGCCCTAATATAAGGGTAATTTCAAAAATGATTATTTTTTAGGCTCTTCTGATGTGAATTACAAAAAATATTTAACTTGAAAATTATTCATCTTTAAACAATCTTTCCAACGAATCAACAATTAGCTTAATCGAAATTTGTTTGCTATATTTATAACTGAAATAATAAAAATATATCGTATAAAAATATCTAAAAATACGCATAACCAATCTTTTCAAATTACACGATTTCTAAAGTTTCGAGACATCATTTCAAGACATTTCGACATATTTTTCAACACTCTAACTCTTATTCTCTAATATTATTCCAATTCAAGACATAAACTTTAATCCGAGGATCTTCCAAAGATATTTCGAAAAATCCGAGATATTGCAAAGGTGCTCTGGGTGGGGTTATTAAACAAACTGCCATTATTTTTTGAAAAAAAAAAGATAACAATTATTATCTAATTATGTAATCTTTTAACTTTTATATCTGTTTGTGAACAGTCTCATAACACAAAATTAAATTTCTAACACTAAAAAAAACTCCCAAAATGAGAATACTTAATATTAATAATAATTATTACCTATTAATAATATATTAATTATAAATAATTAATGATACTTAGATGCATTACACACACATATATACACGGTCAGATTCATGTAAGGTTCATGTGAACTTTGTACGGACTATAAAGGCAGATAAAGATACAAAATTCTTGTCTTTTAGTTGAATGTGAATTTTATGTGGAATGTAAGGTGTGGATTTTATCTCCCCCCCTCCCCCAAATTAGCAAACACACACACACATTCTCCCTATAAAACTCAACCACCCTATCTATTTAAAAACTAACTAAACCTAATTTATTCATTTAGTATGTGTGTTGCTGTGAATCAATTGAGAGTGAACAATATATTGAATTGAATTCCAGAGATCCTTTGATCAGTTATAGAAAGAAAAAGACGCATAGAGAGAGAAAACACAAAACCAATAGAGAGAGAAAGTGTGGGCATGAGAGAGAAATGGCTTGTTTGTCATCTTCCAGTCACATTTTCCAGTGAATAACCACTCCAGAAGAATCCCATCACCGAGAAGAAGCCAACGCCGCCTGTCCGATCATCGAAATCCTCCACACGCGCTCCCATGAGCCACCCACTCACCGCCGCTTCGCTACTCCACGCGCCCATGCGCCCCGTACGTGCATTAAACATCCCCGATCAGAATCTTCCCCTCATCGAGATACGCGGGTTATACACCTAGTTTTCCAAATTTGGACATTCAGTTGTCGTAAAACGAGCCAAAAATAAGAGTTAACAACGTTCGATCGCTCGTCGATGACCACCGAGCATCCGCCATTACCACCACTGTCGTTGTGATCCTGGTCACATGTAATGTCTATTGTTCACCGCGTTTTGAAATTCTGAAGTCGTTGGAGCTCAGTATGTTATTTTACAGTTTTAGGGGTGTAATTGTAATATTTTGAGAGTTTTGAATTTATTCATAAATTGATATGTTTAGGGACCTATATGAGCAAATTCTGATTTTTAGTGAGTAATAGGAGATAACTGAAAGTTTTGGGAGTAAATTGATGATATTGGAGAGTATTGGGGTTAATTGCAAATTTAGAAAGTTTAGGGGTAAAATCATAATTTTAGTAAAATATAGGGATCTGATTGTAATTATACATTTTTTTTTTCAGATTTTAGCGATGACATATAGATATAGAGAGTTTTGCGTGGATTGAGGTAAGTATAAAGCACGATGATTCCCTTAACATAAATGTTTGTTGATTGATGTTAGATATGTGAGTTTACGTAATATAATGTAAATATATTTATATATATATGTTGGAAAATTGATTGAGAAATCGATAGCATGAGAACATAAATTGTGAATACAAATATTGGGTATAAATTGTTGGGATGTATGCCATAGAGCTACATGTGATGTAAACAACTTCATGTGTTTAGATATAAAAGGATGCATTATTCATTTATCTAATTGTTTGTTCAATATCGCATATTATATATCTTCATAAATACCGTAGATTACTTATGTACCTTCAGACTTGGTGTATGAACGTCATGCACCCGAGGATTTAAGACTGAAGTTAGTAATCTTAAATAGTCCATAGAGAGCAAATAAACCGGGTACTTTGTTTGTGGTTTATCTATAGCTGCGGTCCATTCTATATTTGGATGACGATTTTAATCCGGATCGTCCATGTAGAGACATGAGAATGGAGGCACCTTATATGATGTGATCATATAGGACTGGGCCTAGATAGAAATGAAATTCTTATAATATCTGTTAAACAAAGAAAGTCATTTCGATCTACTTGATGGTCATATATGGATTGATGTTAATCCTGAGTATACTACGAACTCCTGCATAACGGGTGTGTCCTTTGATTTACAAAGGTGAGGTTGGTGTTGCAATCCCAACCAATAACTACGTACTTTGGGGGCATAGTCTGTTATGTAGCTGGGAACGTTTTACATAGACATGGAATTCACTCATTCTTACGAGAAGTAGATGAGTATCTCTCTTAAGGGTTGATTCGGTACTTGAACGGTTTGATCGCTCAAGTTTTTCTATTATGAATAGAAAGATTAATATTCATAACAGTTGTGAATAAATCGTTCATTAGAGAATCAATGGTACTTAAGGTAAAAATAATTAGAAAGGTATAACAGACATTATGACCCGGTTATAATTACGAGATATTCGTGAAGGATCAATTCGTATGCAATGACTATATCGGTGGACACCGACTTGGTTCGGCTTAATATTTCATCTACGGCAATGAGAGTGCAACTTCAGATTTTTAGTGGAATAATTCGAAGTTAATAATTCAGAATATTTAATTAATAGCTTAATTAATATTTCGAGGTTATTGGAGCTCGAAACCGTAGGTCCACTTGGTCCCCGTGCTAGCTCGATTTACTTTAGCGGAGCTAATATAATTGGACGGTCCAATTATATACTCACAAAGAATAAATATTATTAATATGATTAATAATATTAATTACATCACACTTGAGACTTTATATCAAAAGTTAATATAAAGTATTAATAATTATATATGATAATTATTAAATTAGAACATTAAATTATATATGATATAATTTAATAAAGCTAAGAATTATTACCAAGGTAGGATTCCTTATTGGATAAGGAATATGATTTGTTTGTTTGAGAAACAAAGTCAAACCCTAATACATCTCCCTTGGCTGAAATTAGTATTCTTTATAGGGATAGGATTTGTTTGTTTAAGAAACAAAATCAAATCCAAATTTCCCCCCTTGGCCGAATTTTACATGTTCTATAAGGAGTATGATTTGTTTATTTTGGAAGCAAAATAAAACAAGGATTCCTAATCCACTCCTTGGCCGAATTCTACTACTAATGGGAGACTAATGGTTGATTTGTTTTATGAAACAAATTAACCATAAATATAAAAGATAAATTATGATTTATTTTTGATATAAAAGAATTAGAAAACCTAGCCTCCATCTTCTTCTTCAAGCTCTCAAGAGTTGAGAAACTTCATTGAAGAACCTGAAAATTATTCGGTGTGTGATCTTATTCTCTAAACCATTTAGAGATTAATTTGTGAGTGTAGCCCACACTACCCTCCGTTAGTAATGAGAGATAGTTCGGAAGACCTCGTGACGTTGAAAAGGATCCCCAAACCCCTCCAACCAGTCACGGCAGTGAGCCTAAAACTCACTGCTGTGCGCACGCAATTAACACTCCCGGGGACTCGGTTTTGTTTGGTTTTCATTCGGGTTTTTGGGAAACACCTTGGGATAATTTTAGGGCTTTGTTAGGATTGATTTTTGATGAAAAATAAGACCTGAAATCGTTGTGCAGTTCACGCAAACAGACCTGAAAAATAAGTGCAGTTCGCGCCAGTACCGGGTCCAAAACAGTCCACTATTTCACTGCAGTTCAAGGGCTGTTTGGGGACTGTTTCGGGGCTATTCCGGAGCTGAGATTTTGTCCAAAACATCAATGAATCCACTGGTGTGGTTCGGCCAAGCAAAGGGAAGAGCATAATTTTTTTTCAAGTTTGGTCCGTGAGCCTAATCGCTTCCGCTGCGCGAGGGAAAGCGTTTCCTACATAAATTGTATGCTTGTACTATGAATCGAAGTATTTGAGTATTATGTGAATTTGAGATGAGTTGATGGATGAAATGTGATGAGTTATGTTGTATTGGATGCTGTGTGAGATTGTTGTTATGCTGTCGGATTTAGTATAATAATGGTCGGATATACGAGATTATGCGAGATTAGCAGAGGCGTGTGGTTCAATCCCCCTCTTGCATATTTATGCGGGATTATATGGTGGGAAACTTGAGGGGTAAGAGAGAGACTATCCTAATGGTTTCAATCCATTATTATACCGAATCCGGATAGCAAACCTTGTTTGATTGAGATGTGTTGTTGTGAGTATGTTTTGCCTGAGTTAGTTTTTATAAATTAATTGTTGTTTTCAAATATTAATTATATATACTTATTTTGTTGGTGAGGTCATGTTGAGAGTATAAGTGTTTTTACTTACTGAGCTCTTTAAGCTCACCCCCATTTCCCAAACATCCCAGGTAGTTCGCCAGTGTAACAGTAGCAGTACAAGTATTGGTACTAGGATTTGACTCGTTCGCCACAGCCATCAGTCGGGTTGGTCCAGACATTTCTTTTGGCTTTTGAGATTGGATATTTAGGATAACTTTCATGTTTTCAAACACTTTTGGTGTAAACATTTATTTGAGATTTATTGGATTGCATTTTATGGAACCTTATTTTTCTTTCTGAACTTTTGGTTTAGTTGCATGACATATAGGTGCTCGAGCTAAAGTAGTTCGCGGACCCCTTTCTAGGGTTGGGCCCGCTCTAGGGAGGGGGTCCAGACAAATTTTGGTATCAGAGCGAAGTTTATAGATTCTGTAGACATTTTGCATTATATGAGGGTATTAAATAATAGTTTTGTATTTGCAGGAAAATATCTGGACGTGGCCATGATACTGGTACTCAGCGTGGGAGAGGGAGAGCTCGATGATACGCAAGAGTGTCGGAGCGTAATATTGAGAGACCTCAGACACAGCCTGTAGATCCTGAACCAGATGTAGCTTCATCTGGTATCCCGTAGATTTTTGAGGTTGGTGAAGGTTATCGACGCGTACCTCTAGTAGTTTCGACAGCTGTCCCTACCGCTATTCTTGCAGCTACATCTGACCTGGCTCATCCGGCTGTACCTAATATGACCCATGCTGCTCCTTCAGTTCCCCCGATTGCCACAAATATAGAAGATGTTTTGGGGAGGTTTATTGATGTTGTTACACAGATGGTTTCCAGAGGACCAGTGGCTAATGTACCTTTGATCAGCGGTGGTATTACGAGCAAGCTAGACCAGTTTCTTAATTTGAGGCCTTCTCATTTTCATGATACAGATGGTCCCCTTGCTGCAGAGAAATGGAAGAATAATATT
Organism: Zanthoxylum bungeanum; assembly: GCA_019454045.1. Taxonomy (NCBI): domain Eukaryota; kingdom Viridiplantae; phylum Streptophyta; class Magnoliopsida; order Sapindales; family Rutaceae; genus Zanthoxylum; species Zanthoxylum bungeanum. The sequence goes on from SKCR01037576.1 coordinate 29,681, forward strand.
GAGCATATATTCAGTGTGTTAGACTTGACAGATCAAGAGAAGGTTAGGTTTGCTGCCTTTATGATGAGAGGTGAGGCGGAGACCTGGTGGAAGCACACCGAGACTGACTCATAGATAGACTGAGAGCACCAGATTAATGGAGAGCTGATGGACTTAGAAGACCTCAGTATATCACCTGGGATATGCTCGAGGAAGCCTTTAATGAGAAGTACTTCCCTTATGCTTATCGCAGTGAGCAACATCGTCGGTTTGAGCATATGGTTTAGGAACCATCATAGATAGTAATGGAGTATGAAAGGCGGATGATTTCCCTATCCCGGTATTACCCAGAGCTAATTCGGTGAGAAAAAGACAAATGTGAGAATTTCAAGGGCGGGCTCAGACAAGAGATTAGATCACAGATCTCGATTTTGGGGAAGCTTCCATATACAGTACCAGTTGACAGAGCTATGATTGTAGAGAGAGACATAAGGGTCGAGAGGGAGAACAAGGCAGCCTTCCGAGAGAGTAGGAAGATGTACGAGATGAGGTTTTTGATAGGAGACATGGCATATCTAATAGTCGACAGTATTCTCCGCAGCCGAGACACAGCGGGATACCACCCAGAGGCACACAAAGTGCACCTCCTAGAGGACAGTTCCGTAGGGGTCGGACTGAGCAGGTCTATAGTAGAGGCACAATACCATCTGTTGATCAGAGTGTAGCATCTCGACCGACTAGCACACGCCGATGCTATAATTATGGCCATGAGGGTCATATCAATACACAATGCAACAGAGCAAATAGATGTACAAATGTCAGCAGTTTGGACTTTTGGCCAGAGATTGTTCCGCTGGTGATGAATCTCGATGAGTTGAGCAACCGGAAAGAAGAGTAGTGACAACAGGACGTGGTCAAGGGATAAATTTTGGTGGTAGTCGTTAGCGAGGCTCGGGTTCACATAAGACAGAATCAGAGGGACTCCGAGTGGAGCATATGGTGGTAGAGGACAGACATGTAATACACCTGCAACATTCATAGGTTTAATGAATATGATGTTTCAGCCGTATTTGGATAATTTCGTTGTAGTGTTTATTGACGACCTCCTTGTGTAGTCGTCCACCCGGATCGATCACGAGCAGCACCTTCGATTTATATTGGATATTTTGAGGGGGGAGCAATTATATGCCAAGTTCTTTAAATGTGAGTTTTGGCTGGTGATGAGTGGTAATTATGTCACTATTTCCCACTCATTTAACCTAATATTTTGTATAGTTTCTTGAGTTTTGTGAATATTTTGATGTGTTTTGTGCTATTTTGTAGATAAATAAAGTTTCAGGACATTCTAGAGGTGATTTGGGGCCAAAATAGAGAAAATTGGACAAAAGGGCATTTTGGTAATTTTTTACGTTGCGACGCGCAAGCCTTCGGCCTCACGACGCCTAACATACGCCTAACCGTGCTAACGTGCTCCGGGTCCACAAGTCAGAATCTGAGAAGTTTGACTTTGTTAACGTGCGCCGTGCCACATGTCACCATCACAACCGATCTGCTAACGTGCGCCGTGCCACGTGTCATCATCCTACGGTGCCGACAGTCACCATCGCCACGTGCCGCCATGTGTCACTCCACATCATTGTCCACATCACCAGTTGACCAAGTCAAATTGCCACGTCATCGCCACGTCATCATCAGCCAATCACAGCGTGCCACATGTCATCATTCTATAGTGCCGACAGTCACTTTCGCCACATGTCACCACATCAGCGCCATGTCATCGCCACGTCAGCACAATCATTCAGCTCCCAGCAGCCTTGCCACGTGTCACCTTATCACCTTATCCAGAATCTGAAGCCGATGAACCAGAAGCTGCCACGTCGGACACCCTACTGACGCCTATAAATAGAGCTCGAAATTTCAGTTTCAGATGTACCTTCATCTCTAATTTCTCTGATGTAAATAGAGAGTTTTCTATCTAGTTTCTTTTAATTTCAGTTTTTCAATTTGTGTATATATTGTGATCTGGTGTGTTTTATTTTTGTGTGTTTAATTTTTGCAGGTAAAGTCATTTCACGATGGAAGAAGCTCTCGCAAATCTTCACAAGAAATTTCCTTCTCTCCCTAAAAAATCTCTGATGAATGTCTACAAAGCTTGCTTGGAACGGATGAAGTTACTGATGATCAAAGGTATTCCTATTGACATTCGTTGGATTATTGAAGCACGGGTCCGATTGGCAGGTGAGTCTTCTGACTCTTTTATTTCACATCTGCCTGGTTTAGGAAGGAGCACCTATGCTAAAAAGAGAAGAGCCAAAAGAATGTGTGTTTGTTATAAATGTGCTCGTATGTTTTGTGATACTCGTTGTCGTTCTTTAGGAATTGTGTCTGATAACCGCGAAGATAAGATTAATTTCATTAGGGATGGCTTGAGTAAAAAGTCTTTGGATGATATATCTAAAACTCTTGAGACGCATCCCAGTGGATATGTATATCACGAAATTCATGTGTTATATGCACAATTTCAAAAAGAAAGACAACAGTTAAGTCTTGGGAATCTAACTCAAAAAGACCATGTTTGCCAATTTATAAGAAAATTGGATGGGAAGCTTGTCCTTGACGCATAGACGTCAATCAAGCCGCTACATTTCTTGTACATATTATATCTCTTTGTATTTTCCTAATAATTGTAATTTTTTTTGTTGTTTTCTTTTATTTTCTCCGACAGGATCCAGACTTTTTTGACTATCACGATTTATTTTACTGTTTAACTAATAATTGTCATTTGGCAGGTACTAGTGCTATTATTTTACTCACCCTTTTTCAGGTGTTATAAATTCAACTCATCATTGCACTTTTGAAGACATCCAGAGTAAAACATGAAAGCCACTTCAAGAAGACGAGTTGAAAACATCTATGTGTTTTGCGGTACTAGTGTTGGTGTTAAGCCACAATACGTAGAAGCAGCACAGAAATTGGGTCGAGTTTTAGCCGCAAGGAATATGCACTTAGTATATGGCGGAGGCAATCTTGGACTAACGGGGATCGTTTCAAATGCCGTACAGGAAGGAGGCAGTCACGTTTTGGGAATCATCCCAAAACCCTTGGCGGAGGCAAATCTTATTGGACCATCAAATGGAGATGAACTGATCGTGCCAGGTATGTCTGAACGATTGGTAGAAATGATTAACCGTGCTGATGCTTTTATTGCTTTGCCAGGTGGCTTGGGTACATTGGAGGAAATTTTTACAGTGTTATCTTGGGCGAACCTGAACATACACCAGAAACCACTTGGACTATACAACGTTGAAGGATTTTATGATTTTCTTTGTGTGTTTCTTGATGATGCCCGGAGAAATGGGTTCGTGTCAAAACCTATGAAAGAACTCCCCTTTACTGCCAGAACTGCTCCAGATCTAATTGACCAAATCTTAGCTTATGAACCACAAATTGACCCTATCCTTTCAAAGATAAATTGGTCCGAGGACGATCGTAGTAAGAGGCTTCAGATTAATCTGGATCTTAACCTTTAATTTCCTGTAGAATTTCAGCTAACCAGGTATTATCTTCTAAACTCTTCTTCTATTGTTTAAGACATTGGGGACAATGTCTCATTTAGGTTTGGGGGAGGGAATTAGTTGATCAGTACCTTGTTTTTAGTTTGTGTGTTGTTTTTATTTTTAATCCAAAATTTTTTGAAAAATACAAAAAAAATTAATTTTTTTTCAAAAATTACAAAAATATTTTACGTTTTTGTGTTTTTATTTTGACTAAAAATGTGAAATTGGTAAGAGATAGCTGAGTAAGGAGTTTTCACTCATGAGACGTATCTCAAACCTATTTCGGAACAAGTTAATTTTTGTTTATTTCCTTTTGAATTATTTAATTTGTGAATTCTCCATAAAACTGACTAAAATGAATCTTCATATGCTCAGTTGGCAGATATTATCAACATGCATGGTAACATACGGACATAAGCTGAAATTGAAAAGTTTGTAATATTCAGTGCTCTAGTTTAATTGGATGAAGCATCTCAAAAAGTGATGGAAAAAAAATGTCTGAGATCCGAGTTATTAAGTCTGTAAGGGTGTTTTAACACCTAGTGCCCTAAAGCCAACTGGTTTGGGAGTCACTGGCCAAAAGCTCGCTACATGGATACAGGATGTTGCAAAAATATATATATCTGAAGTCTGAGTAATTAAGTCCGTAGGGGTGTCTTAACACCTGGTGCCATAAAGGCAACTGGTTTGGGAGCCACCGACCCAACACTCGCTACATAGACGGAAGGTATTGTATATAAATAAAAAAAATCAAAAATCAAAGAAACAATCAGAAAAATCAGAAAAATTATTCCATTGCTACAAAAAGGTGTGAATTCTGATAAAACTTTAGAACAAAAATATTACTCTCTTATCAACTGCACTTATGACTGTTGTGGGCAAAAATGAGTCGTTTAATATTTTGTTAGCCGTGTATATGGAGAATGGAAAATATAATCGGAGAATTTACTTATTCGGTAATTTAGAAAGAAAGAAAAAAACTAGTAACTTGGAGTACAAGTTTCACATGTTTAGTTACTAACTTATTTATTCTCTTTTCGCTTGTCTTTTTGCTTTTGTGTGCATTAGTTTCACTACCTTTTTACTTTTGTAAAATGTTAGTGGGTATCATTGCTTTAAACCCTCACTAGACTACAACTCGTCAACTAGGGTGACCGACGTAAACACACACGCATAACGCAAGCGTACGTATCGTTCAAGTAGTATAAAAATATCGATCCCACGAGGACTTAATTCCTACTGTTGTTATTAATTATTGAATCTATTTATTTACATGTATGTAATTGAGGGAGAAGAGAATGATTGCTTGATTGATTTGGTTGATTGTGGATTTGCTAAATAAAATAAAAATAGACTCAAAAGAAAATACTAAGGAAAATAAAAGAAAAGACTGAAGGATCTAGGGTCGTGACTCCACACAATATTATTAAAAAGATGAATTGATTCTCTTATTTATGTGTAATAAATTAATTTGCTAACCTGGAACACGATGATATGCGAAAGCCTCTTCCGATGGTCAGACGCAAATATCCAGTATAACCCAATTGAACCATATTCCTATGTCAACCAAATTACCTGGATTCATTAAGATTAAGTTCCAATTATGGCTACCCACGCCCGACAGGTATATTCCTATCCTGTAAGGAAATCTATTAAAGGGTTATCTATCCTCAAGGAAGATCGTGAGCTATTGAATCTAAGGCTGAAACCTAAAATCTCTATGTCTAGTTCATTTTAAGTTTACCATATCAATCTTATTGGTGATCAGACAACAAGAAGCATTAAGCTTAAGACTCAATAAACAAACTAAAGAATTACCCATAAAAAGAAAATCAATTATTAAGTGTGGATATTGTGTTTCATCAATTCCCTAGAATAAAATAAAATGCTGGGGTTAGAGGATCCACAATTAATATTTCTTATCTAGGAATCTCACTTATTATAATACATAAATTATTTTATATTCTGCTTTCTCAGGAATTAATAATATTAAACATTTAAAACCAGCCATATAGGCGGTAATCCATTTAGTCCAATTACACCAGCCATCTAGGCGGCAATTATCTGTCACATAAGGACCAGCCATATATGCGGTAAGGTAATTTATATTTAAACCAGCCATATAGGCGGTAATAAAGTCTGACATTAATTAATCCGGTTAAATTATAATTTAAATATTATAATTAAGTGAGATTTACCTAAATAATTATATTAAAGGTTTCACCTTTTACCCCAGCGGTAAATTAACTACAAAACATAAAGTAAATAAATAAAAAGCAGTAATAAAAACTAAAAATAAAAATACATAATTTTATTATTACAAAACTAGATGCTTCCTATGAAATAAGGGAAAAAATCCCAAGGAAAGCACACCAAATGAAGTGAAGAGGAGCTGAATTTATAGGCAGTTTCGGCTTCTGGCGTCGCGACGCTGAAGTGCTTGGCGTCGCGACGCCAGCACGCGTTTTCAGTCAATGCGGCTTTTGACCACACGCATTGTCGGCAGAATCTGGTGATGACACGTGTCACGCGGTAAAGGTGGTGCAATGAGAAGACGACACGTGGCACACAGTGATTGGCTGAGCTTTCGGTCCAATGATCATCTGACACGTGGCACGCGTTTAGGATTGGTCCAATGAGAGATTAACACGTGGCAGCATGTGATTCGCTGGTGATTCGGTCCAATGACAACTCGACACGTGGCACGCACTTACTTTGTTCCAATGAGATTTCGACACGTGGCAGACGGCGCATTTTAGCTGATCTTCTGTGATGATGACACGTGGCACGGCGCACGTTAGCAAGGTCGGCGCACGTTAGCAAGTCCAATTTCTCAGATTCTGACACGTGTCCCTCAGCGCACGTTAGCATGTCCGGCTTACGTTAGACGTTGCGACGCGTAGGGTCCCGGCGTCGCGACGTGGACAAATTACCGAATTGCCCTTTTGTCATTTTTTCTCTATTTTGGCCCCAAATTGCTTCCAATGCTTTCCCAACTTTATTTATCTGCAAAATAACACAAAACACATCAAAATGTTCACAAAACTCAAGAAACTATACAAAATATTAGGTTAAATGAGTGGGAAATAGTGATAGATTTACCACTCATCACACCCCCAAACCTAACATTTTGCTAGTCCTCGAGCAAAACACAAAATAAAATAACATAATAAAATTTAACTAAGCCACTTTCGTAGGGATCATGGTTGCATTTAGCGTATGCAACAAGCCTTTAAACCCCTAGGTGTCCCTAGTGGACGAGTTGTAGTCTCGTGAGGGTTTACAGCAATGATACCCACAAACAAGTAAAATGGTAGTAAAACTAATGCACACAAAAGCAAAAAGACAAACGAAAATAGAATAAAGAAGTTAGTGACTAATCAGGTGAAATTTTTACTCCAAGTTATTAGTTGTTTTGTTTCTTTCTAAATTACCGAATAAGTAAATTCTCCGATTATATTTACCATTCTCCATATACACAGCCAACAAAATATTAATCAACTCATTTTTGCCCACAATAGTCATAAGTGCAGTTGATAAGAGAGTAATATTTTTGTCCTAAAGTTCTATCAGATTTCACACCTTTTTGTAGCAATGGAATAATTTTTCTGATTTTTCTGATTTTTTCTTTGATTTTTCTCTATTTTTTATTTATATACAATATCTTCCATCTATGTAACGAGTTTTGGGTCGGTGGCTCCCAAACCAGTTGGCTTTAGGGCACCAGGTGTTAAGACACCCCTACGGACTTAATTACTCAGACTTAAGATATATATATTCTTGCAACATCTTCGATCCATGTAACGAGCTTTGGGCCAGTGACTCCCAAACCAGTTGGCTTTAGGGCACTAGGTGTTAAAACACCCTTACATACTTAATAACTCGGATCTCAGTTTTTTTTTTTTTTTTTTACTCCATCACTTTTTGAGATGCTTCCTCCAATTAAACTAGAGCACTGAATATTACAAACTTTTCAATTACAGCTCATGTCCGTATGTTACTATGCATGTTGATAATACCTGCCAACTGAGCATATGAAGGTCCATTTTAGTCAGTGTTAAGGAGAATTTACAAGTTAAATAATTTAAAATGAAATAAACAAAAATTAACTTGTTCCGAAATAAATGGTTTGAGATACGTATCAGAAGTGGGAACTCCTTACTCAGCTATCTCTCACCAATTTCACATTTTTATTCAAAACACAAAAACACAAAATATTTTTGTAATTTTTGAAAATTTTCAATTTTTTTTTTGTATTTTTCGAAAAATTTTGGACTAAAAATAAAAATAACACACAAACTAAAAACAAGGTACTAATCAACTAATTTCCTCCCCCAAACCTAAATGAGACATTGTCCCCAATGTCTTAAATAGTAAAAGGAGAGTTAAGAAGGCCGTACCTGGTTAGCTGAAATTCTACACGAAAATAAAGGTTAAGATCCAGATTAATTCGACGCCTCTTACCACGATCGTCCTCGGACCAATTTATCTTTGAAAGGATAGGGTCAACTTGTGGTTCATAGGCTATGAGTTGGTCTATTAGATCTGGAGCAGTTCTGGCAGTGAAGAGGAGTTCTTTCATAGGTTTTGACACGAACCCATTTCTCCGGGTATCATCAAGAAACACACAAAGAAAATCATAAAATCCATCAACGTTAAACATTCCAAGCGGTTTCTGGTGTATGTTCAGGTTCGCCCAGGATAGAACTATAAAAATTTCCTCCAATGTGCCCAAGCCACCTGGCAAAGCGATAAAAGCATCAGCACGGTTAATCATTTCTACCAGTCGTTCAGACATACCTGGCACGATCAGTTCATCTCCGTTTGATGATCCAATAAGATTTGCCTCTGCCAAGGATTTTGGGATGATTCCCAAAACGTGACTGCCTCCTTCCTGTACAGCCTTTGAAATGATCCCCATAAGTCCAAGATTTCCTCCGCCATATATTAAGTGCATATTCCTTGCAGCTAAGACTCGACCCAATTCATGTGCTGCTTCTACGTATTGTGGTTTAACACCAACACTACTACCGCAAAACACACATATGTTTTCAACTCGTCTTCTTGAAGTGGCTTCCAACTCTGGATTCCTTCAAAAGTGCAATGACGGGCTGAATTTATAGTACCTGAAAAAGGGTGAGTAATAATAGCACTAGATCTTCCAGATGACGTTTGTTTGCTAAACAACAAAATGAATCATGAAAGGTCAAAAAGTCTGGATCCTGTCTACGAAAATAAAGATAATTACAATAGAAAAGTGAATCAAAGTACTAATTAAGGTAACGGAATTGTGTACGCAATACGCCACTTGTTTGGTATATAAATCCATTAGGATGCGTCTTAAGATTTCATTCTTTACTCAGCCATCGCTAATGAATTGGTTCTCATCTTTGTGATTGCCAAACACCATTCCTTCTGTCTTAAAATGCTCCGTTTGTGCTTTTCCCTACAAAAATAACACACAAAATTAAAAACTCTACAACATGTATACACAAAATATGAAAACAGAAATTACAACAAATTACATGGGTTGCCTCCTTGCTAGCGCTAAATTTTTCGTCTTCAGCCAGACGTGACTGAAATCCATCTATTAAGGAGGTTTCAATGTCGTTTTGGATGTCCGATTAAAGACAATCCCGTGAGCGTTGCTTTTGAAGGGTCTATTCCAACGGTAAGGTAGCATAAATTTTTTTTTTCCTATTTAGTGCTTGTGCCACCTTTTTGCTCCTTGTTGTTCCAGTGGTTCCTGCAAAGAAAGAAAGAAAATCAGGAGGTCTCGTATGGTGCTTGACTTGGAATGAGAGTTCCATTCTGTCAAGCTTTTGGGCGATATTTTTGATTTATACTCCCCAAAACAGCGATGTTTCTCCTGAATGCTCTGGATCTTTATTAAGGTCAGACATTTGCTCCTCCATTTGCTCTGTTTCTTGCTCCACCTTTTCTTCACAAATGTATTTGAAATTTTCTGCATTCAGCTCTTCATCTGTCATCTGTGAAATGCATGCTGCAAAATTATCAACCTGAGGATGTAAAGAAATGTCAGATTTTATGTCTTCATCCTCTGATCTGGATGAAATGATTGGTTCAGGTAGATCTTCTTCAAGCATCATGGTAAAGCATGCTCCAAGATCTTCATTTTGAGGATTGAAAGTTTGATCCTCCGTTGTTGGTGCAGTTGGTACAAATAGATCAGCTTCATCCTCGTCAGAATCTGAATAATAAAAGTCAAATCGAGACTGTGCCGGTTTGGGCTCCTGAACTGATACCTCTGGTCGTTGATATTGCTCAGCCTCATCCTCTGTTAAGGTGTCATTGTGAAATGATTGGTACTCGAAGGCTTTATCAGTGTTATCTGAAAATGGTTCTTGAGGTATGTAGCTCTGGTTCTCTGTTGATTGCCTCATTTGATCTGTTATATTCTGAATGGATGCTGATTGTCTCTGAATACTTTCGAATTGATTTTGGCATGTTTCAAGCATCGTATCTAACTCTTCGTCTCGTTTCTTGAACCAATCTTTGAACATGTCAATCATCTGATCTTCCTATGATGGTTCTGGTTCTTGATGAAAATCATAAGTGGATGGTGGATAAGATGGAAAGTATGATGGTTCTTCGTACTTTGAATGATTCCAATAATTCTGCCACTCTGAAAGGTATATACATTGATCGCTCGGGTGATTACCATCCCAAATTACACATCTCCCCATTTTGTTCTGTTGAGAAAATGTAGCATTGCTTGGTTCTGTCATCCAGTGATAATTGTTGGGCTGGACAACAGGCCTCAGAAAACCGGACTGTTGCTCCCAGATGTGGGGTGTATCTTCTTGTAAGGCTCGTAATCTCTCAATCTCTCAGTAGTGTTCCATTTTTCAACCACCTAAAATAAAAGAAAGAAATAAAAATTACAGATAAAAATAAAGAAAATTAGATACAAGTAAATTGGATAGCTTCAAAATTAATAACTCAAGAAAAATAAGTCCCTGGCAACGGCGCCAAAAACTTGACCGGCGTAAACACACACGTATAACACAAGCGTACGTATCGTTCAAGTAGTATAAAAATATCGATCCCACGAGGACTTAATTCATACTGTTGTTATTAATTATTGAATCTATTTATTTACAGGTATGTAATTGAGGGAGAAGAGAATGATTGCTTGATTGATTTGGTTGATTGTGGATTTGCTAAATAAAATAAAAATGGACTCAAAAGAAAATACTAAGGAAAATAAAAGAAAAGACTGAAGGATCTAGGGTCGTGACTCCACACAATATTATTAAAAAGATGAATTGATTCTCTTATTTATGTGTAATAAATTAATTTGCTAACCTGGAACACGATGATATGCGAAAGCCTCTTCCGATGGTCAGACGCAAATATCCAGTATAACCCAATTGAACCATATTCCTATGTCAACCAAATTACCTGGATTCATTAAGATTAAGTTCCAATTATGGCTACCCACGCCCGACAGGTATATTCCTATCCTGTAAGGAAATCTATTAAAGGGTTATCTATCCTCAAGGAAGATCGTGAGCTATTGAATCTAAGGCTGAAACCTAAAATCTCTATGTCTAGTTCATTTTAAGTTTACCATATCAATCTTATTGGTGATCAGACAACAAAAAGCATTAAGCTTAAGACTCAATAAACAAACTAAAGAATTACCCATAAAAAGAAAATCAATTATTAAGTGTGGATATTGTGTTTCATCACTTCCCTAAAATAAAATAAAATGCTGGGGTTAGAGGATCCACAATTAATATTTCTTATCTAGGAATCTCACTTATTATAATACATAAATTATTTTATATTCCGCTTTCTCAGGAATTAATAATATTAAACATTTAAAACCAGCCATATAGGCGGTAATCCATTTAGTCCAATTACACCAGCCATATAGGCGACAATTATCTGTCACATAAAGACCAGCCATATATGCGGTAAGGTAATTTATATTTAAACCAGCCATATAGGCGGTAATAAAGTCTGAAATTAATTAATCCGATTAAATTATAATTTAAATATTATAATTAAGTGAGATTTACCTAAATAATTATATTAAAGGTTTCACCTTTTACCCCAGCGGTAAATTAACTACAAAACATAAAGTAAATAAATAAAAAGCAGTAATAAAAACTAAAAATAAAAATACATAATTTTATTATTATAAAACTAGATGCTTCCTATGAAATAAGGGAAAAAATCCCAAGGAAAGCACACCAAATGAAGTGAAGAGGAGCTGAATTTATAGGCAGTTTCGGCTTCTGGCATCGCGACGCTGAAGTGCTTGGCGTCGCGACGCCAAGCACTTCAGCATTTTCAGTCAACGCGGCTTTTGACCATGTGCATTGTCGGCAGAATCTGGTGATGACACGTGTCACGCGGTAAAGGTGGTGTAATGAGAAGACGACACGTAGCACACGGTGATTGGCTGAGCTTTCGGTCCAATGATCATCTGACACGTGGCACGCTTTTAGGATTGGTCCAATGAGAGATTAACACGTGGAAGCATGTGATTCGCCGGTGATTCGGTCCAATAACAACTCGACACGTGGCACGCACTTGCTTTGTTCCAATGAGATTTCGACACGTGGCAGATGGCGCATTTTAGCTGATCTTCTGTGATGATGACACGTGGCACGACGCTCGTTAGCAAGGTCGGCGCACGTTAGCAAGTCCAATTTCTCAGATTCTGACACGTGTCCCTCGGCGCACGTTAGCATGTCCGGCTTACGTTAGACGTTGCGACGCGTAGGGTCCCGGCGTCGTGACGCGGACAAATTACCGAATTGTCCTTTTGTCATTTTTTCTCTATTTTGGCCCCAAATTGCTTCCAATGCTTTCCCAACTTTATTTATCTGTAAAATAACACAAAACACATCAAAACGTTCACAAAACTCAAGAAACTATACAAAATATTAGGTTAAATGAGTGGGAAATAATGATAGATTTTCCACTCATCATAGGGACACCTAGGGGTTTAAAGGCTTGTTGCATATGCTAAATGCAACCGTGATCCCTACGAAAGTGGCTTAGTTAAATTTTATTTTAAAGATGTTTATGTTATTTTACTCTATGTTTTGCTCGAGGACTAGCAAAATGTTAGGTTTGGGGGTGTGATGAGTGGTAATTATATCACTATTCCCCACTCATTTAACCTAATATTTTGTATAGTTTCTTGAGTTTTGTGAATATTTTGATGTGTTTTGTGCTATTTTGTAGATAAATAAAGTTTCAGGACATTCTGGAGGTGATTTGGGGCCAAAACAGAGAAAATTGGACAAAAGGGCATTTTGGTAATTTTCCGCGTCGCGACTCCTAACATGCGCCTAATCGTGCTAACGTGCACCGGGTCCACAAGTCAGAATCTGAGAAGTTTGACTTTGCTAACGTGCACCGTGCCACGTGTCACCATCACAGCCGATCTGCTAACGTGCGCCGTGCCACGTGTCATCATCCTACGGTGCCGACAGTAGCCATCACCACGTGTCACTCCACGTCATTGTCCACATCACCAGTTGACCAAGTCAAATTGCCACGTCATCACCACGTCATCATCAGCCAATCACAGCGTGCCACGTGTCATCATTCTATGGTGCCGACAGTCACTTTCGCCACGTGTCGCCACGTCAGCGCCACGTCATCGCCATGTCAGCTCAATCATTCAGCTCCTAGTCACCTTGCCACGTGTCACCTTATCACCTTATCCAAAATCTGAAGCCGACGAACCAGAAGCTGCCACGTCGACAATCACTCGCGTCGCGTCGCGACGCGGACACCCTACTGACGCCTATAAATAGAGTACGAAATTTCAGTTTCAGATGTACCTTCCTCTCTAATTTCTCTGATGTAAATATGGAGTTTTCTATCTAGTTTCTTTTAATTTCAGTTTTGTAATTAAATTTTAATTACGTTCTGTAATAATAGTAATTTACTTTCTTTACTTTTTACAGTTTTTACTATTCACCATGAGGAGGTAACTTCCCTCTGCTAGGGTGAAAGGTAATTCTTTTACTATTGCTATTTAGATTAATCTCCTTTAAATATAATATATTCACTATTTAAAATTTGACTTAAAAAGTATACCGCTATATTGGTCGGTTGGTAATTCATTTTAGATTAATCTCCTTTATGGCTGGTTGGACTTAATTTGACTTAATCAGGTTACCGCCTATATGACTGGTTGGTAAAATAATCATAAGTTAATATATTATATTAAGAGAGATATCTAAATTAGTAGTAGTAAAAGTTTATCCTTTTACCTTAGCATTTTATTTTATTTTACTTTTCAGCTTTTACTTTACCGCAATTACTTTTTAGTATTTTTACTTTATGTTTTTTAAAGCCCTAGTTATGTGTCGTAACTAAGTTAGTTATCTAGGGGTTGTAATGAATTCTAATATGACTGGTTTATAAGGAGTTATTTTATAGTTTGAGTAATTTAAAAGTTTACTTATTAAGTCTTAAGCTTAATGTGTCTTGTTAATTGGCCACTAATAAGATAGATCTGGTAAATCTAAAATAAACTTGACAAAGGAATTTTAGGTTTCAGCCTTAGACTTAATAGCCCACGATCTTCCTTGAGGATAGATAACCGTTTAATAGATTTCCTTACAGGATAGACATATACCTGTCGGGCGGGGGTAGCCATAATTGGAACTTAAACTTAATGAATCCATATAATTTGGTTGACATAGACATATGTTTCAATTGGGTTAAACTGGGTATTTGCGTCTGACCATCGACAGAGACTTTCGTATAATTTAGTGTTCCAGGTTAGTAAACCAATTTATTACACAAACATGAAATAACCACTTCATCTTTTAAAAGATATTAGAAAGATTCACAACCCTAGATAGTTTCCTAATATTGAATTTTCTTAAACATACTTTCGTGCAATTTTATTTACTTATTTTTAAATTTAAAAATCATCACCATTTCAAATCAATCAATCAACCTGTTAGATACTAGTAATCATTTGACCTCATAAAATTAATAGATTAGGTATTAAGTCCTCGTGGGATCGATACTTTTTATACAATTTGAACGATACGTGCGCTTGCGTTATACGCGTGTGTAAGCATCGGTCAGCTGGAAATGATGGTATTTTTGGGACATATCATCTCAAGAGAGGGTATCTATGCAGATCCGCAGAAGGTCGAAGCAGTTTTGAAGTGGGAGAGACCAAGAACGACAATAGAGTTTCTAAGTTTCTTGGGATTAGCAGGCTACTGCCGTTGCTTTATTTAGGATTTCTCTATTATTGTTGCTCCAATGATTCAACTGACAAGAATGGAAGTACCATTTGTGTGGACTGTCGATTGTGGGAGGAGCTCTAGATTTTGATGGAGAAATTGACTACTGCAACGGTACTCACTCTACCATCTGGACTTGATGGATATGTGGTTTATACGGATGCATCACATCAGGGGTTATGATATGTGCTGATGCAGCATGAGAGAGTGATTGCGTATGTCTCGAGACAGTTAAAGACCCATGAGAATAATTACCTCACCCATGATCTAGAGTGGCAGCGATTGTACATGCTCTTAAGATTTGGAGGCATTACATATATGGTGCCAAGTGCGAGATTTATACCGACCACAAGAGCCTAAAATATCTTCCCACTCAGAGAGAGTTGAATTTGAGGCAGAGGCATTAGATGGAGTTCCTCAATGACTATGACTGTACTATTAATTACCATCCAGGGAAGGCCAATGTAGTTGCTGACGCACTCAGTAGGAAGAACGTGGGTAAACTGTAATTTCTGAGAGCTAGATAGAGGATGTTTGAAGAGATGGTGACATTACGTTTGGCATTTGAGGTATCTGACAGAGGAGGGCTTCTTGCTCATATGAAAGTTCTGCCTAAACTGTTAGATAGACTCCAAATAGCACAAGACAAGGATGAACTATGCAAGAAATGGAAAACAGAGGCTGTAGAGGGAGAGTGTACTACTTTCAGATTGAGTTCGGATGATGTGTTACTTTTGGTGATAGAGTTGTGGTACCACCTACCGGAGCACTTAAGCGGGAGATCTTGGATGAAGCTCACGATGCTCCGTATAATATGCATCCTGGGAGTACCAAGATGTATCAGAATCTGAAGAAAATATATTGGTGGTCAGGAATGAAAAGAGAGATTGCAGAGTTTGTATCCCATTGCCTGGTTTGTCAGCAGGTTAAGGCAGATCATCAGCACCCAAATGGATTACTCCAGCCTCTACCTATACCTGAGTGGCCATGGGAAAACATTGCAATGGATTTTGAAGTAGGGCTACCAAGGACACAGAAGGGCTACGATGAAATTTGGGTGATAGTGGACCGATTATCAAAGTCTGCTCATTTTCTACCGATTTGAGTTACGTGGGGACCAGAGAGGCTAGCAGAACTATATGTGGAGCAGATTGTTCGATTACATGGAGTATCGGCTTCGATTCTATCAGATGGAGATGCCAGATGTACTTCTCGCTTTTGGCAGGGCTTCCATAAGTCTATGGGATTCGAAGATTACTATGAGCGCAACATTTCACCCTCAGACTGACGGACAGTCAGAGCGGACTATTCAGACATTGGAGGACCTACTGGGTTTGTGTGTATTGACTTTTGTTGGAGGATGGGATGGTCATCTACATCTGATAGAGTTTGCCTACATCAACAGCTTCCAGACGAGTATCGGTATGGCTCCATTTGAGGCATTATATGGGAGGAGGTGCATGACCAATGTTTGTTGAGGCGAGGTTAGAGATAGACAGATTCATGGTTCAGACTTAGTAGACATGACATCTGAGAGGATCAGACTGATCCGAGTTAGACTGTTGCAGGTGCAGAGTCGACAGAAGAATTAAGAAGAAAGGACCTTGAGTTCCAAGTGGGGGATAAAGTCTCTTGAAAGTCTCCCATTGGAAGGGAGTATTGAGATTTGGCTGGAATGGAAAGTTGGCATCGCACTATATTGGTCCTTACGAGATATTGGAGAGAGTGGGCAAAGTGGCATATCGTCTGGATTACCACCGGAGTTAGAAAGGATTCACAATATGTTTCATGTGTAAGTGCTGAAGAAGTACGTACCAGGTCCTACTCATATCCTGGAGAGCCAACCGGTAGAATTGAGTGAGAATATGACTTATGAAGAAAAGCCCATGAAGATTGTGGAGCGGAAGGTCCAAGAGTAAAGATCCAGACATATCCCCCTTGTAAAGGTCATGTGGACTAATCATCACATACAAGAGGCGAATTGGGAAGTGGAACATGAAATGAGGGGGAAGTATCCAGAGCTGTTCGAGGATTGAGAAATTTCGAGGACGTAATTTTTATAAGGTGTGTAGATTGCGAGACCAAGTCTCTTGTTTTTTTTGTTTATATTTTTAATTGCTGATTTATCATTATCCCTTACCCCCACTTCTCTCTATCTCCCCCCAAAAATTAGCAAACACACACGCACTCTCCCTATAAAACTCAACCACCCTCTATATTTAAAAACTAACTAAACCTAATATATTCCTTTAGTATGTGTGTTGTTGTGAATCAATTGAGAGTGAACAATATATTGAATTGAATTCCAGAGATCCTTTGATCAGTTAGAGAGAGAAACATACGCGTAGAGAGAGAAAACACAAAATCAATAGAGAGAGAAAATGTGGGCAGGAGAGAGAAAGGGCTCGTTCGTCGTCTTCCGGTCAGTAACCACTCCAGGAGAATCCTCTTGCAGAGACGAATCCAACGCCGCCGGTCCGATCACCAGAATCCTCCGCACTCGCTCCCACGCGTCGCCACGTCTCTGCTCCATGCGCCCACGCGCCGCCGTGCGTACAGTACACCTCCCGGACCAGAATCTTTCCCTCATCAAGATACGTAGGTTAGACACCTTGTTTTCCCAATTCGGACCTTCGGTTATCATGAGATGATCCAAGACGTTCGATCGTTCGTCAGTGAGCACCGAGCATCCGCCATTACTACCACTTTCGTTGTGATCCTGGTGACGTGTACTGTCTTTTGATCACCTCGTTCTGAAATTCTGAAGTCGTTGGAGCTCAGTACGTTATATTTTACAATTTTATGGGTGTAATTTGTAGGAAACGCTTTCCTAGCGTAACCGAAACGTCTTAGGCTCACAGATCAGACTTGGAATTTTTTTTTTGCTCCTCCCCTCCTTTTTCCGAATGGAACCAGCAGGTATATTGAAATTTTGCTTTTGTTTTGACAAAATTTCAGCACCGAAATAGCGCCCGAATAGCAGCTCAAAATCGGACTGTTTTAGCACCCGAAATACGCCCAGCACACTCCCTGAACAACCCCTGAAATTTCGTGGACAGTAGAGATAATTTTGGTCTGAATTTTCACTCAAAAATCAGCCCTAACACAGCCCCAAAATATCCCCAAGTGTTTCCCAAAATTCCAGATTAAATAAAATTCAAACCGAACCCCGAATCACTTATGTATGGTGCGGCAGTGAGAATAATTCACCCTCACTGCCGTGTGCTTGTATAGATGAATGGTGATGGATTATATTATGTTCGACACCAAATGAGTCTTTTGTGCTATGTCTCACAACCAACGGAAACAAGTGAGGCCTTGATTCACACAAATCAATCCCTAAAATTTTTAGAGATTTTATCACACTCAATTTATTTTTGATTTTATTTCTTTTTAGTTTCTCAACCTTTGAGAGAATGGAGAAGATGAAGAAAGTTGGCTAGGGTTACAAGTGAGTTAGTGTCCAAGAAAAATCTAATTTTTCTTTTTATATTTAGGATTTCCAATTTCCAAAATTGCAAAATCCTTTCCACTCTCCACCCTAGTAAATTCGGCCATAGCATTATTTTTCATTAATTTTGTAACAATTATATTAACTTTCCATAAAGAAAATATATGTTACAAAATTGAATATTTGACATCCAATTAAATGGTGTAACTTCCAAAATAATGCCAAGGGTTTCCAAAACCCAAAAATTAGAAATTCCAATTTTAGCCTTCATTTAAATTATATCATATACAATTTAAAATAAATAATAATCATTTATTTATGAACCATATATTAACTTTTAATATATAGTTCCAAGCGTGACAAATAATATTATTAATCATATTAATAATATTTATACATATGTGAGTATATAATTGGACTATCCAATTATATTAAATCCGCTATAGTAAATCGAGCTAGCACGGGGACCAAATGGACTTACGGTTCTGAGCTCCAATAATCTCGAAATATTAATTAAGCTCTTAACTTAATATTCCGAATTATTAACTCCGGGTTATTCAGCTAAAAATCTGAAGCTGCACTCTCGTTGCCGCATATGATATATTAAGCTGAACCAAGTCGGTGTCCATCGATATAGTCACTACATATAGATCAACTCTTCACGAGTATCTCGTAATTAGAGCCGGGGTCATAATGTCCGTTATACCCTTCTAATTATTTTTACCTTAAGTACCATTGATTCTCTAATGAATGATTTATTCATAACCATTATGAATTTTAATCTTTCTATTCGTAATAGAAAGACTTGAGTGCTCAAATCGTTCAAGCACCGAATCAACCCTTAAGAAAGATACTCTTCTACTTCTCGCAAGAAGAAGTGAACCCCATGTCTATGTAAAACATTCCCAGCTACACAACAGACCATGCCCCCAAAGTACGTAGCTATTGGTCCGGACCGCTACACCAACCTCACCTATGTAAATAAAAGGACATAGTCTGCCATGCAGGAGTTCGTAGTACACTCATGATTAAGATCAATCCATATATGAGCATCTAGTAGATCGAAATTACTTTATTTGTTTAACAGATATTATAAGAATGTCATTTCTATCTGGGTCCAGTATTATATGATCACATCATACAAGGTGCCTCCATTCTCATGTCTCTACATGAACGATCGCGGATCAAGGTCAACATACAAATATAGAATAGACCACAGCTATAGATAAACCACAAACAAAGTACCCGTTTTGTTTGCTCTCTATGGACTATTTAAGATTACTAACTTCAGACTTAAATCATCTTGTGTATGACACTCATACACTAAGTCTGGAGGTACATAAGTAATCTAGGGTATTCAAGATAATTTATAATATACGAAAATTAAACAAACACTTTGATAAATGAATAATGCATCATTTTATTTCAAAACACATAAAACCGTTTACATTTCATGTAGCTCTAGGGCATACATCCCATCATAATTGTATTATTTTGAGAGTTTTAGATTTATTCAAAAATTGACATGTTTAGGGACCTAAATGAGCAAATTATGATTTTTAGTGAGTAATAGGAGATAAATGAAAGTTTTGGGACTAAATCAATGATATTGGAGAGTATTGGGGTTGAATTACAAATTTAGAAAGTTTATGGGTAAAACCATAATTTTAGTAAAATATAGGGACCTTATCGTATTTTTTACACTTTTTTCTAGATTTTAGCGATGACATATAGATATAGAGAGTTTTGCGTGGATTGAGGTAAGTACAAAGCACGATGATTCCCTTAATATAAATGTTTGTTGATTGATGTTTGATATGTGAGTTTACGTAATATAATGTAAGTATATTTATATATATATGTGTTGGAAAATTGATTGAGAAATCGATAGCATGAGAACATAAATTGTGAATACAAATTTTGGTTATAATTGTATGCTTGTACTATGAATCGAAGTATTTGAGTATTATGTAATTTTGAGATGAGTTGATGGATGAAATGCGATGAGGTGTGTTGTATTGGATGTTGTGTGAGATTGTTGTTATGTTGCCAGATTTAGTATAATAATGGTCGGATATGCGAGATTATGCGAGATTAGCATAAGCGTGTGGTTCAATCCCCCTCTTGCACATTTATGCGGGATTATATGGTGGGAAACCTTGGGGGTAAGAGAGAGACTATCTCAATGGTTTCAATCCATTATTATACCGAATCCGGATAGAAAACCTTGTTTGATTGAGATGTGTTGTTGTGAGTATGTTTTGTCTGAGTTAGTTTTTATATATTAATTGTTGTTTTCAGATATTAATTATATATACTTATTTTGTTGGTGAGGTCATGTTGAGAGTATGAGTGTTTTTACTTACTGAGCTCTTTAAGCTCACCCCCCCATTTCCCAAACATCTCAAGTAGTTCGCCAGCGCAACAGTAGCAGTATCAGTACCAGAATTTGACTCGTTTGCCATAGCCATCAGTCGGGTTGGTCATAACATTTCTTTTGGCTTTTGAGATTGGATATTTATGACAACTTTCATGTTTTCAGACACTTTTGGTGTAAACATTTATTTGGGATTTATTGGATTGCATTTTATGGAACCTTATTTTTCTTTCTGAACTTTTGGTTCAGTTGCATGACATATAGGTGCTCAAGCTGAAGTGGTTCGCAGATCCCTTTCTAAGGTTGGGCCCGCTCTTGGGAGGGGGCGTGACATACATAGCCATTTCTAAAAACAAAATTAGCCTCCCTGATTAATTGTATACACATCTTATCTTCACCAATATATACATGTCAAAATTTTCCCCTTTTCCTTTGCAAGCATCAAACACCACACAAGCCACAAGATTATGATATTAAAGGAATTTAGCAACCACAAAAACAATCTATGACTTCTGTGCAAATTTGAATGGTAACTGTCCAAACATTCATTGATATTGACAAAAGTTATATACGAAAAAAATTTGTTGTTTGTCTAAAGATCTAATATTTGTATGTGGATGGAATTTGATTAGTTTTTTTCTTCTTATAATGTTTATAGTCTTATATACTCTTTTAAATTAAATATATAGTATGGAATAAAAAAAATTGAATGATTAGAATTCTGAATCTGAACATTAACAATCTATTTGTTATCAAAACCTCTCTTAGATCCAAACTTCATTTTTAGCCTTGTCGATTGTGCACTTGCTTTTGTAAGTCTTCAACAAAATTTTTGGGAAAAAATTGATGTAGACCCATAATCACAAGAATTATTAGTTCATTCGGATTCGAATCTTATGGGAGGTAAAGCCCCCAAACCAAGAGTTAAGTTTTATTTTATTATTTTAGGTATTTTCAAAATCAAACGAGGTCGGCCAAAATCATAAAGAAATATATATTTTATCTAAATTAATAAGTCGTTGATTTTAGATACAACACAATGACATGAAATGATCTATTTAAAGGGAATATATTTTAAAAAAAAAATTATTTGTTTGGTTTAGGTATTTCATAATTAAAGCAATATTGAAAATATCAAATCCTACATCACAAACGAATCTTGATTGTTTCCTTTGAAACTATTAAAACTATTAAAGTAATTAATTAAACAAACATGAGAAAAAAATAACATGCCTTTTATTATAATAATAATACCATACCACCTTGTAACTCCATACAACCAAACATGATCTTTATCTATTAAAACTAAGTGAAAGTTTCCTCAAGTTTTAAAATTAAGCGATTTTTTTTTATTTATTTATAATAAAAATAAAAATATTTATAACAAAATCCTTGTAAGTGAGTTTCACATAGTTTTAAAACATCAATTAGGTTTCACTTACTTTTACTAAATTATGGTGGTTGTGTGTGTGTGTGAAGATATATATATATATATATATATATAACACCCTGGACACACCATAATAATAATAGTAGAAAGCAAACTGTGTGTTTTGGATTGTTGATTCAGTAAAATCCATGTCCAAATCCAGGATTATATCCATGGTGAGGCAGCATATTGGGATCAAATGGAAGATTATTAATCCCACCAGCACCACTTGAACTACTACTCCCAGCAAAAAACTGCTGCTGGTTGGAGCTCTGAATCAAAACCTTCTCAGCTTGCTTTCCCACATTCTTCTTCAGCTCCTCCAGTGACATTTTCAACTGCTCAAGCTGTGGCAGGCTTAGTTCCTCAACCGGAGCCTCCCACCAACACTCAGCCTGAAATGCTTTCCTCATCTGATTAAGTTCCTCGCCTCGCTTCTTTTCTACCTCCAATTGATTCAGCACCTATATATTCATAAATTTCTTTTGTTAAATTTGTCAAGCATTTAACTTATTTCTCAAAATAAATCTTGCCCTAAAACACAAAATATTACATAAACGTAAACCAAATCCATTGTCAACCTTGATATGAGCGAGCAAGATCAAAATGATACGTTTTTGTTAGGATTTTTAACCCGTCCAAGATCCCACCAGTAAAAATATTAAAAAAAAAAAGGAAAAAGAATGTATCCAATGATACAGATTGATTAATAGTAAAACCATTAATTTATTTGCATACATTTTAATAAAATTTTCTAATTATCCCGCTCATCTATACGTGGTTTGCTACTGATATGAGCGAGTAAGATCAAAATGATACGTTTTAAATAGTTGCAAAAAAAAAAAAATAAAAAAATCAATCACAAAACATAAGAGTTTACGTTGAAAAACTCCGACTAATTACCTGAGTGAGTTGCATGTTAAGCTCCCGAACGCTAGCATTCCGGTGAGCCTCAATAAGCTGCATGGTACCGGACATTTGAGGAGGATTCCGGGTAAGGAAACGATCAACGACGGTTTCAACACAAGGGTGGCCGAAGGAGAAGACCTTCTTCCCCGGAGAGAACACAATGATGGCAATATCAGCACCACAAAGAGTGCAAAGCTCACTGGCCTTCTTGAAAAGCCCCGTCCGCCTCTTAGAAAATGTCACTTGCAGGTTGCTCTCATTCTCCATCTTCACCATCGCCACTTTCTGCCGGCCCTTGCTCTTCCTTGATGACTTGTCTGACATTTTTTTAATGCATGAATAAGGAAGAAGAGATGAAGATTTTTATAGGAGAAAATTTTATTTGGGATTAGTCTTATTGTTCATCCGATGAATATATAACATATATTAATCAAATTCAACAATCACTAATGGACGGGAGTACCACGTCATCCATACGTTTATCCCACAAAAACACGTTCTCTTTTTATAAGGGCTTTTAGGGTTATAATTTGACAATTTTGAGGTGTACAAGATAAGTGTGCTTTTGGTGGATATTGAATAAGTGCTTTGTTTGAATTAAACTATTTACTTGTTTTGGTGATTTTAGAATCTTTTCTTGATTTATATATATGGTATGAACATTAAAAATTAAGGGCTTGATTTTAGATACATAGATACTAGACACAAATGTTTCTTGCAATGTATATCTTGGTAAATTAAATCCTTAGTTGGAATTACTAAAATTCAGTCCAATTTTGACTACAAGAAATTTCAATATCATGATGTTGCAAAATGGAACTAAAAGTAATCTTTTTTTGAATATTATTTTATTATTGTAGAACACCAACAATATATGTTGCTAAGTGCCAATTAATCACTTCTTATTTGCACTGTGTTGCTTCTTTGGAATCTTATTCCAAATTATTGAATAAATTATGTATATTTGTTCACACCTTCTTTGTTCCTTGGTTTAATTTTTGTTAATAATTAGATTAAGTGCATTGTATTTGAAAAGTTTTAGGTAGGGATATAGAAGGAGAGAATGACTATGATAGTCTTAACATAATCAGTTAACTTGATTAAGAAGTTTTTTCCTTAATAATCTAAAAACAGTAATATATTTAGATTTTAGTGACAAATTAAGATGGTATAGATTTTGCAGAACAATATATTCTACAATAATAGGTGTATTATTATTAATTTATTTAAAGTTTTATTATCGGATTATTGGTGATCTTTTTTAAAACTTTTTCAGATATCCTTATATGCTAATTTAAATCTGTTTCTCCTCAGAAGGATACATATCGATCCGAGAAATTAGTAAGAACTTAAATTTATTTTTACAGGAAACATTTTGTGATCGTGATTACATCTTTAATTAAAATCTAAATATATTATTATGTTCGAGGATGGAAGTCTTAAAAAAACAACTAGCAAAATTACTCATATTGTTAGTTCCATTTTTGTAGGCAATGTTCGTAATAAAATAAGTTTAATTGAGTTGTAATGAGTTTTGAAGATCTCGGAGTAATTGGACAAGTATTTAGACAATATCAGATGGAGATATTAGAGTGATGTTCACTCTTTTGGACATTCCAAAAGATTTAGAGCTCCAATTAACATCAGGTCAGTTTCATTGGAAAGTAGACTCGAAGACGATCGCATATTGTTAGTTCCATGTTTGTTGACAATGTCCGTAATAAAACAAGTTAAATTGAGTTGTAATGAGTCCTGAAGATCTCATAGCAATTAGACTAGTATTTGCATATTGTGAATGAAGACATCAGATATGTGCTAGTACTGCGTTCGTGTTTGCGTCCGAACGAGTGGCGTTCGTGGTATGTTTGTGTTTGGGTTTGAACGAAACTTGGCTGTAGGTTCCCATGCGTAGTGCGTTCATTATCCTATGTAAACAAAACCTTTCAATGTGTTTGAATTCGAGGTGCGTTCTAAACTATGTTCAAACGCGCTTACGGAACAGTGCACGTTCGGCTTCCATTCTTGTGGTGTTCAAACGAAATTACGAGACTGTGTTATTTTGGATGCTTTTTGAGCCTGTTTAGCATAAGGAAACCCCTACCTCAAACCCTACCTATATAAATAAACATAGAGCCACCTTGTCAGTTATTCAAACCATATTATTTAGAGCTCAAAAACTTATTGTTTCAACCTTCTTGATAAATCACCTTGAAGATTTCGTTGTTTCTCTTGTCTTCTTTATTTTGGTGAGATTGAGTTTCGATTTACCATCAACATAAACACAACCCTAACCAAATTTCATATGCCTTCAGATTTCTATATGAGGAAGATTAGTAGTCGGAATTCCGGCGTTGCGAGTTTGCAAGGTTGATCCACTCAAAAACTTTAGAGGTTCTGGAAAAGGCCGTTTGGTTCAGGCTCGGGGAGTTCTTCGAGTTATTACAGTCTATAGATATTTGAGTCACTATAGTTGTTACCATATGTCTATACCATCACTGTAAGTTTTTCTCTTAAAGTGGATTTGGCTGGTAGCGTATATCTAGAGTGGTTTTTTACTAGTGAGAGTTTTTCACTTCGTCAACAAAATTTGGTGTTGATTTTTCTAACTGCTTTGATATATTATTTTGATTCACATTATTTAGACTTAAAGGTGCACGCTTTTAATCTATAGAAATAATAATTAGGACATGTCTTGAATTATTGTGTTAAACGTATAGAGTCAGAACCTTAGGTCAAAATCAAATTTTCAATTGGTATCAGAGCATAACTTGATCATCGACCCTTAACTATGGATAAAAGCCAACCCTTGAATTGTCCTAATTTATTTGATGGAACTGAGTATCCTCATTGGAAGGTTCGCATGAGAACGTTCCTCAAATCCTTAGATAAGAAAGTGTGGATGTCAGTAGAATATGTGTGGAAACATCTCATGGTCACCGTTGATGGGGTATTTCCCCTAAAGATAAACTGACTTGGACAAGAGAAGAGTTTGAAGCGAGCAATAAAAAAAGTGAGACTGTTAATGCTATTAATGTTACTGTTTACTCCACAGAGTTTAGGAGAATTTCTATATGTGAGATAACCAATGATGCATGTCATACCCTTCAGACTGTTCATGAAGGCACACTGTCAGTTAAGAATAATATACTCAAAAAGCTTGCTACTAGGTTTGAAGTCGCTATGATGAAAGATGATGAGATGTTTGATGAATTTTACGCTGAGATTAACAATATCGTTAACTCCGACTTTAACTTAGGCAAGACTATTCATACGAATATGATAGTTAGGAAAATTCTTAGATATCTACCTGAACAGTTTTGACCAAAGATCGCAGCCATCGAGGAAAATAATGACTTAGATCACGTTAAACTAGAGGACCTCATCAGGCTTATAAGAGAAAACTTCATAGATATAGAAAGCCCCAAGACCATAGAGATGAAGATCGCAAAGGAAGTTGAGCATGATCTGTCATGTGATGATAATGATAATACTCTCACAAATATTGATTTGATCATGTTTGCTAAAAAGTTTAAGAAATTTCTTAAGATAAAGAAAAACGGTTGTAGCACTGATAGGGATATAGAGGACAAACGTAAAGAGAATAGTCGTAGTCGGAGCGAGTCTAGAGTGGATAATGATATCAAACCTCTCACTATCCAATGTCATGAATATGAAGGGTTTGGGCATATTAGGTCTGAATGTCCCACATACCTAAAGTCTCATTACAAAATGTTTAAAACAATCTCCCATAGTGATTCAAAATGTGGCTATACTTCTGATGAGTCTCATAAGGATAAGAGCAATTTTATTCCATTTACTTCTAGTGTCACATGTGAGAGAAATGATAGTGTTAGTGATGTAGATGCTGTTTCAGAATTCTCTCATGATGATTACGCAAATGAGGATGAGCTTTAGGTAGCTTACACAAAATTGTTCAATGAGATCTTAGCTATCAAGAAGATAAATATTTAGGTCAATAAAAGGCTGAAAAAAATGGTATCAGAAAAGAATGAAGTTCAAGCTGAGCTTGACAAGAGCCTTAGTGTTATTGATGACCTCGAGTGGAATAAGTGTCTAGCTGATAGAGTTAAATTTTTGGAAGTAGAACTTGAAAACACTAGAACATCAATGTCTGTATTTTTTGGTGAGACTGAGAAAATAGACTATAAGTTATGGACTAATGTGTCTCTATGTGAGAAGAAATAAGTAGATTTTGCTGAGTCAATCACAAGAGTTCATCGTCTAAAATTGTTCTATCACTCATTGATGTAACCTAGGTAAGAAACATGTAATTGAATGTCATAAAAATACTCATATTATTTCTTGTCTTATGACCCAACTTCAATGTAGAGGTATGGTGGGTAAACCTCGCTCTCGTATGAGGTTTGTGCATGTCTCTCATTACTGTGGCAAGACATGACATATTAAGCCAAAATGCTTCATGTAGCACAAATAAAAGAAAAGGCATATGAGTGTTTCGACTAAGTTTGATTCTTAAAATCTAGCTTTTCAATTTTCTGCTCTTGCTAACCAGACTCAACTCATTAGTGAGAAACTTTCACTACTGACTAGGAATACTCAGGTGAAAGAGATTCCTAAGAAGGTTTGGGTGAGAAAGGAAAATTCTTTCCCAATAACTTTTGAATACCTTAATCCTAACAGGCATGATGGGAGTGCACTTAGGTGTACATTTTCTTAGATGTTGTATTTATAATTCTCCATTACATGTGTGTGCGCGTGTGTTTATGTGTTTGCACTGTTGTATTTTTTCACTACATATGAATGTGTGTGTTTTATTTTTGTTATATGTCCTTTAGTTTATAAGATGGAAATCTGGATATAAATTTTATAATCGATTCCGAATGTACATTAGTATGATCTGCACTCGGGAATACACTTCCACATACCATTGGATAATGACAAGCCATGTTGTGTATTTTCTAGTTTTTATGTTAAAAGAAAAATATAAAAAAATAAAATGAAAAAGACCAAAAAGATTTTTTGGCTTGAAAGAGCATGTAGAAACATGTGCATATGGTCCTATTATGTAGGATATATGGTTATGCAAGTGTAATATGTTTTTATTTTTCTTGATGATCTATGTGTATGAGTGTGTGTGATGGAAACCCTTAATATATCTTGTGCTTGCATTTTACATACACGTTTTTATGTCTTGAGGTTTGGTCGCATGTATGAGTTTTTGGACTACCTGTCTAATCTCTGTTATACTTAGATCTCTAAATAGTACCTATGACTAGATAACCTTTTGTTATCCGCTTGTAAAAGAAAAAATAATTTAAATGAGTTTCAAGTGCAAAAGAGCCAATAGGCTAAATTTAAAAGATAATGGAAAAAATCTTTTACTCGTAAGAGTTTATTTAAGAGCATATATTTAAGGGGAGAATATTATAGCATGCAACAAATATTGTTTATTTTCAGGTTCTAGTGGCGCTGAGTTTGAACACCTATTTTTTGGACTTGGTGTGACAAAAGATAAGATTTCTTTGATAATGTCATGCTCATAAAATAAAATCTTAAACCTTGACTAGTTGAGTACTTATTTTTTCACGCAAGTGCTTGTTATGCTTTGGTGTTTATGTCATGTGAATGCGTGTGTTTTTTAGCATGGGTTGGTGGTGTGAGATTTCCAACGATTTCAAAAAGTATCCTTGAGCATGATAAAAAAATTTCATATTATCTCATGTTACAGTTGAGTACTGACTGGTATCATTGTACTTGCTTGAAGTGTTGTTTTAAGTAAATTTTTACTTATTTTTTTTTTATATTTTTTTAACTCATTGTGTGTGCTTCATGTCATCGCATACCTTTTTTTTTTACATTGCATATTTCTAAGATTTTACTTTATGTGCGTTGTTTTTCTAATTGAGTAGTGCTGTTAGTAAGAGTGAGTAAGTTAAGTTTGCATATTCTCTTGCATGTGTCTTGTCTTTTCATTGGTACCTTAATAGGTTCTTTTATTGATATGTTATTTTTCCCCATTGTCATTTCGTGAAAAAAAAAGGAATAAAGTATAATATCTATTTTTATTTTCCTATTTTTTGTTATTTCCTTTTGAAGAGAGTAAGATATCTATTTTTAAATACATGAAATTATTATTTCGTTATTATTTCATTTTATCTACTTTTTATGTTCTATTTGCTTTTCATGGATATCTTGTTGTTTGTGAATGTTTCAGGCAAGAAAAATTAGTGGCTATGGTGATGTCGACTTCCAGAATATTTGTTTAGGTATTAGATCGAGTCATATTGTAAAATGTCATTGTCTTGATGGTTGGCAGTTGATTTATTTTTTGAATCTCTTATCATAGTCTTTGTATTAGGTAGTAGTTTTTATCACGGAATGCCAAAGGGGGAGATTGTTAGTTCCATGTTTGTTGACAATGTCCGTAACAAAACAAGTTCAATTGCGTTGTAATGAATTTTAAAGATCTCGGAGCAATTGGACTTGTATTTACAGACTTTGTATGAAGACGTCATATAAGGGATAGTGTTGCGTTCGTATTTTCTTATTCAAGAGTGACATTTGTGGCATGCTTGTGTTTGGATTCGAACGAAACTTGGTAATAGGTTCTCGTGCGTAGTGCATTCATATTTTCGTGGGAACGGATCATTCAACTGTGTTTACATTAGAAATTGTGTTTGAACGAGTTTACGGAACAATGCACGTTCGACTTGCGTTCTTGTGGCATTCTAACGAAATTGCGGGACTGTGTTATTTTGGACGCTTTTTTTTTTGCCCGTTTAGCATAAGGAAAACCCTACCTATACCCTACATATATAAACAAACATAGAGCCACATTGTCAGTTGTTGGAACCATATTATTTAGATCTTAAAAACTTATTTTTCCAACCTTCTTGATAAATCACCTTGAAGACGTCGTTGTTTCTTTTGTCTTCTTTATTTTGGTGAGATTCAGTTTTGATTTACCATCAACATAAAAACACAACCTTAACTCAATATCCTAAGCTTTGAGAGTTCTTTAGGAAGAAGATTAGTAATCGGAGTTCCTGCATTGCAAATTCGCAGGGTTGATCTACTCAAGGAATTCAAGGGTTTTGGAGAAGGCCGTTTGGTGCAGGCTCTTGGAGTTTTTCGAGTTATTACAGTTTAGAAGTATTTGAGTCGGTAGATTTTTTGTCTGAGGTCATATATTATCGCTGTAAGCTTTTCTCTTATAGTGGATTTGATTTGTAGCCTATATACCCGTAGTGGTTTTTTTACTCATGAGAGTTTTCCACTTCGTCAATAAAATTTGGTTTTGATTTTTCTTACTACTTTGATATTTTATTTTGATTCACATTGTTTAGACTTAAAGGTGTATGTCCTTAATCCATAGAAATAATAATTATGAACTGTTTTAAATTATTGTGTTTAATTCTGTATAGGGTCAGAATCTTATGACAAAATCAATTTTTCGTGAGACTAATTTAGTTTGTGTTTATAAATGCTCCGGCTAAATCATTGATGGTCGATGTGAAATTTTAGATTAATTGAATTTTCTATACTCTCTTATATTATTTCGAGATATTCTGTATATGAACCTTTCCAACAAGATTTAGGGCACTTTTGGTATAGTTTTTTAAATAGAATTTTTTTCAAGTAGAGTTTTTATTAATAAAGCTTTTAGAAGTAGAGCTTTTGATTTGTAATTTTCCAAAAAAAAAAAAAAGTAGAGCTTTTGAAAAATAAAAAATTTAAGTGTTTGGTTGTGAGTGAGAACTTTTATTAAACATTGTAAAATTACTTCATTTGACAAGATTTTTGAAGTTGTGTTATGAAAGAAATGATATAATGTTGTTAAATTAAATAAGAGTATTATAGAAAATTTAAATCTTTAAATTATTTTTAAACTCTACTCATAAACACCCAAATTTTGAGCTTTTTCTAGTAGAGGCAAAATATTTTTTTTAATCCTCAAAAGCTCTACTTAAAATGCAACCAAACATTACCAAAAATTTTGATAAGAGATTCTGAGATTATTTTTTTGGATAACTAGGGTGTCCGGGCCAACTTACGCGCACCTCGACTAATCCCCGGGACCTGTGTCCCGTGCTCTCAGAAGTTCCCAACACAGATCAGGATAAGTCATTGGTTTTTTACACCAGGGGGCATGACCCTAAGGAAATGCATCTAGTGAAATTTGAACCTTGAACATGAGAGGGCGTAAAACACTCAAGCCAAAGTCTTTACCACTGAGGCAACCCCTTAGGGTTAAGAGATTTTGATATTAAAAAAATTATTTTACCTGTAAGAAAAATCATACCAAATAAGCACTTATTATTGTTGATTTATTACTCTCTATAGGATGTGGGTTCTGACTCTGAGTGTGGAAAAATTATAAAGGGATGAAAAACTTTATTATTATTATTTTAAACAATTAATGTTAAGCCTTATTTTTTTCAACGTCATTGCATAATTGTGTTGTTTTCTTACAGAGTGGATTTCACTGGTTTAACATTTAAAGAAATAATTTCAAAAGGGAAAAATTACAATGGGCATTTAAATATTTAATGTAAGATGAATGGTAAGGTAACCATATAGAATTAGTACATGTTGTTGCCACCATAATTAGAGAATCACATTAAACGCATTAAATTTATTTTGCGGCCAACCTTGATAATTTGTAACGGTTTCAAAAAGTTTCGGTATTTTTTGAATAGCTGTCAAAATGTCAATTTTCTTTCTTTGTTCTTCATCTTGTTCGAATCCTAAAAATTAAAGCGTTTGACGTGCGTTCTTCATATTCGTTCAAATATTTTCTTCGATTATCGGATTTTTATTTCTATTTATGAATTTTTTTGCCTGGAGAATATTATTTTCCCCATAATATTTACATTAATAGCCACATACCCCAACACCTCCTATATTTTGACATATTATAAACAATTATATTTTTTTACATTATTATATTAATTCATTTTTAATTAAAAATTTACAATTTACAATTTAAAATTACTAAAATATACAAATTAAAAAAAAAATCAAGATTTGAGGTGAAAAATTATCTCAAATCCCATCCTAATTTTTTATTCTTGACAAAAATCATAATAAATCCAGACAGAATTTTTTAATCTTGATGATTTTGTGGTACACGATCCCGTTAGGATTTGGTATTTTATATCATCCTTACCTTTCATAGATTTTGATTAAGTTTTTATTTGTATTTTATCAATTATTTTAGAAAACGTGGTCTTTGAGTGTCAATTTATAAATATATTTATTTTGGTTTTATTTATTCATTAATTTTTTTAGAAAATTAGATATGAACGGGTTTAAGATAGAATTATACTAAAGTGTAATTAAAAAAATATTTATTAAGATAAATAAATAAAATAATTTTCTATAACAATATTAGATTTTATATCAATTTTATTTTTAAAATACTATATTTTATTATTTTATAATTATTTATTTTAATAAATTAATAATTACACAACAATATTATTTATTTTATAACAAGAGTAAATATATCAAAATATAAGATAATCCTTTCACTTTTGACCTCAGGAAAGTATTGGTGTATTATAAAATAAGATGGGATAAATGGCTATTAATCTAAACATTAGGGGAAATTGACATTCTCCCTTCTCCCCATGTCATGTATACATATATACATATATACATACACACACATACATATATATATATATATAGAGGGAATCTATAATATCAAGAATTTGGAATATTTCCCCAAAGTTTCTAGATCAAAATTAAGATATCGGAACGAGACGATTGTAACACCCTGATTTTACGACGCGTTTATCATAGTCATTTTCCATGTACGACACGTTATTTTGGTCATGGTTGGGTCTTTGTGTTGACCATCCCTATATCAGGTCAAGTTTAGTTGAGTTTATAATATTTTGGATTTTAAAATTTCGAGTTTGTGTCTCGTACGTCCCAGCATTCGAACAAAACTAGAGTTCACGTGTATGTCACGTTCTTCATCCCATTTGAACAAAACCAGTTAGATGATTCATGTTTGAAGGGCATTCGATGAGGCATTCAACCGTGACTCTACATAAGGCGCGCATTCGAGTTACGTTCGAACGACCTTGCGATTTTTGCCCCAAATTAAATTAGAACACTTTAGAATTTGGGGCTACTATAAATAGACCAATGACCCCCCCCCCCCCCCCCCTCTTCCTCATGAAACCCACGACCTAGACCACCCTTTTCCCTCCATTTTTACTTCAAATCTCAGCTCCAAGCAAGTTTCAAGGGTGTGATTTCCTTGTATTTTCAAGAGTGAATGAAGCAAAATAAGCTATTATCCTTTATTATTGCAATTCTTCTTGATAATCAAACTTATCAGGTAAATCCATAGAAACCCAAGCATGACCCATAATTATTATACATGATAAGTTATTTTATAAGTTATTGATGCTTAGATAAAGGTTTAAATGCATAAATTGTACAAAGATTGAAATGAGCTATAACTTAGGGTTTGGGTTTTAGTGCCATATTTTTCCCATAGGTATTATGATGAAATTGGAGCATGATGATGATATAGGAGACGTTTTGTTGAATGTGGTAACTTAGTAGTGCTTGACTTACTTAATGAGTTGGCCTTGGTGTAACGATGGGCTTGTTGGCCAAGTGTATTTATATTAGTTGAGCAAGGCTAGATGGGTCAAGATGATAATTGGTGATAGCCTAATGATTATGCTATTGATTTAATAATGTTAAGATGGTCACAGGCGTAATAGGTGAATAAGTGTTTTCACCCAACTTAGATAGCTATGGACGTCTCGTACTAGTTGTTTAAGCGGACTTGTGATAATGATGGCAAAGACACGACTTTAGTCCGTCGAGAGTAAAATTGTGATACATATTCACATTATTAGTAATAAGTAAAAATAGCATCTCAGAATAGCCAGGTCGTTAGGAAACGCCTTTAGCTCATTTGCCAGCAATGATTCATGCATCTTTCATACGCATGATTAAGATTTCAAATATTCACGTATTCTAAATATATCTCGATTGTATGTTATAGATTCCATATAGGAAGTTCCGGCCAATTCACTACAAAAATAAGGTCTTTAGCGTCGAAATATATTGACCCTAAAATAATGAACATTGATGCTAAAGGATATTAGTGTCGAAAATTTTCGATGCTAAATTTCGATGCCAAAACGTGGACGAGAAAAACAATTAGCATGAAAACATAAAATTTCGACGCTAAAGTATAATATTTGTCTCCAAAAATTTTCGACGAAAAATATAGTTTTTCGATGCTAAATGACGTATTTGGCGATGAATATTTTCGATGCTAAATTGCGAATTCTGACGACGAATATTTTTCGACTCTAAATGATATAAAATATTAAAATATAAATATTATTTTATTACTTTTAACGTTGAATAATTCGACACTAAAGGGTATAAGAAATTTATTATTTAAGGTACTTTTGCTTCGATACATTCGATTTCTTATTTTGAAAAATATTATTATAAAATAAATTTACCGAATAATAGTACAATTATTTTTATTCTAATATTTATTTTTGTTATTAAAAATTAAATTTATAATTAAAATTTATTAAATAAAATAAATACATAATCTATTAACAGTCATTGTTGCTATGAATGTTTATACAAAAGAAAATAAAAATTATTGTTGCTGTGATGGAGGGGCGATCGAGCCCGATGCACTCTGGTGGAATTTTTGTATCTTCCTTCGATGGTCTCCTCGACCTGCAATAGTTTATTCTGGGTCTTCTTCAACTCTTTTTTGGTATTGTCCAGCTCTTCTTTGGTATTGTCTAACTTGTCATGGGTGCTGGCTAGCTGTTCTCAAAGGCACGAGTCAGTAGAAGAAGAAACAGCAGTGCGTCCAGATGACGTCAGCTTCTTACGAGTGTCAAGTCTGATGTTGCACGTTGTCTGGTTCTTGAAAACCAATTGCGATAACTCCTTATCTGGTAGAGGGTCAGGCCTTGTCTCTTGAGCTAGTTGTTGGACCTCCAACATTTCGTTCTACTTAAAAAAATTTGAAGTTAATGTTCGAACTTGGAAAGAAAAAATTAAATTTAAAAATATATTTAATTTATTTTAAATACTTAAACTTATGTAGCATCGTTCGGCTTTTTCATTGTCCCGTTTATTCTTCTCATTGTAGTGCGTCACTCGGAAAAACTTCGGAAATGACCGCACTTCACTTGTGATACTCTGTAAAAAAGTATAAAATTATTATTATTAGTAGTAAAATTAATGAAATGTTAAAAAACAGTTTATGGTTATATTTACCTAAGAATATTCGACACGATGTTGGGAAAATGATTTGAAGCCTCCACGATAGTTGAAACAAATGTGACTGCGATTCTTCGTATTTGCGTGATATTTATTATGCATCTAACAACATTATAAGTAATAAAAAAATGGGGAGAATTATCAGTTTCGTATTATTTTAAAAATTATCTCGTGTTTCTCGCTTGACCAAAGCTTACACAAGAATATCCAATCTTGCTCCTCTATATAATCAGGCTTGTGCTGTGGAGCGTCCAAAGCCCCATGTTCGTCGAATATCGGTTTCAAGACTTTTTTCTTAAAATCCGTGTAAATCTTCCCCATGTGGTGGTCGAGATACTTCAGGACGTTTGGTTTGTTCAGGTTCACGTCGAACCACTTCTGCAGGAATAGTAACCAAGTAGAAATAAAATATAAAATATAAATTTAAAGATAACAGAAAATAACAAAAACTCAATACTGTAAGTTTACTTACAAGTAGCGTCGGAAAGAGCTGATTGATTTTCGTCTCCCACGAGATCTTTCTCCAAGAAACGTAGTTTTGGGGAGTTTCAAACCGAGTAGCACCATCTATGTCATTGGTAAACAATGAAGAATGTTGCTTGATATGTCTTTCTCCATAATTCGATATCTCTATTCGGATGCGACCGTGGGCCCTAACGTGCTTAACCAACCACAAGCCACGAATGTGTCCTTGAGTCTTCGTTGTACTCGAGTCACCTGTGCTAGCAGAGACATAAAGAGCAGCCTTTGTCCTTACAGATGTAGATGGAGTCGAATTACCGTGTTTGCGAGACCCGGTGCCATCTGTAAAATAAGAAACCAAAACTTTTAACCGCAACTATCAAAATAAACATATGTAAACTTCACCGCAAAACAAGCTATTGTTGTTGTTAACTACAACATCAGCAGTAGCAAGCCTGCTACTGTTGAAACAGTAGCAGCAAATTGTTGTGTTAATAGCAACAACAAGCTGTTATTTTGTAATAGCAGCTTTCTGTTGTTGCCTTTAACAACAACAGTAATTTGCTGCTACTGTTTTGCAACAACAGTAGCAAAAGATCACCCCTCAAAACAAGCTGTTGAAATTCGACCATAACATGCTTTTAGGCAACTTGGAGTTTTTTTAACCGAAAATCTTGCAAACACATGCTAAATCATCATTAAACACACGCACTACAATCTCTCAAACATCAAAACAAAAAACCTCGATTTCCCATAAAAATTAGAGAGTTTGGCCATATAGCATAAACATACACTTGAAGGTTTCCGAAACAAACATACTACTCGGTCATACATGCATAACACACACACACACACACACTTACATGCATATTCTAACAATCATTAATTATATCAATATCTTCATTTTCATCAACAACATCATAATCATCATCATTTACCACCAAAATCAAAATTCCATATTCATTATCAAGCCTAGTTTGTGCCATACTTATAGAAAATTATCTTTAAGCTACTGCAAATATGTCAACAACCCAAACATTTTTCTATATTATTTACAGTAATTTCATCACACAAAATTCTAAATCCCTAATTTTTGAAATGGGCATGCAAGATTAAACTTAATGTTTTTCAAAATAAATAACAAAATAAGGAAAAAAAACTTACTAGATGTTGCTAGGCCTGAAAAAATGGATGATTTCCCCTAAAAAAATGATGGAAGTTTTGATAAGATAGTGCGAGAGAAGGGAGAACCAAGAAGAGAAGAAGAAAACAGAACCAGAGAGTGAGAGAGAATGGCAAACAATTTGGGGATCTTAATAACCTTTTGTGTCAATTTTTTTTATATATTTTTATGTCAAATAATTCGACGCTAAAACATTGGCAGTTCATAAAAATTTAGGGAAACTTTTCAAGGAAATTTATTTATTTTTAAAATTTTTAACATCGAATAAATAATCGACGCTAAAAATTAACTTTTAACGCCGAACAGATGTAATCGACGCTAAAGGTTATATTTTAACGTCAAATATATTATTTGCACTAAAGTGAAATTAATAATAATAATAATAATACTAATAATAATAATAATAATAATAATTATTATTATTATATTATTATTATGATTATGATTATTATTATTATTATTATTATTATTATTATTATTATTAACCAGCATCGTCAGCATGAAGTTTAATATCTCCATATATAATTAACCATCCATTAATCAACCAAAAACAAATAATACATATACATATATCAACTAAATTAGTCACTATTATATGACACAACATCATCGTCGACATTTGAGGTTTCCTGGATGGACTCGAACTTGACTTCAGCTTCATATTTGAACTTGTCTTCATTTGTAACTTCCATGCTAACTTGATAATGTGGAATTATCTCAATGTTTATGTATTTTCTCAAGTTAGTGTGATATCTTCAGTCTCAATGTATTGTTCTTGAATATTTGGTAAATGAAAGATCTGTTCAGCAACATCAAAGTCGTCAGAGACTTGTTCTTCATCAGAAATTGTGACATTATCTTTCTCATGTGTGTCTCAAATGCCCCTATGTTGTAACTTCTCTACCACAATCCATTCATTTTCTAGTTTCGGATCAGACATATGTTAGGATGGATGTGGAACCCATAGGGTCGGATCGGTACCCCGCACAGCGGAAGTGGGTCTAACCCGTGGATATCTAGCATGAGTTTATTTTTAAAATATTTTAATGAAATACCATATTCCATTACGAGTGTTTAGGGAAAAATCAAAACGGGAAAAACCGGAAAAACACCCGTCGTCCGGAATTAGCAAGCTGCTTACGCAGCCAGCATGCGCAGCTACTTTGGTGCTTCGTTGCAGCGCAGTATGCTATGCAGCAATGCAGCACGCACACAGTAGCATAGCTGATGTGTGTTGAAGATTTGATCATTTTTTTTAATTTTCTAAAAAATCTTAAACATATTTTAAAATCACCTAAAAATATTTTAATTTCAAAACTAACCACAACACTTGTTATACAACACACACACACACACACACACACACACACACACACACACACACACACACACACAACACACACACACACACACACACACACACACACACACACACACACACACAACACACACACACACACACACCACACACCACACACAACACACACACACACATACACACATTTCTTAAAATCAAAATACAAATCAAATTAGATACCCATAATGAAATGACTCATGAATAATTCTAGGTAACCCAAAGATGGTCAAGTGATTATAGAATGATAGCCTTAGCTCCAAGCTATTATTTAGAGTTCCAAACTCTAATTTTATGTCTATGTCTAACATAAACATTTTGACCCAATTAAAATCATATTGTGTTTATACATCCAAAGCATCCTAACACAATTCATTAGCCTAATTTCAACATTAAGCTATGTTATTATGTAATTCATACTATATATCTCACTAATGAAAACTCACTAATGAAAAACATAGCTTTGGAGAAGATCAAACTTACCTAGCAAGGTTGATTCAAAGATCCAATCTACTTCTCCTTGTTGAAATATTGTGGAGAAAATCCAAAATTAGCAAGCTTGACTCCAAGATCCAATCTTGATTCTAATTCTAGCAAGCTTCACTTTAAGATCCAATCTTGATTTCTCCTAATTGAAATGTTGTAGAGATCTTCCAAAACTTCTCTAACTTAGGCCAATTTCTCTAATTCTTGCTTGTATTTAGCTTTCTCAAGCTTAATTAAAATTTTACTAAAGCTTGTTATTTATAGCAAAACTTATATAATTTTTAATTAATAAAATTCCTAATCAAATATTAGGTAGGCTTTATTCAATATGTAAAATTAGGTATTACTAATCACATTTTTCTACCACTTTGATTTAATCCAATTAAATCAAGTCAAACACACCTATCACTATATATTTATAATTACTAAAATATCCTCCAATTGTAGAAATATTAATGAAATTACAACAAAACCATTATGTAAATTTTGAATTAATTCAATTAATCCAATTGAGTCAAAGTAAATAATCAATATTATCTGATAACACTTAATTATCTTAGTTGATAATTATAATATCAAATATTATTTATTATCAAAATTATCGGCTATCCAAGTACTCAACGAGTACACTTCATATTGTGAGACTCTTTAAGTTCAGACACGTTCGTCAAATAAGTCTAGCTTATATGTACGTAATTCGGCCACCTCCAAATTCATGAAAAATACGAACAACCACCAAATCGAAGCTCTCAGAGTGTACTACAAGTTGGTGGTGATGAATTTTCCATTTCGTGCACGGTTGCACGTGAAAGAGGAAGAAAGATTTCGATGAATAGTGACCCATGATGAACAATAAATACGATTGGAATTCCGTCAATTTCGGCGTGTTTGTGAGATCATTTGGAGTCATTATATGCCCTCGAAATATTGGTAAAAATTCTTTGAAGATTAGTATATTGAATATGTGTATTTGGTAGAATCCGAGTGTAAACGGAACAAGTTTGATCTATCCAATAGAAATTGTAAGTTTCCGGTAAAGTGGGATTTTCATATTTATTTGTTTCTGATCGCAATGATAATTATGAGTTGTATATAATGTTATGATAATATTTAGATAAATCTGGGTAGGTTCGGAGGGTTCAGGACCTTTCCGTAGCGTTTGTGGAAATATTTTTCAGAAGATTTTTCAAAAACAAATAAATCGAGGATTTAAGTTCACTAGTGGCTCAAATTAGTTTCTAACAGTGTTTTAAGCATAATAGAATTGAAATCATTAAAATCAGACTTCATTTGATTATCCCAGAAAGATCCAAATTTTTATCGTAGTTAAGTCGAGAACTCCATAAATTGCAATTCTGACAGCATTTCGCCATTTGTTTGGACCAATATGTCTAAAAGCTAGGTGATCATGATTCATGGTTGGTTGTTTGATGTTCGTAAATGTTTATGAGTGTATGTTTATGATGGAACTCATGTTATGTATGTATTGTTTATGATTATGTGAATGAATAGATGATTTGAAACCGATGAGAACATCAGAGGTTATAAAACGTGTTTGCCAAGTTGTAATGGTATGTACTTATATGTATAAGTTTTACGATATTGTATTTGCATGTATATAAGAGAAATATGTTTTGAATTGAAAGAAGTGTGATTGTTTCATCGATTTGATGATATTTCAAAGATACTTAATCGTAAAAAAGTAAAAAAAAATTGACTCCGCGTCACTTATAATGGAATTAAATTCGATGTAAAATGACTTGTTTGTGATGTTCAGGTCGATGCTTTATGTGATTTGAATGTTTGGCTAATAGATTGACATATATGTAGATTTGAAAATTTGTCATGGTAAAGTATAAAGGATAATAAAAGTTGGTAAATCTGAACTTGTAACAATCTATTAATTCTGTTAATGTGTTGATATGTTTGTCTTGTTTGTTTATAATAGCATAGTTACTTACTAAGTTTTTAAAACTCACACCAAATCAGTTTACTAGTTTTGCAGGTTGGCTTCCAGATCGGTCAACCATGATAGCTTTGGGATCATGCTCGAGAGGCGGATCACCCAAGCAGCAGTCACCCTCGCAAGTGTCATGGGAGAAGTTTAGAAATTTAAAAGTTTAAGAAGCTTAAAATATTTTATTATTGTTTTATTTGTCGTGTTGAGCACGCTATATATATATATATATTTTTTTTGATTTTTTATGATGTGGTGGACACATAGCATTTGAGTGTTGATAAATGATGTGGGAGGAGCCCTTAGGTGATGATTTTGTTTTGTTGGTTTGGACCCGAGGTCCATTTTGATATATGATGTTTATTTCATGTTTGTTCTGATGCTGGATTGAGATCTAGATTGTCCAATTTTAGGATACATCATGCCGGATTTTCGGTAGATTTAGAGACTTATGGAGATGAGTTAATCATGTCTCTTGCAGGTAGCATCCTGCCTCTGGCGGGGTGTTACATTCGTGGTATCAGAATAAAGATTAGGGTGTCTATGACTACTGCTATAGGGTTTTCGATCGTCTGAGTGAGTTTTCTGTTGCGTATAGAGTATATAAGTCGTATGTTTGTTATTTGATTTGATTTCTGTTATATGGTATGATGTGTTATGATTTTGATTGATGTTGATGATTTGAATTATCGGTACACGTTTGTATGTTATGAATATATGGATGTGTATAGGTATATTAAGTTAAAAGTATGCGGTTTATATAGGTATTTGTATAAGTAGGTAATATGAATTCCAGATGTTTTGAGGTACGGGTAATTCTATGATGTTCATAATCTGAATTGTGAACGGAAATTTTGACACATGTTTTGAAAACTTGGTATTTGATTTTTGGCACAAAAATATTTTGAAAAGAAATAAAGAAAGAAAGTTTTAAGGCGTTTTGATTTTGATTATAAAGGATAAAGAAAATATTTCTGTCTCGATGCTTGATTCATGTTTTCATGTTTTTAGATTTATCGATATGTTTCCGTCAAGGTGCTTGATAATATGTTTCCGTCTCGATGCTCGAAAATGATTTTGATGTTTTTTTTACACTATAAAACTTATTTCCACCGAGACGCTTGAAAATCTATTTCCGCCATGATGTTTGATGATTTTATGTTTTTGACCCTCTGTGGTGCTTATATATATTTCGTTTCGGATTGGCCCCCGGGCACTGATTATAGGTCCAGATCATCGAAATTGGTTGGCCCACTACCCTATCGACATGGTCTGTACACTGTCCAGTCTATGCGTGCGACTGAGCAGTGGACGATCGGTATATATTTTGAAAAGTTTGCATTAACGATTTATTTTTATTTACACATTTATGTTTTTTGGGGGGGGTAAAAATGATTTCAAAAGAATTACATTTTGATTTGATGAATTTCGGCATTGTTTATGATATTATACAATATGATATGTTTCGGTCACGGTGCTTAATGATTTTATGTTTTTGACCCTATGTGATGCTTGTATGTGGGTTTGCCCAACAGTTGTGGGCCAACCCGACCCTCTGTGACAGGGGATCGTTTCGTTCATTGTCCGATCTGTGCGCGCGATTCGGGCATTGGGGGCTGATTTATGTTCCGTTTAGTGAGTTATGCTGGATGCTCGATATGGTTTTACA
Organism: Zanthoxylum bungeanum; assembly: GCA_019454045.1. Taxonomy (NCBI): domain Eukaryota; kingdom Viridiplantae; phylum Streptophyta; class Magnoliopsida; order Sapindales; family Rutaceae; genus Zanthoxylum; species Zanthoxylum bungeanum. The sequence continues at coordinate 72,025 of SKCR01037576.1, forward strand.
ATAATGGATTTTGTAATTGATTTTGTTTATAGTAAAACAGATTTTTTCAAATTTATTTTCGAAATTGTTTTTTAAAAGAGATTATTTTACGTTTTCTATTTTGAAGAATGACAGAGGTTGACAGATTTCAAACTATCAACATCATAAGAGCATGTAAGATTATTTGTCACTTCTGGCTGTGACAATGGATGTATTAGTTGATATAAAAGATTATGTTCGTTATAAGAATACGTATGTAATTTTATAGTTAGACATGAATCTTATGGGTATAGTGATGGTTATGTGTGCTAGTGGTTAGCCATACAAAGTTTTATGTGCGATGAGATATGTATGACTATAAACTTTTATATTGATGTCGTTCACATATATGATATAGAAAGACATGAATGAGTTTCGTTTTATATTGTGGATGAAAGAGATAGTATGAAATTCGTGTTAAGTTTTCGTTTTGAAACCGTATTTGGTTATGTGCAAAGAACATGTGTTATGTTCCTTGTTTCGGATTATGTATATGATTGGTTGTGTAGAATACGTGTTTGACTTTCTTTCTGTTTCTATGGATGAGTGTGAAATGGTTTAAACGTGTTTCTATGGTAGAGTGTGAATATAGATGATAAGTTTGATGTGTTATTGGTATAAAATATAAGATTCGATATGTTTCATTTTGAAATAGCATAGCTTGTATTGGAGTGTGAGATATGTAACTTTTGAAAAGGTGTAAAGTGTGGTGATTTCTAAATATAGACAAGATGGTAATGTACGTATGATCGGTTCCGAATGATCAGAAATAAAGATGGATAAATTTCGAGGATGAAATTTTTATAAGGAGAGGAGGATGTAATATCCCGAGTTTTTCGGAACATTGCCAAAAGATTTCTGAATTAACGTTAAGGACTTGGAATGGGATGGTAATCAAAAAACGGAGTTTCTGTGTTAGATAATATATCAGAATATTTTAAAGTGAAGTTTCATCGCGTTGGAAAACTCGTGAATTCAATAACTAGTTACGCAATTTCTGATTTTATCATTCTACACTTAAAAATTTATTGTCTCGGCTATAAAGATAGCCAACGAACTCCGATTGAGTTTATTTTTGAACCATCATACTCATTTTTCCGAGATGAACAATTTTTATGTTGAAAACTTTTCGAAATTTACATTAGAAGAGCTTCAAAAATGTGAAATTTCTAGAAAGTTCCAGACAGAGACCTGATTGTAATTTCACGGGACCCAGAATGTAAATTTCAAAAACTTCACTATAAATACCATATAGTTTCAGCATTTTTCAAAAATGGAAAAATTTTCTCTAAACACTATGCACGACCCCTCGTCTCCTAAAACGCCAATTTCGATCAGCTGGTCACGTCGGTGGTCTGCTGGCCACCGTCGGCCGGCGCGACCGGCCATGGAGAGTGCCGACCACCTGTCCACCTTGTGGTGGCTGACAGTGGCCTCCACAATACCAGCAACAACAGTAGGAAGATGAATTAGGCATAGAAATGGGTTTGTCGATCCCGGCTCCTTGTTCCGTTTCACGACCTGAGATACCCTCCAAATCAAAGCTCTCGGAGAGTACTATAAGTTGGCGATGACGAATTTTCCATTCCATGCACGGTCGCACGCGAAACGAGGAAGAAATATTTAGATGAATAGTGATTATGATGAACAATAAATCCGATCGGAATTTCGTTAATTTCAGCGCGTTCGTGGGATCGTTTGGAATCCGTATATACCCTCGAAATCTCGGTAAAAATTTGCTAATTTCAAGGTTGTCGCTTAATGTTCGGATATTTTCAGTAGCTTCGTAGAGTATTGTATAGATATAAATGAAATGTTTTGAGTATTAATACATTGAATATGTGCATTTGGTAGAATCCAAGTGAAAACGGAACAAGTTTGATCGATCCGATAAAATTACAAGTTTCCGATAAAAGTGAGATTTTCATGTATTTATTTTTTTCTAATCGCGATGATAATTATGAGTTGTAGATAATATTATGATAATATTTATATAGGTTCAGTCAGGACCTTTCGTAGCGTTTGTTGAAATTTTTTCAAAAGATTTTCCAAAAACACGTTAATCGAGGATTTAAGTTCACTAGTGGCTCAAATTAGTTTCTAACAGTGTTTTAAGAATAATAGAATTGAAATCAGACTTCATTTGGTTGTCCCGAAAAGATCTGGAATTTTATCGTAGGTAAGTCGAGAACTCCATAGATCGTGATACTGACAGCATTTCGCCAATTATTTTGACCAATGTGTCTTGAACCTAGAGTGCTCGTGAAGCCAGGTAAGTAACCCATTCTACGAGAACTTGAATTGGTGAATTTTTGTTTTAAATATTTATATATATATATATATACATAAATATAGACGACTAACGTGTTAGGTGTTAGGGATATGCCCTATACCCAACTTGTGGATGGGCTATATGTACATGTATTTGTAATATTTTCATTAATTAATAAAATGACAATCTTTATTATACGTGTCTTACATAACTTATATGAATCATCAACACTGTAATAAAGCTCTTGGAGTAATAAGACGATGACTTCCACGTCTTATGAGAATCATTACTCTTAAATGTTCATAGTCATAGTTTTGTGAATAATCTAGGCGTTCACAAAGCTGTGAGACTAGCATGATGATATGATCCGCCCTTAAGTGGGGTAGCCGATCTCATAGGCTACTAGCGGAGATCCGTCCGCTTGGTGTATCACATAGATGCATGAGTTGCTCGTGTCCATCGAACTGACCGCCAGAAGTTTTCATATGGAGTGTTTATCCCATATGTCTGTGAGAACTTTCATGTATCGATTATATGACTAGTCCTTAGACTTGAGGTCTCTACAATCTTATGTGTGGATCAAATAACTTTGACATTCTCCTTCCCCAGTTCAAAAGATCTGGTCATAAGGGTATGATTGGGTCATTTGTTGAAACACATGAAGTTTGTAAAGATACAACAGAGAATCGCCACTCTCTCGGATAATATTTTCTTATAAGAGAAGTATTTCAGTTCGCGGGTTGATATGTGTGATCAGTGCTTGAGACTGTGGCCACAACGGAAGAATCATGTGAGATTCTTGGGTTAACACGATTCATGACACTATCAACAACATACATTTGACCATATGGGTAGACACTTTCCATACCCTAGGTGAATGGGTGGGGATACAGTGAGGCGATGGACTGTATCATATGTAAATCACATACATAATGGGTATATATATCTTTCCTTCTCATTTGGGGGCCTTGGCATGTTGCTAGATGTCAACCTTGGTCATTGAAATTGAACGACCATCTGATCGGAGGATAATTTATGTTCGATTAAATTATCACGATTCATTTCATGTCCAACTTGAGGTAACTCAAAAGGTCACACACAACAAAGTCGAAATCAATGGTTAACAGTGCACAGTACAAATATAACAACATATATGATTGTTGTATGAATTGTTCATAAATGGTTCAATGTGTTTAATTATTGAACAGATCATTTATGAGGTTCCATAGTGGCTTAGGGATTGGAGAATGACGATAGGGGCACTTTGGGAATTGGAATAAAAAAATTACTATTCACATGAATAGTAATGTGAATAGTAATTTTTTTTGTTATTTGTTTTGAATTCCAATTCGACCCAAACTCTTATTATGGTTTTATAATCTCATTAAACCACTAAATTAAGATCCAATGGCTAAGATTAAATTAGCTTTTATCCCACATCGGATTCTAAATTAATTTTGTTGTCTTTGGAGCACTATATAAACCCAAAGAATTCTTTACAAAATTGCTACACCAAAACCTTTCATATCTTGGGTTTATATAAGTGAGCAACTCTAAAGTTTAAGAGTAAGCCACTGATTTTGAGGATCCCTAAGTCTAATTGACTAGAGGAACCTCGAGTTAAAAGTTTTGAGGTATTTACATAGGCTAGCACCAAGGGCAAAATACCCGTGCACTCAAGGCGTAGTCTTGCCGTTGAGTTTTGGCTTTGGTGTGCATCTTTGGAGGCCACACACTTGGGTGGCTCTTTGGAACGTGGAAGAGCTTGCTGAGTTCGAGAAAAGCTTGTAGATTGGAGGGAGGACTGGAGGAGTCTACGGTTCAAGTAAGTCTTTTTATTTCTTTATTTTAATTAGAGTTCTTATGATAGTTAGCATGTTTAGGTTTATGTTCTTTGCATGTTTTATGAGTTTTATGCTTAGAATATATATAACATGCCTAGGCTTGTAGAATAATCAAAACAAATGGGTCTTGGGCAAAGGGAAAGCGGCATAATAATTTTAATTTTCCGCTGCGCACTCGCGGCCGCTTCCCAACAGTGGTATCAGCGCGGCGTTTTTGTTTTGATTAGTTCTCTCTCATTTGAACTCAAAATTGGGTGTGTAAAAGCTCGTTGGAAAGCTAACACCCTGAACTTAATTTTAGGTACATGTTTTGCATGATTTGGTTAAGATGTGAATTGTGAAATTTTTTTTAAAGTTCAAGCGTCTGCAGAAAAACGTGAATTGTAAACTTATTTGAATAAAATAAAATGCAATATCATAATTAAATATTAATCAAGGTTATTTAATGCCTAAAATAATTCCAACATATTAAAAATCATATGCTTGATGATTCTATGTATGATTAGAATTGGCATGATTATTTTAGGGTGCAAGCATCTAGAGACTTTCTAAGAAATAGAGAATGTATTGCTTATCCCTTAGCTAAGTATTTATTCCGTGATGAACTTAGAGATTTATTACCTTTAAGGCTAATAAATATAAATCACTTATTTACAATAAAAGACATTATAAAAGATACAAGTAGGTTGAGACCAAGGGGTTAATAAAACTTTCCAAACTAAAGTTAATTTAACCAAAGGTATTGATTTAGTGTCTTCCTTCACTCACTACCTTTTATAGCCAAAAGGAAAAGCTGTGAAGACATCTAGATAATCATTTACTCAAAGCAAACCTTAAAGCATATTTAAAGTGTTGGACTAATTTGGAGGATCTATTGTTTATTCCTGTCACCAAGGCAATAAGAGCCTAAGAAGTAATGGTATTTAAGAGAGTTCGCTCCACCCTCCCTCTGGGGAATTTTCAATGGAGGAATCCATTTGACAGTTATTCACTTAAACTTGCTAAAATCCTCAATAATAATTTAAGTCTAAAATTTGCTTTCCATTGTAAAGTATAGACCCAAAAGGCTTAAACAGTATTGGCAGGACTAGGCTTTACCAGACTGACCAATACCAATTTGTCCCTAAATCGTAATATTGACAATGGTTTGACTTTTCTGAGTTATAAGATGCAGCGACCCTTAGGCGTGGTATTATAACTTAGTGGCAAAGATTGGGTGTCCACAAAGACTAGCATAAGCTATGGCATGTTTGATTGCCCAACCCAATGATCAAGGAATTGTGATTTATATCATAAATTGGTTGGGAACCTATCTAATTATCGTATTTTATAACAACCGACCCTAGTCGGAGTTATGAAATGATGATAATGGGATCCTTGCCCACAAGAAATCCATCATATTGGGGTTGATGTGATTTGCTTAAAATTTTAAAACAATTGAGTGGGAGCAACTTCATAATATTAAAAGCTCATATTATTATGAAACATTAATGAAAACATATTCCTAATTTTAACATTTTCTCTTAACATGTGGGTTAAAATATTTCACAAACATTCAAATGGCAAACAGAGTATCACTTCGTTCCATCCTTGATGAGCATAAGCTCAAAGGGGACAACTACAATGACTGGTTTAGAAACCTTAAAATTGTCTTACGACAAGAAAAGATTTTCTATGTTCTTGAAAGACCATTTCTCCTTGAACCCGCATAAGATGCTGACTAAGATACATTTGATGCTTGGAAGAAACACATCAATGATGATGAGCAAGCAGTTTGCATAATGCTTGGCTCTATGTCGGATGAACTTCAGAAAGCTCACGAAGATATAGATGCTCAAACCATCATCTTTCACTTGAAGGAGTTGTATGCAACTTCCGTTCATACCGTGAGATGCCAAGTGTCATGTGCCTTATTCCAAACACGGTATAATGAATGATCTGTTAGTGGACATGTGCTTAAGATGATTGGCCACATTGAAAAATTGGCCAAACTCGGGTTCATCATGGATCATGAGATAGGTCACGATCTAATTCTTCAGTCATTACCAAAAGAATTCTTTAACTTTATTATGCAGTTTCATCTGTCTGATAAAGAAGCTACTTTAACAGAATTGCACAATCTGATAAAACAAACAGAGAATGACTTGAAACCAGAGCTTAAAACCTCCGTCATGCTTACGGGTACGGACCTGAAGCCACGAGGCCCAAAGAAAAATAAGGCCAAGGCCAAGGCTCCATATCACCTAAAGCCCAATGGTAAGGTGGAGAAGAAAATATGGAGATGGTATTTTGAATAATGGTATCTATGTCTTACAAACTAACAAAGAATGTTCAACCTCTAATATATACAACGTTAACTCGAATAATCTCAATGAATCACTTTTATGGCACAGTCGCTTAGGTCATATCAATGAAACAAGATTAACTAAGCTACATAAGGATGGGTATTTCAGACCCTTCAATATGAATATTATGGAACTTATGAGTCTTGTTTACTTGGTAAAATGACCAAATTACCATTCAATTGTAAAGGACATCGTGCAGCGGAGAAATTATAACTCATACACTCTGATTTATGCGGACTAATGTCAGTCACCGCTAGAGGTGGATTCTCCTACTTCATTACCTTTATCGATGATCACTCGCGATATGGTATGTGTACCTTATACGGTACAAATCTGAATTCAATGACTTCAAAGCTGAAGTAGAAAACCAGCTTAATAAAAGTATTAAGTCACTAAGGTCTGACCGAGGTGGTGAATACTTAAGCAACGGATTTCAAGATTACTCGAGAGAAAATGACATTATTAGATATGGTCCGATCAATGATGCCAGACATGGATCTACCTCTTTCATTTTGGGGTCTTGCTTTAGAAACTGCAACACTACTACTAAACCAAGTTCCTTCCAAGACTGTTAGTCAAACACCATATGAGTTATGGTCTGGGAAACGTCCTAGTCTTAATTATCTATGAGTTTGGGGATGTGACGCATATGTCAAGCTCACACAAAATAACAAATTGGATGATATGGCAGTTAAATGTAAGTTTGTAGGATATGCCTTGAACTCAAGAGCATACGTGTTCTACGTCCCAAATGATCAAAGAACATTTGTCTCATGAAATGCTAAATTTCTAGAGAATGAATTCCTTCTCATGAAATATAGTGGGAGTTGACTTGACCTCGATGAGGTACGATAAGAACAAACTAACATATAACTGAACCCCAGGCCCCTCAAAAGGGCAGCGACGGAACAACCACAAGGTTATGAACTCAGAAGGTCTGGTAGGGAAAGACATGAGCCTGAAAGATATGGTTTCCATATTGATAAGGAACATGATCAGGTCATTGATAATGATGATCCCACCAGTTATGACGAAGCAATGCGTGACATTGATTCAGTCAAGTGGCTTGAGGCCATGAAATCCGAAATAGATTCTATGTATCATAATCAAGTATGGACTTGGTAGATGCACATGAAGGGATAAAACCCATAGGCTGTAAGTGGATTTACAAGCGTAAAACTGATGCAGAAGGCAACATCCAAACCTATAAGGCTAGATTGGTGGCGAAAAGTCATAGACAAATCCAATGAATTGACTATGACGAAACCTTCTCGCCTGTTGCAATGATAAAGTCCATTCGAATTTTACTGGCACTAGCTGCACACTTTGATGATGAGATTTGGCAGATGGATGTCAAAACAGTTTTCCTTAATGGGAACCTCGTAGAGGAAGTCTATATGACACAACCTGAGGGGTTTGCATCTAAGGATGATCATAATAAAGTATGAAAGCTTAAACGATCCATTTATGGACTCAAGCAAGCCTCCAGAAGTTGGAATATACGATTTGATGAGACAATCAAAGAATTTGACTTCATCCAAAATATAGACGAGCCTTGTGTTTACAGGAAAAGTTGTGGGAGTGCTGTTGTACTTCTTGTATTATATGTCGATGACATATTAATCATCGGGAATGATATTCCCATGATGCAAGCCACCATGCAATGGTTATCTCAGAATTTCTCCATGAAAGATTTGGGAGAAGCAGCCTACATCCTCGGCATTAAGATCTACCGTAATAGATCTAAGAGGTTGTTAGGAATTTCTCAATCTACGTACATAGATAAAGTTTTAAAAAGATTCAAAATGGAAGATTCCAAAAGAGGTAATTTACCTACTTGTCATAGAATCAAATTATCTAAGGAGCAATGTCCACATACTCCTTCAGATAGAGAGCGTATGAGTAGGATCCCTTATGCTTCAGCAATAGGATCGATCATGTACGCCATGCTATGTACAAGCCCAATGTCTCTTATACTCTTAGCATAACGAGCAGGTATCAGGCAAATCCTGGTGAGCAACACTGGGCAGCTGTCAAAACAATCCTCAAGTATCTGAGAAGAACTAAGGATGTGTTTTTTATATACAGAGATTGTTCTGAGATAAAAGTCATTGGTTACTGTGATGCGAGCTTTCAGACCGATAGGGTTGACATCAGATCGTAAATAGGATATATGTTTACTTTAAATGGCGGTGCTATAAGTTGGAAAAGCTCAAAGTAGTTTTAGGACACAGAAATCGACGACGTTGTTCCAGGCTCGCGACCCGGTCGGGAGTATGGAGTAGCCCACGGGAGACTAAACCGGAGAGTAAAGGAGTCGCCACCCAGCGTGAACTGGGAAATGATTTAAGGCCGCACTCACCCCTCGCAAGGGAAGACCTCAAACCGTTGGGTTCGAAATGGTCCCTTACTTTTGTCACTTGTAATTAGCGGATTCATGCAATAATATAACCAAGTCTACGCAACATACACATGCAAGAATAACCTATATCTAAATTTACATATAACATATATCTAAGTTTGCATATAACCTATATCTAAGTTTGCATAACCTATATCTAAGTTTGTATGCATAAAAGTAAGTGAAATAAAGGCAAACACACAATCTCATGAACACATTAAGTAGATAAATACGGAAATATAAATAACTGATAACAGTGAAAGTGTCAATAAAGAAATGATATGATTAATTATGTAATGTAAAAGAAATGACCAAGGAAGTAAACATGCATGAAATTGGACGAAAAGAAATATGTTCACTGTAAGGACGTTCGTGTAGCGTTCGAAAACGCATTCGAACGGTAAACAGAATACATGCATTCGTGTAGCGTTGGGAAATGCATTCGAACGATAATGAGACAGAATGTTCACGTTCGTATAGCGTCCGTAAACACATTCGAATGGTAAACAGAATGTATGTGTTCGTGTAGCGTTCAGAAACGCGTTCGAATCGATAATGAGACAGAATGTTCATATTCGTATAGCGTTCGGAAATGCGTTCGAACGGGACAAGACCTGATACGTGGTAAAATAGAATACATGCGCGTTCGAGTAGCGTTTGTAAACACGTTCAAACGGAAACAAGACAGAATGCGTACGTTTGTGTAGTGTTCGGAAACGCGTTCGAAGGGGCTTACCAAAGTGGTATCCGAAATGACACAAACACATATGTGAATAAAAAAAATACATAATATAGGACCGCGTATGCTCGGTTGAACGTATTTCATATTCAATCGAGTGTACTTCGTCCAACTCGACAAAACATCGTGGTAAAGGTAGCCTTTAGGCTTTTTATCCCTCAAATGAAGGACCTTTAATCCGACGTGATTAGCCCATGTGCACTAGATCACAATGCATGAATAAACAAAGAAATAATATGCGAAAAATATATAACGGAATAATAAAAGGCGCTGCAAAATATTATGGTAAATGTAGCCTTTTAGGCTTTTTCTCCCTCAAATAGAAGACCTTTAACCAACATAATTAGCCCATGCTCATCAAGTAACAATGCATAGAAGATAAATAAAGCAATAATATGTGACCTCATATGCCCGATTGAACATATCTTACGTTCAATCGAACGTATTTCATCCGGCGCGGCAAAACATCGTGGTAAAGGTAGCCTTTAGGCATTTCCCTGGAATATATGACCGTTAATCCACCCTAGTTAGCCCATGCATATTAGATTAACAATACACAAATAAAGAAACAACATATAGAAAAGGAATGGCGGAACAACAAACACAAAGATGTCTAAGACATGATAAAAGAACCTGTCTAGAATGCCCGCGTTCGAGTAGAGTTTGGAAACACGTTCGACGGGGGTGAGGCAAAATGTATTCGTTCGAGTAACGTTCGGGAACGCGTTCGAACAAGATGGCAAAAGTGGCATCCATAATGCAGTAAACACATGCGGGAATGTTTCCCCAAGCGGTACATGAAGTTGTATCCTAAGTACAGACTGCACTACCGTCCATTCATATTTGGCTTCAAAATTTATGTCTGGGTTTCATATGATATACCACGAGAGGCAACATTCAAACGTTATCACAATGCAATCATGAAAATGGACGTGAAGTATGATAATGCTATAACAACGCATAAATAAAGAAAGAAACATGCAGAATGATAAAGAGCTAATAGTGTGAAATAAATGTGCGATAAATAGATAAAGGAACATTAAATAAAGATGTGACCAAGAATTTGTCGTCTTTGATATAGGACCTCGCACACCCGGTTGGACATATTCCATGTCCAACCGAGCATGCCGCATCCAAACTACAAAATAAAAAGTAATAAAGGGTGCCCTCAGGTCTTACCTTTTAAGTTGCTCCTCGGAAGTGTGTTACGCCGTCGCCGGAAGGGTTAATGCTCCATAACTTTTCTGGTTTTCTGGTCTACTCTTTTCCTTTGCTGTTCTGCTGCTTTCGCTGCTGTTTTCTCGATCTTTCCTCGTTGTTTTTAGATGTTACTTGCGTGTCTATTTTGGTTACTGCTTCAGGGTTATTCTTGGCGCTAAAGGCTACTGTTTTGGGGTGATTTTATGACTGGTTTTTTGGTGATTTTGGGACTGATTTTGTTTCAGTTTAGGGGCTATTTTTTTGGACTGTTTTGCGGCTGGTTCGAGGATGTTTTGAGGTTGTTTTCGATGGTGTATGGCTGAAGTTTAGGGTTGTTTTATGGACTGTTTTGCTCCTGTTTTTGGCGTAGTTCAAGGGCTGATTGCAGTCATGCGTGGCTGCATTTTCTGTTCAGTTATGGGGTTGGCTTCTTGCTTGGGTGTTTCGGCTTTGGTGAGGGTTTATTGCTTGCGTTTTCCTATTTTGGTGAAGGTTTGTTCTTTTTGTTGAAGGTGGCGTGAATGAGAGTGAGAGAGAGAGAGAGGGGCGTGAATGTCTGAGAGAGAGAGAGAGAGGCGTGAATGTCCAAAGGGGAATAGGGTTGGCTTGGGTCTCTTTTTATAATGGTGAGTCTAGGGTTTCCTTGTGTGTTATGGCTTAAAAAATGGAATAAAATCAAGTAAATATGGGGTGTATTTAATTTAAATATTTAAGGAATTGATCTTGTGTATTTTTGGTGGGGGAATATCTTTAAATTGGTAGGTGATTTATTTAGATTAGTTTTAATTTGATTGGTTTTATTTAATTTGGAATGTGATTTATTTAATTTGGGAAGAGGGATTTGATTTGATTTGTTTTAATTTAATTGGATTTGATTTAATTTGTGACATGTGTTTTAAATGTTTTAATTATTTTTGGATTGAGCTTGGTGTTATGGGCTTCAATTTTAAAACAGAAACACAGACGATCGTTCAAACGCGTCCACGGACGTTGCACGAACGCCCGCAATCTGTTTGCCGTTCGAATGTGTTTCCGAACGCAGTACGAACGCGCATGAAGTGAACATGCAAATTAAATCTGACAACGTACTTATTTTGAATTTCCACTTCCGACGTCCGTTTCCCACGACTTTTCGTAATTTATCGAGTAGTGCCTCCCAGCCAGGCTCATCATCGGGCTTTCAAGCAAAAATGCAAGTGTCTACAGCAGTCAACTACAGCGGACTCCACCACTGAAGCCGAGTATATTGCAGCATCTAAGGTAGTTGTACGAACCAAAATTGGGCCAAAGATAAAACCATCTTTTACCTTAAAAGCCCAAAATAGTGTGTAAAGCCCAAAATGGTATGCAAACCCAAAAGTAAAGACTAGGCCCAAAAATATTTCTGTATTATTGTATTACAATTAAGTCATAAGCTTAAATACAAAACCCCCTAATTATATCAACTACTCTTCTTCTACTTTGCCCGACACAAAACTTATTCCCACCTGCTCAGACTTTCTATCAAATGCACAAGGCACATGGTGGGACTTACGCCACTGCCAAGGATGATAATTTTCATCTATAAATAGGAACGAAATTCGAGAAATAGGGCAGAGCTTAACTTCTTTCATCCAAGTCTGATACAATTTATTCAGATACTGGTTCTATTTCCCATTTCTAAAAGCATTTGTCATCGCCCTCACGGCCATCCAAATAAAGTTGAGGTAGTAATAAACCTCAAACTTCATTTTTTTACATATTTACTGATCATTTCATACTACTGACTTGGGCGTCGGAGTGTCCTCGGTACCTACCACACCGGTGGGCAGTCTACTCCCATTCATTCTTGTTTTGCAGGATCGCTAGTGCCCCCAATTTACAAATTCTGATTGTGGACCTCGGCCGAATTCCAGTATCCACAATTTGGCGCCCACCGTGGGGCCCTAGTGATAATTTACAGACGAAGATTTTGTATTCTACCAACACTCACAGCTTAGTCACTCATGGCTTCAAGCAATGAACAGACACCTGATCCAGTGGCATCACAACTGGCCATGCTACAGGAAAGATTGAAAGCTTTGGAAGAGGAAAATCTAACCATACGTAATTCCAACATGAACCTTCAGAAACAGTTGGAGTTAGTTTCATCACCATCCCGGCATCATGATATCTCAGATCAGCCCAATAACCGTATCACTCCAGTTAATCTCTTGGGAGCATTAACGAAACAACAGATAACATTCCATCAATGATGAGGACCAGAGGGACCTGCCAAATTCTCCCATCAACCAAGCACAACAAGTTGCCATCGCTATGAGAAGGGAAATGAAGGAATTTAAAGAAGCGATCATGTCCAGCCTACCAGGAGTGAAACTACTAATAAAGAAGAGCATAGCTGGAACCATTTCTGACACCCCCTTCACGGAAAACATCACATCCGTTGAGTTACCGCGGAAGTTCAGCCCACCAGACATGAAAACTATATGATGGATCCACTGACCCAGACGACCATGTCATCCATTACAAATACAAAATGATGTCAACTGGCTTAGCTCCTCTTCAATGGGAAGCAGGTATGTGCAGAGGATTTGGAGAAACTTTGGGAGGCCCTGCCCTTACGTGGTTCATCAACCTACCATACAGATCTATCAAGTCCTATCAACAGTTAGCAGACAAGTTTGTGGAGCATTTCGCCAGCTCTTGCAAACTTGAAAAAACTACTGACGACATTTGTACCATCCAGCAACGGAGGGGAGAATCCTTGCGAAGCTACGTGGCCCGCTTCAACAAGGAGAGGATAACAATTCCAGATCTACATCAGTCGATAGCTGTGGAAGCTTTCAGAAACGGGTTACTTTGTGATAGCGGACTCTATAAAAAGTTAACCAAATTTCGATGCTACACGATGGACCAGGCCATGGCGCGAGCTCAAGTCGAAATCAGGTGGGAAGAAGACAAGAGGAATAAAAGGAAAGATAATTCCTCCAATGTGCAGAATGAAAAAACGCCTCACACTTCCAAACGACATAAAGAATTTGCAAGAATGATACCCAGGCATCATTCAGAGAAGAGGACTCACCCAAGGAAAGAACATCAGCCCCTCCGAAGAGACTTTGATCGAAGACCTCTGCCATACAAAGCACATGAAAGAGTTCAGGTAGAAAAGCCAAGACTCCCAGATTACAATTTTTCTATTTCTCCAGGAGAATTAGTTTTAGTACTAAAAAGATGGGAAATGAAGTAAGATGGCCTCCACGCAACAGAGAAAGCTTCAAAAAGAAAGACACAAGTAAATGGTGTGAATTCCATCAAGACTACGGCCATACAACGGCTGAATGTGTGGAATTAAGATTAGAAGTCCTCGAGCTACTGAACAAGGGGTTTCTAAGGGATTTACTTACAGAGAAAGGGAAAGCTACCTTCGCTCAGAGAAGTGAGAGGGATGGACATGAAGAAGCACCAATTCCACCACCACCAATCGACAACACAGTGAATTTCATTTCAGGAGGATCGGAGATCAGTGGAGTTTCATATTCAGCGGCCAAACGACATGACAGGGCTATCATGTCAAACACTCATCATTCCACAGTATCTATGGAGAAAAATTTTACAAACCTGATGATGGAGTTTCCAGACGACAACAATTCCGGAAGTATGAACCCTCATCATGATGCTTTAGTGATCTCCCTACAGGTGGCGAATTTTATGGTCAAACGGATTCTGGTAGATACTGGATCTTCAGCCAACATCATCTTTGCAACCGCCTAAGCGGATATGGGAGCTGAACTGGGGAAAGTTAACAAACGAACAACGATGTTAATCGGATTCAGTGGTGAGCAGAAATTTACTTTGGGAGAAATAAGTCTTCCAGTCTACGCAGAGGAATCAACCAAATGACTACTTTCCTAGTCCTGGATTGTCCTTCTGCCTACAATCTTATCATCGGTAGGCCATGGATTCATGAAATGAGGGCTGTGTCTTCCACTTATCATCAAACTCTAAAGTTTCCAACGAAGTGGGGGGTTCAGGAAATAAGGGGTGACAGGACTGCCTCGAGAGGATGCTACCAGACAACAATGAAAGCTAAGATCCATTCAGCATAGCAATTACAGAGCGGACCTCATTCTTTGGAGCCTACACTTCCAAGTATTGAAGAATTGGATGAGGTCCAAATTCATTCAGAACATACAAATCACAAAACTCAAATAGGCGCAAATCTTGATTCTAAGCTTCGAGCAGACTTGAGCGAATTTCTACGAAAACAACACGACCGATTCGCATGGTCGCATGAAGATATGACAGGGATTGACCCTGGGTTGATCACCCATCAACTCCACGTAGATCCAGACTACCCTCCAGTCCGGCAAAAAAGAAGGAAGTTCGCCCCAGAAAGGAATCAGATTATTGATGAAGAAGTCCAGAAATTGTTACAAAATGGTGCCATTAAAGAAGTGCAGTTCCCAGACTGGTTAGCCAATGTGGTGGTAGTACGAAAGAAAAATGGAAAGTGGAGAGTTTGTATTGACTTCACAGACCTGAACAAAGCATGCCCGAAGGATTCTTTCCCATTGCCACATATCGATCAAATGGTTGATGCTACAGCCGGACATGAATTGTTAAGTTTCATGGATGCATATTCTGGATACAACCAAATCCTTATGCATTCAGACGACCAAGAGAAGACAGCATTGTGACCAACAAAGGCATTTTTTTTACAAAGTAATGCCCTTCGGCCTCAAAAATGCGGGAGCTACGTATCAAAGAATGGTCAACAAGATGTTCTCTCAACAGATTGGGAAAACAATGGAAGTTTATGTAGACGACATGCTGGTGAAATCTTCGAGATCTGACCAGCATCTGCAGCACTTGGGAGAAGCATTCAACATAATGAATAAGTATGGGATGAAGTTGAACCCAACAAAATGTGCATTTGGAGTAGCCTCTGGGAAGTTCTTGGGATACGTTGTCACGCGACGAGGCATTGAAGCAAATCCTGATCAAATCAAATCCATACTTGAAATTCCTCCCCTACCTGCCCAAAAGATGTCATGCGGCTAGCAGGAAGAATTGCTGCTTTAAACAGATTCATCTCCAAGTCTACAGACAAGAGTTTTATGTTCTTCTCAGCCATTAAGAAAGCAAAAAACTTTGAATGGACTCCATCCTGTGAAGAAGCTCTTAAAGAACTCAAGCGGTACTTAACGTCACCACCATTGTTGTCAAAACCACTCGACAACGAAAGACTTTTCCTGTACTTAGGAGTCTCAGATCAAGCTGTGAGCGCTTGATCAGAGAAGAAAACAGCACCCAACTTCCAGTCTACTACGTAAGCAAGGCATTGCTCGATGCGGAATCACGTTACTCACATTTGGAGAAACTAGTATTGGCTTTGGTAATGTCAGCAAGAAGCTACGACCCTACTTTCAAGGACACCCGATCACAGTTTATTCAGAGTATCCCCTAAGGAGCATTCTTCATAAGCCGGAGTTGTCTGGAAGATTAACGAAATGGGCGGTCGAATTGGGAGAACACGACATCACTTACCAGCCCAGAACAGCAATCAAATCTCAAGCGTTGGCTGACTTTGTTGCTGACTTCAGTCTCAATCAGAGGGTTTCGATAGATGTAGAGTCAGTTCAATCCAGACCACATCACTTTGGAAGCTTGCAGTCGACGGTTCCAGCAATAAGAAAGGATGCGGTCTTGGGGTGGTGATCACTACTCCTGATGGAGATATACTACGTCAAGCAATCAAATGTGGCTTCAGGGTTACAAACAATGAGGCAGAGTATGAGGCATTGATAGCAGGAATCAGTTTGGCTAAAGAACTTGGAGCAAGTAGAATTGAAGTGATATCAGACTCTCAACTGATAGTCAACCAACTCCAAGGTTCATATCAAGCACGAGATCCTCAAATGTCATCCTACTTAATGAAAGTGAAAGAAATCCAGTCGACATTTGAAGAATTTATAATAACCCAAGTTCCGAGAAGCGAGAATACTCAAGCAGACGCATTGGCTACCCTTGGATCGAAAATGCATGGGGATAAACCACAATCCATTCCGGTAGTGTATTTGAATTGGCCAGCAATTTGGAAAGAGAGCAAGGAGATCACCACCATCACATCAAACGACTCATGGATGACGCCACATGAAATATTTGCAAGAAGGACTAATTCCAGAAGAAAAAACTGAAGCAAGAAAGATTCAGAGACAGGCAGCAAGATTTACCATATTCAACAGACAGTTGTTGAAAAGGTCATTCTCTAGACCCTACTTAAAATGTCTTACTCATGATCAAGCACAGCATGTATTGTCAGAATTACATGAAGGAGAATGTGGAAATCATTCTGGAGGACGTAGCCTCGCTTTACGCGCCCATTCGACTGGGTATTATTGGCCAACTATGAGAATTGATTCAGCTAATTATACGAAGAAATGCGAGAAGTGTCAAAGGTTCACCCCGATTTCACATCTCCCTCCTGAGAAATTAAATCCCACTCTCTCCCCGTGGCCATTCATGAAATGGGGAATGGATATTGTGGGAAAGCTACCAACCGCCCCTGGACAACGAGTCTACATGCTGGCATTAACGGATTATTTTTCAAAGTGGATTGAGGCAGACTCTTTCGCCAAGATACGAGATAGAGAAGTTCAATCATTTGTCTGGAAGAACATCATATGTCGATTCGGCATTCCCAAAGAGATTGTGACTGATAATGGTTCACAATTTATCAGCAATCATTTCCAAGACTTCTGCAAAAATTGGGGGATCAAATTAAGTTTTTCAACTCCTCGATTCCCACAAGCTAATGGTCAAGCCGAGTCTTCCAACAAGACAATTTTAAACACTCTAAAGAAAAGATTAGAAAAAGCAAAAGGAGCCTGGGCGGATGAACTACCAGGAGTCTTATGGTCCTATAGGACGACTATCCGTTCCTCCACAGGAGAAACTCCGTTCTCTCTTGCATTTGGGACAGAAGCTGTGATACCAACTGAAGAAACCATGCCATCTCCCCGTTACCAATGACTCAGCGATGATGCGAATCAACAACTTATGAATTTTAACCTGGAAACAGTTGAAGAATTGAGGGATCGTGCATCCATTCGACTAGCGGCGCATCGACAAAGAATGACCAGATATTTCAACAAAAATGTCAGAAGCAGAACATTCAAGGAAGGGGATTGGGTACTACGAAGAGTGTTTCAAAATAAAAAAGAAATTGGAGATGGAAAGTTGGGGCCAAATTGGGAAGGGCCATACATCATCACAAGAGTTGTTGGACACGGAGCCTACAAATTACAAACAACTGAGGGGAGAAAAATTCACAACAGTTGGAATGCAATTCACCTTAAGCGATTTTACCGGTAATTTATGCGTGCATTTATTTAAATTTGAAGGATCAAAGTGGTTTTCTACTTTATGTATTGTGATTCGACTTAATAACAAGTCTCATTTGAAATATTATCCCAAAATAACATTAAGTCATTAAATTGTTCTACAAAAGGCGATAACTTAAAATTAAAATTACAATGAAATTCAAATTTCCGGAGCAGCTTCTTCCGGAATACGTTCAGCAACAACTTCAGGCGCATGAATTTCTTGAACTTGACCAGTCGGCTCAACCTCCATTCGACTAAGTTCTTCATTCTTCTTGTCCATCTCTTGAACTCCAGCCTTCTTTGCGTCAATTATTTCTTTCTCAGCCACTTTAGAGTCGACCTCTTCACATTTCTCTTCCTCATCATCCTCGTTGGAAGAAGAAATTCCTGCCAGTAATCGATCATACTCTTGAATCCATTTCTCTGGTTCCCAAGCTGCTGTATTCCCTTCAAGGAAATCCTTCATCAGATTACTTCGTTCTTTCATCATAGATTCGAGAGCAATCCCTTCAAGATGCTCATGTAACTCATCATTCTCATTCTTTACATTTTCAAATGCATCCTTATAACCTTCACTTGTAACCTCAGAAGTTTCCTTTTCCATCTGAAGAGTAGCCTTCACCTCCTTCAACTCCTTTTCCAATTCTGCATTCCTTTTTCCAAGCGACTTCATTTGGACCATTTCATTTTTCATTGCTGCGAATGATTTTTCCATTTCTCTTTGCTTCCTGAGATTCGATTCGACATACCGTTGCATGTGTAAGCTACACTCCATTGCCTGAAAAAAGCACTTGATTAGAATCCATTCTACAAATTATAATAAAAAATTTTATTTACTTTCTTACTTGGTAATTTAAAGCCGCAGCCTTCTTCATTGACTCGACGGGGCCTATTTTGGATAGCCTTTGTTCATCATCTTCCAGCAGAAGCTTCTTGATAAAAGGGTCAAGGCTTGATGGGTCAGAAATTGCAGTCAACCCTGATGGAATCCTGACAATTATGTTGTCAATGTCCTCACTTTCAACCGCTTTCCTTTTTCCCCCTTTGACAATGATTTCAGTCGACTGCCCTTTAGCCTTGGGAGTTCCAGTCGACACAACCTGTTGTAATTCTGGAACCTCCACTTCTGGCTCCTTTATCTTAAGCTTCCTAGCCTTCTTTCGGCTTTTTAATTCATCAATTGATGCTACCTTTATTTGCCTCGACATCATGTCCTCTGCGCATAAAATTTCTTCTGGAGTTAAAGTCTTTATAAACAACATCTTTCCGTACAAAGCTCGAATCGACCAAGTACAGTAGATGACTTCCAATACGTGTTTACAAAGTGCCAAAGGGGTAGATGTACCTTCTGATTCAAAGATTTCTTTCCACACTAATGTTGCCCTTAATCTCTTCTCTACCAAGACTATTCTCCAATCTCTTTGTTCGACGGGAAGGTCAAGAAGAGCTTTAGTATTGGATAAAATTTGAGGTGTTTTTTTCGAATAAACTGTTTCGAAATGGACCTGCAAAACAAACAATCCACACATTAGCGTCAAACGACAACAACATTGATAAGTTATCAATAAACAAAGGAACCGATACTCACTAAATACACTCCAATATTCTGAGACACGACCCATTCATGTCGACCCAAAGATACCCTCATTCCTCACAAAGAAATAATCTGACTGCCAATTACCCCTATCGTTCGTTGGAAGCCCCATTACTATTTGTTCCCTCTTACGACGAAGATACAAAGTATATCTCCCTTTTTCAGTTAAGTGCTCATTTAGGTAGTATGAGTATACTACGTCATTCACCTCAAAAAACAACCCTTGTTCAAATGCTAAGCATTCAATCGACAATAAAATCCTCCAAGCGTTCGGCATCAGCTGTGAAGGAGCAATCCCATAATGATCCAAAACTTCCTAAGCTAACCTCGAAATGGGGAATCTAAGCCCATTAGAAAACGGTACTACATAAAATCCAATCCACCCAGGAATTTTATAGTCGATTCTTTCAGTCGGCAAGGGTACTCTCAACTCCATTGATCTAGGAAATCTGTACTTACTCCTAATTTCCATCAGCATACCAGCCGTCATTCGACTAGCTGGATTCTTGGTTAGCAAGTTGGTTGGCTCACTTGTGCTCACTGCTCCACTAAACTCCCCAACTGCTGCCAATGATCTAATAGGATTTGCATGCACAGGAATTTCACGCGACAAAATGGTAACAGGTCTCTCCTCAAGAAATTCTTGACGCGACCAGTCTCTTAATAATTTTTCTTCAGTAGATTCACTCGACGATACTTCTACAAATTTATCAATCTGTTCACCTAAACTTTCTAAAGATTCTCCACTCGACATATTCGACTCGACAACTTTACAAACAAATAATTTCTAAGATTTAGGTTTCTTAAGGATCAAATTCTACTCACCTCTCCAAACACAAATCCACCAAATAGCGTATGATTCAAAAGATCAAACAACCTAATTTAGCTAAGAACAGTTTGAAGCTACTTTTGAACATTCAAAGGAAATGAAGAACACGAAGAAGGTTATAAAGAGTACCTTGGAACCTTGAAGCTTCTCTCCCAACTCGTTGATCTTGTGAATGAAGCAAATGAACCCATCAAGCCACTCTTATACTACTTCTTTTGGCGGTTCTTTTCCCGCCAAAAGACTCCTTGTTATTCGCGTTAGGTTTTACTTCATTAAACGACACGTGGAAGATCTAGGAAATGTGAAATATTTCTTCGAATAGAATGATGAATTCCGGATTATCACAACTTGACATTACTTGCTCTCAGCCACAAAATTCTCTTCACAACTGCCTTCACCATTTGACACGACATCATTAGATATGAAGGTCGCTTTCATTCAAGAAAAACAAATTGGGCAAACCCCGGTACATGCCTTATAATCACTCGACATATGACAAATATATTGAATAGATTATGCATTCGACACATTTCAAGTGGAACTCCTGAACCTATATTTGGTTCAGTCAACCAATGGACATTCCCCATGGAAGTCAAGTTGAACTCCTGAACCTACATTCGGTTCAGTCGACCAATGGACATTCCCCATGACTCATGTCGAGTCAAGTGTAACTCCTGAACCTACATTCGGTTCAGTCGACCAAGGGACATTCCCCATGACTCATGTCGAGTCAAGTGGAACTCCTGAACCTACATTCGGTTCAGTCGACCAAGGGACATTCCCATGACTCATGTCGAGTCAAGTGAACTCCTGAACCTACATTCGGTTCAGTCGACCAATGGACATTCCCCATCACTCATGTCGAGTCAAGTGGAACTCCTGAACCTACATTCGGTTTAGTCGACCAAGGGACATTCACCATGACTCATGTCGAGTCAAGTGGAACTCCTGAAACTACATTCGGTTCAGTCGACCAATGGACATTCCCTGTGACTCATGTCGAGTCAAGTTGAACTCCTGAACCTACATTCGGTTCAGTCGACCAAGGGACATTCCCCATGACTCATGTCGAGTCAAGTGGAACTCTTGAACCTACATTCGGTTCAGTCGACCAAGAGACATTCCCCATGACTCATGTCGAGTCAAGTGTAACTCCTGAACCTACATTCGGTTCAGTCGACCAAGGGACATTCCCCAAGACTCATGTCGAGTCAAGTTGAACTCATGAACCTACATTCGGTTCAGTCGACCAAGGGACATTCCCCATGACTCATGTCGAGTCAAGTGGAACTCCTGAACCTACATTCGGTTCAGTCGCCCAAGGGACATTCCCCATGACTCATGTCGAGTCAAGTGTAACTCCTGAACCTACATTCGGTTCAGTCGACCAAGGGACATTCCCCAAGACTCATGTCGAGTCAAGAGTAACTCCTGAACCTACATTCGGTTCAGTCGACCAAGGGACATTCCCCATGACTCTTGTCGAGTCAAGTTGAACTCCTGAACCTACATTCGGTTCAGTCGACCAAGGGACATTCCCCATGACTCTTGTCGAGTCAAGTGGAACTCCTGAACCTGCATTCGGTTCAGTCGACCAGAGGATGTTCCTCATTACTTATGTCGAGTCAATTGTACTCATGGATCATCATAACAATCAGACGACCAGGAGTCGATCCTCATAAGGTTCAAGTCAAGTTAAGATAAGGTCCTAGACTTTCTCTTCCAGTTGACACAAGTTGTATGATATGTACTCATGAATCTTCATAATGTTTAGTCAACCAGGGGACATTCCCCATAAGTCAAGTTGAATCAAAGTCTAGGACTAAGACTTCCTCTGCCCAGAAGATACATGCGATATATTCCAAAACCCACATTTTGCACACACTCTTTCAAACCATTCGACAGAAGGTGATTCATTCTTATCACATGCTTTTATGATTAGTATCATACGACAAAAATGTATATACTCTCTAAAACAAAAATTTTTGACTTAGAGAGTAAGGGAAAAACTGTACGAACCAAAATTGGGCCAAAGATAAAACCGTCTTTTACCTTAAAAGCCCAAAATAGTGTGTAAAGCCCAAAATGGTATGCAAACCCCAAAAGTAAAGACTAGGCCCAAAAAGATTTATGTATTATTGTATTACAATTAAGTCATAAGCTTAAATACAAAACCCCCTAATTATATCAACTACTCTTCTTCTACTTTGCCCGACACAAAACTTATTCCCACCTGCTCAGACTTTCTATCAAATGCACAAGGCACATGGTGGGACTTACGCCAGCTGCCAAGGATGATAATTTTCATCTATAAATAGGAACGAAATTCAAGAAATAGAGGCAGAGCTTAACTTCTTTCATCCAAGTCTGATACAATTTATTCAGATACTGGTTCTATTTCCCATTTCTAAAAGCATTTTTCATCGCCCCCACGGCCATCCAAATAAAGTTGAGGTAGTAATAAACCTCAACTTCACTTTTTTACATATTTACTGATCATTTCATACTACTGACTTGGGCGTCGGAGTGTCCTCGGTACCTACCACACCGGTGGGCAGTCTACTCCCATTCATTTTTGTTTTGCAGGATCGCTAGTACCCCCAATTTACAAATTCTGATTGTGGACCTCGGCCGAATTCCAGTATCCACAGTAGCTAAAGAAGCAATCTGGATAAAGAAGTTCATCATGGAGCTGGAAGTGCTTCCCGCGATAAAGAATGGCATCATGATGTACTGTGACAACACGGGCTCCATTGCTCAATCAAAGGAACCAAGGTCCCACTGGAAATCCAAGCATGTACTCAGACGATTTCATCTCATCAGGGAGATTGTAGAGAGAAAAGAAGTTATTATAGAGAAAATACCCACAGAAGATAATCTTGCAAATTCTCTGACTAAAGAGCTGACTCAACAAAAGCATGATAGGCACACCGAGAGTATGGTGTCCAGATTCATATTAGTTGGCTATAGTGCAAGTGGGAGATTGATAGGGATATGCCATATATCCAACTTGTGGATGGGCTATATGTACATGTATTTGTAATATTTTCACTAATTAATAAAATGGCAATATTTATTATACGTGTCTTACATAACTTATATGAATCATCAACACTATAATAAAGCCCTTGGAGTAATAAGACGATGGCTTCCACGCCTTATGAGAATCATTACTCTTAAATGTTCCTAGTCATAGTTTTGTGAATAATCTGGGCGTTCACAAAGCAGAGAGACTAGCATGATGATATGATCTGCCCTTTAAGTGGGGTAGCTGATCTCATAGGCTACTAGCGGAGATCCGTCCGCTTGGTTTATCACATGGATGCATGAGTTTCTCGTGTCCATCGAACTGACCGCCGAAAGTTTTCATATGGAGTGTTTATCTCATGTGTCTGTGAGAACTTTCATGTATCTATTATATGACTAGTCCTTTGACTTGAGGTCTCTACAATATTATGTGTGGATCAAATAACTTTGACATTCTCCTTCACCGGTTCAAAATATCCGGTCATAAGGGTATGATTGGGTCATTTGTTGAAACATATGAAGTTTGTAAAGATACAATAAAGAATCGCCACTCTCTCGGATAATATTTTCTTATAAGAGTAATATTTCAGTTCGCGGGTTGATATGTGTGATCAGTGCTTGAGACTGTGGCCACAACGGAAGAATCATGTGAGATTCTTGGGTTAGCACGATTCATGACACTATCAACAACATACATTTGACCATATGGGTAGACACTTTCCGTACCCTAGGTCAATATGTGGGGATACAGTGAGGCGAGGGACCGTATCATATATAAATCACATACAAAATGGGTATATATATATTTCCTTCTCATTTTGGGGTCTTGGCATGTTGCTAGATGTCAACCTTGGTCATTGAAATCGAACGACCATCTGATCTTTCCTCTAGGCTAGAGAACAACTAGGATGAAAGGTATTACTAATCTTAATATAGTGACACAGGATGATAGAATGTCACTAGGATAAGCGTCCGGTTTTTTCAATGGGAAGATTAGAATGACCTCACAAGGAGGATAATTTATGTTCGATTAAATTATCACGATTCATTTCATGTCCAACTTGAGGAGAACCCAAGAGGTGACACAGAACAAAGTCGAAATCAATGGTTAACAGTGCACAGTATAAATATAACAGCATATATGATTGCTATAGGAATTGTTCGTAAATGTTTCAATGTGTTTAATTATTGAACAGATCATTTATGAGGTTTCATAGTGGCTTAAGGATTGGTGAATGACGATAGGGGCACTTTGGGAATTAGAATAAAAAAATTACTATTCACATGAATAGTAATGTGAATAGTATTTTTTTTTTTTGTTATTTGTTTTGAATTCCAATTCGGCCCAAACTCTTATTAGGGTTTTATTATCTCATTAAACCACTAAATTAAGATCTAATGGCTAAGATTAAATTAGCTTTTATCCCACATCAGATTCTTAATTAATTTTGTTGTCTTTGAAGCACTATATAAACCCAAAGAATTCTTTACAAATTTGCTACACCAAAACCTTTCATATCTTGGGTTTATATAAGTGAGCAACTCTAAAGTTTAAGAGTAAACCACTGATTTTGAGGATCCTTAAGTCTAATTGTCTAGAAGAACCTCGAGTTAAAAGTTTTGAGGTATTTGAAATGCCTAGGCTAGCACCAAGGGCAAAATACCTGTGCACTCAAGGCGTAGTCTTGTCGTTGAGTTTTGGCTTTGGTGTGTGCATCTTTGGAGGCCACAAACTTGGGTGGCTCTTTGGAACGTGGAAGAGTTTGCTGAGTTCGAGAAAAGCTTGTAGATTGGAGGGAGGACTGGAAGAGTCTACGGTTCAAGTAAGTCTTTTTCTTTCTTTATTTTAATTAGATTTCTTATGATAGTTAGCATGTTTATGTTTATGTTCTTTGCATGTTTTATGAGTTTTATGCTTAGAATATATAGTAACATGTCTAGGCTTGTAGAATAATCAAAACAAATGGGTCTTGGGCAAATGGAAAGCGGCATAATAATTTTAATTTTCCGCTGCGCACTCGCGGCCGCTTCCCAACATTAGGATAAAAGAGAACAGTTAAGAGGTGATTTTGAGTACGAGGTATAAAATTACGTATAGTTAAGTTTTTCGACCGCCACAAGTATGAATTTTTGCTAATGTTTTGATGTGAAGTGAAATGTTTGATGAGCATAATGTCTATATGTATATGTAGATGTACGTAAGGGTATGAACATGTAATGATATGATTATGTGTAAGTAAATGAATAGGTAAATGTATAAGTATATGAACATATATTTGTCTAAACGTTTGACCATAAGGTATGTGTAGGTTTTTTATATGAAATCGGAAAATGGAGCAAACCATGATTTATGATTTGACATTAGTTATGTATGAATACAGTATATGAATAAGTAGTTATTGTTTATATATGTGATTTATTTGTATAGAGATTGATGAGGTTAAACAGGATAAGGAATGGGTATAAC
Organism: Zanthoxylum bungeanum; assembly: GCA_019454045.1. Lineage (NCBI taxonomy): Eukaryota > Viridiplantae > Streptophyta > Magnoliopsida > Sapindales > Rutaceae > Zanthoxylum > Zanthoxylum bungeanum. The sequence goes on from SKCR01037576.1 coordinate 98,125, forward strand.
CCAAATATTTTTTAAATGAATATGTGTAATTAATAAGTTTTGTATCAAAAGGTTTCCAGATAAAAAATTGGAAACTAAGTATGTTTGTTTGATAAATGAAAGATATAAGGATAGTTACAGTTATGGTATTTGCATTAATATATATATATTAATATGTTTGAACATATGCATTATGTGAGTGTTTGAATGATAGCTTAGAGTGTTGTCATGGATGTGCTTGTGTATGAAAGAATATGCAATGAGTTTTTATTATGTGATATGTGTGTATGTTTAATTGGTCAATGTTCTTGTAGTATAGTAGTCGATCTGGTTAGGGATCCGTCCAGAAGAAATACATCACATACCTATTCTAAAATAGGTAATGAGTCTCGTACGAGCATTGTGTGTGTAAGCCAGCTGTATGTATGTGTTGTTGAAAGATGTAATCTTTGATTTAATGGTGGTTGTGTGTGTGTAAGTCAAGTTGCAATGGTATGTACGTATATGTATAAGTTTTACGATATTGTATTTGCATGTATATAAAAGAAGTATGTTTTGAATTGAAAGAAATGCGATTGTTTCATCGATTTGATGATATTTTAAAAATGCTTAATCGTAATAAAGTATAGTAAGTTTGACTCCGCGTCACATATAATGGAATTAGATTCGATGTAAAACGACTTGTTTGTGATGTTTGGGTCGATATTTTATGTGATTTGAATATTTGGCTAATAGATTGACATATATGTAGATTTGAAAATTTATCATGGTAAAGTATAAAGGATAATAAAAGTTGGTAAATCTAAACTTGTAACAATCTATTAATTATGTTAATTTGTTGATATGTTTGTCTTGTTTGTTTATAGTAGCATGGTTACTTACTAAGTTTTTAAAACTCATACCAAACCAGTTTGTTAGTTTTGCAGGTTGGCTTCCAGATTGGTCAACCACGACAGTTTTGGAATCATGCTTGAGACGCGGATCACCCAAGCGACAGTCACTCTCGCAAGTGTCATGTGAGAAGTTTAAAAATTTAGAAGTTTGGAAGTTTAAGAAGCTTAAAATATTTTATTGTTGCTTTATTTGTCGTGTTGAGCACGTTGTTTGTATATATATATTAGTAAATATTTTGATTGTTTATGATGTGGTGGACACAAAGCCCTTGAGTGTTGATAGATGATGTCGGCAGAGCCCTTAGGTGATGATTTTGTTTTGTTGGTTTGGACCCGAGGTCCATGTTGATATATGATGTTTATTTCAGGTTTGTTCTGATTCTGGACTAAGATCCAGGTTGTCCAGTTTTAGGATACATCATGCCGGATTTTTGGTAGATTTAGAGGCTTATGGAGATGTGTTAATAATGTATCCTACCGGTAGCATCCTGCCTCTGGCGGGGTGTTACAATAACACCCTAAGATACCAAAGATTTACCATGAGATGTTTAGGGAGATGGCGAGACATAATACTCATAGACACCAATATTTTTTGTAGGAAGATTTTGATTAATGTTCATAGAGTTTCACAGAGAAAGCAACTTTATTATTGTGATCTAGATACAAAAATAAAGTTCTTTCTCCATGCAGTTCACAGAAACCCATAAGCGAGAAGATCCAGACAATATGAGTCCTTGGATTGGTATCCATCCTTGGGTACTTGAAAATGAAACAAAAGAGAATGAGAAATCTCTGCCTATTTACATAAAAGCTTTAAAAATACTTCGTGAAAAGAAAGAGTGAATTAAGATAAAGCATGAACTTATAAAGCCACCAGCAAGTCAACCAGTGCAACCATGTATGATGTACCGATAAGAGTCGACCTATTACCATGCAGAATTCCCATTCTTGAACAAACTGACAGATCCATAATTGAAAGTGGTTTCAAAACCATTTATGCAGCAAACTACTGTTCTGCCAAACAGCCAACTTGAAGAACCACAACAGTTTGAAACTGTCTTAAACTGGCAAACTCAGAATGCTAGAGCACAGAATGTCATCATGTAAAGGATTGATCACAAGATGGATGCGGTTGTCACAATAACAAAAATCCAAGAAGATAAAGTTGATAGCTTTACTGCTCAAGTCCAACGGCTTTATAACAAGCTTCAGCAACAAGTTGCTCAGCTTGACACAGATCTCATATAGATGATACAGCCCAGAATAATGTCTATGAATTCAGCCAGAAGGAAGCTGAGATCAGAAGATTAAAAACTGAATTAGCAATAATTGAGGCAGACACGGTTCCACAACAACCTACATTATTTCCACCATCACCATCAATGTTCCCAACTTATCTGACCACATCGTATAACCCATTTTACCAAACACCATCATTTCCACCCATACCTAAACCGTTCAAAATGACGCATGCGATTTTCCATGATCTAGAAGCTTCAGCACCTAAATCGCAAAGAACCAAACCGATACCCATTGCTTCTTCATCAAGAATGGAAACAGAACCATCTACACAACCACAACCTCAATCTAGACAACATAGACCTAAAATTTCTTTGTCCGACACACCACCAGCCTTTCCAAACCAACCACCAGAACAGTTAAACTCACATCATGTTTCTAAAACTGTTATGTGCACACCTGAACCCGAACCGACCCAGTTTATTCCTACACCTACCCCACAGGTCCTAGAACCAATAGATCAGTTTGCTTCTCAACCTACTGATGATTCCTCTCCTGATATTTCTGAATCAGCCTCAGATGATACGGATTCTCATACCACTAATTCTGAGAAAGATCTTGCTGATGTCACAACTTTACTAATGGCAACTTCCACTGGTTCTAGTACTTAGCACCGTGAATATACAACTGAATAACCAGATGATGACCCAGATGTCCATATGGAATGACAGTCAACAACGCCAAAAGAACCACTGAAACCTACAGCTGGTCTTTGGTTTACTTTCGATGATCTTCCCCATCCAAATGGAGTGATAAGATTCATGAAATGACTACTTAGATTGATTTACAGATGATCAAGCCAAACATCACTCTCAATGAAGTACTTAAAGAATTCTCTACTAGATTCATGGGATCTCTTAGAGATTGGTTCCAAGCTCTTGGAGCTTACAGACAGATACAATTTGTCTAGTATGATTTCGCAGGCTCTGCCCTCAGATTAATTCACATGGAGTTCCTTGAGATGTTTCAGCCATTGATAAACAGGCAAGAAAAGAGTATTTTCAATGAGATGTTGTTCATTGAAGATCAAAGATCTGAATTTACATTATCAGCGTATGTCCAAGAAATATCACCTTCTGAATGGCATGAATGATGCCAACCTTAGACATACCTATGTTACCTCTTTGCCTAATGAGCTACAGCCATAAATTTAAATATCGATTCTCCAGATCCAAAGAGAAATGAGAGACATATCTCTTAGAGAACTTCACAAGATGGCTTTCTTAGCTCGTGAAAAGCTGTGTGAAAGTCAAGACATGTTTAAGCCCATGCTTGAACAACGAAAGCCTTTGAAATTAGCTTGTCAAAAGTCTTACCGGGAAATTAAGTGCAAAGATAATAATTGCACTTGCCCGTCGAAGAAGAAATCCCATTTCCAGAATTATAATGAGAAGGTCAAGAAATACAAGAAGAATGACTACAAATGAAATTTTAAGTTCTTCAAGAAGAAATCATTCCGTGGAAAAGGAAAGACATCCAGCAGATATTTTATCTGCGGAAAGAAAGGGTATTTCTCCAAGAATTAGCCTAACAAACCAGACAAGACTGCTAAACTTGTTGATCAAATTCATCAAAGCACTCTTCTCGATCTCGCGAATGTTGAGATTGAATCCATGTTCTCTGAGCAAGAAGAATCCAGTCCAGATACTGTTTTTGCTATTGTTTATTCTTCCTCCTCAGATCAGAAACAACCAATGATGATGAATTCTCAGATTATATCCCAACCTATTGTGCACAATCTTGTTCACAACCTTCAGACCCTCCATCAAACACTCCGTCAAACCTCATTGTCCAAAAAACCATACCAATATCTTTGGTCAAAATCCAAGTCCTGCCGTCCAAGTATGACTTACCTATTTCTATTATTGGTTTTATTGATACAGGTGCACACATGAGTATGATGAACCCTGCAATTCTCCCTCAACAGTTTTGGAAAGTGACTGATGTAATCACACGCGTATAATGCAAGTGTTTGTATCATTCAAGTAGTATAAAAATATCGATCCCACGAGGACTTAATTCCTATTGTTGTCATTAATTGTTGAGACTATTTATTTACAAGTATCTAATTAAAGGGAAAAGAGAATGATTGTTTGATTTGTTGGTTGAATATGAATTTGCTAATTAAATAAATAAAGACACAAAAGAAAATACTAAGGAAAATAAACAAAAGACATAAGTATCTAGGGTTGTGATTCCACACAATATAATTCTAATGATGAATTGATTCTCTTATATATGTGTAATAAATCAGTTTGCTAACCTGGAACACGAAGTTATGCAAACGCCTCTTCCGATGGTCAGATGCAAACACCCAAATAACCTAATTAAACATATTCCTATGTTAACCAAGTTACCTGAATTCATTAAGTGCAAGTTCCAATTGTGGCTACCCCCGCCCGACAGGTATATTCCTATCCTGTAAGGAAATCTATTAAAGGGTTATTTATCCTCCATGAAGATCGTGAGCTATTGAATCTAAGGCTAAAACCTAAAATCTATTTTCCAAGTTTATTTTAAGTTTACCACATCAATCTTATTTGTGATCAGACAACAAGAAGCATTAAGCTTAAGATTCAATAAACAACTAAAGAATTACCCATTATATAATTAAATCAATTATTAAGCATGTAAATATTGTGTTTTTATCACTTTCCTAGAATAAAAATAAAATACTGGGTTAGGGGATCCACCTTTACTAATTCTAATTTAGAAATCTCCCTTATTATAATATATAAATTATCAGTGATATTACCAACCGACCATATAGGCGGTATCCTCATTAAGTCAGATTTTCAATTAAGTCTAACTGACCATAAAGGCGGTGTTATCATTTGTCCATAAACGAGCCACATAGGCGGTAATCATCTGTCACCTAAAGACCGGCCATATAGGCGGTGTTACATTATGTCAAATAAATAAAATCAGCCATTAAGGCGATAATCCTTTAATTTAAATTATAATTTCTATATTATAATTAAGGGAGATTGATCTAAACTAAAATAATAAAAGCTTCACCCTTCCCCCAGCTGAAATCTAACAGCAAAACATAAAAGAAAATAAACTACTACTATTACTGAAAATAAAAATATATAAATTAAATTACTAAAACTAAACACACAAGATGAAATCCTTAAATTCCTTTAAAAGGCCTAAGGAAAGAATGAGAATTACAAATGAAATGACTTGACAATTTTTATTTATTTATTTTGTTTTGAAAATGATTTTAATAATTACACATAACACATTTTCGGATATTTCATCAAATTCGGTCATGAAATATTCATAATTAGAACTTATTTTATTCTTAAGAGTTGTAGATCTTTGAGTCTTCTTTAATTTGGAACTTGAATCATCTCAATCCGATATAAGAGTAAAAAGTTATGGCAAAAATACGAATGCACAAAACTAAAATTTCCGAAACTATACTTCGTTAGGACGCCCTTTTAAGTTTCCAATCTCTAAAAATCAAAATGTCAAGTCCAGATTTTGCCCTTATTTGACTCATATTTCATCCTAAATGATTTCATTAAGTCCCAATTTTATTTTATCTGTAAAATAAACTAAAATACATCAAAACGTTCACAAAACTCGAGAAATTTTACAAGATATTAGGTTAAATGCTAATATTTTGCTAGTCCTCGAACAAAATAATTAAAATTAAACTAAGCCACTTTCGTTGGGATCACGATTGTATTTAACATATGCAACAAGACTTTAAACCCCTAGGTGTCCCTAGTGGACAAGTTGTAGTCTCGTGAGAGCTTACAGCAACGATACCCACAAACGTTTGATAAAAGTAAAAAGATAGTAAAACTAATGCACACAAAAGTAAAAAGACGAGAATAAAGAAGTTAATGACTAAACATGTGAAACTTCTACTCCAAGTTAGTAATTGTTTTCTTTCTTTCTAAATTACAGAATAAGTAAATTCTTCGATTATTTTTACCATTCTTTATATACACAACCAACAAAATATTAATCAACTCATTTTGTCCACAATAGTCACAAGTGCAGTTGAGAAGAGAGTAATATTTTTGTCCTAAAGTTTTATCAGAATTCACACCTTTTTGTAGCAATGGAATAATTTTTTTTCTGATTTTTCTTTGATTTTTGATTTTTTTTTAATTTATATACAATATCTTCTGTCTATGTAGCGAGCTTTGGGCCAGTGACTCCCAAACCAGTTGGCTTTAGGGCACTAGTTGTTAAGACACCCCTGCGGACTTAATTACTCAGACTTCAGATATAAATATATTTAGCAACATCTTCAATCCATGTAGCGAGCTTTAGGCCAGTGGCACCCAAACAGTTGGTTTTAGGGCACTAGGTGTTAAAACGCCTCTACATACTTAATAACTCGGATCTCAGACTTTTATTTTTACTCCATTGCCATTTATAGATGCTTCCTCCAATTAAACTGGAGTACTGAAAATTACAAACTTTTCAATTACAGCTCATGTCTGTATGTTACCATGCATGTTGATAATACCTGCCAACTAAGCATATGAAGATTCATTTTAGTCAATTTTATGGAGAATTCACAAATTAAATAATTCAAAAGGAAATAAACAAAAAATAACGTATTTCGAAAATAGGTTTGAGCTACGTATCAAGAGTGGAAACTCCTTACACAACTATCTCTCACCAATTTCACCTAATTAATCAAGTTAAAAACAAAAACACAAAATATTTTTTTAATTTTTGTAAAATTTTTCATTTTTTTCATTTTTCGAAAACTTTTGGACGAAAAATAACACAATAAAAATAAGATACTATTAATTATTCCCCTCCCCCAAACCTAAATGAGACATTGTCCCCAATGTCTGAAAAAGTAGAAGAAGAGTTTAGAATATAATACCTTGTTAGCTAAAATTCTACGAAAAAATTACTGATTAAGATCCATGTCCAATTTACGCTTTTTTCTACGATCGCTATCTGACCAGTTTAACTTGGAAAGAATGGGATCGATTTTTGGTTCAAAGGCTAGGATTTGGTCAATTAATTCTTCGGCCTTTGTTGCAGTCAGGAAAATATATTGTACTGATTTTGTGACGAACTCATGTCTTTTGGCTTCCGCAAGAAATACAAACAGAAAATCGAAAAAATGATCAATGTTAAGTAATCCAATGGGCTTCCGATGAATGTTCAAGTACGCCCATGATGCCACTGTGAATATCTCTTCAAACGTTCCGAGCCCACATGGTAAAGCAATAAAAGCATCAACAGTTTTGACCATTTCAAGGAGTTGTTCAGACATACCCCAGACAATGCGCTCATCTTCATTTGTTTTTTCTATTATGTGTTCGTGCGCCAAAGTTTTTGGAATGATTCCCAAAACGTGACTGCCACCATCCTGAACGGCTTTTGAAATGCTTCCCATCAATCCAAGATTTCCACCGCCATATACTAGGTGCATATTTCGTTCTTCTATAACTCTCCCCAATTCCTTTGCAGCCTCAACGAACTCTGATTTATTGCCAGAGTTAGATCCATAGAATACACATATTTTATTGACTCGCTGTTGTGAAGTTGCTTCCATTTTCTCTCTCTTATTTGGATGTTTATCTGAATGTGTAGAAGAGAAGAATGACGAGCTGAATTTATAGATCCTGAAAAGGGTAAGTAAAAATAGCACTAGTACATGTCAAATGACAATGAACGTTAAAATAAATCGTGAAAGTCAAAAAGTATAGATCTTTTCGGTGAAAATAAAAGAAAATAACAAAGGAAAAGCAAATCAAAGCAATTATTAAGGCAACAGAATTATGTACGTAACACGCCACTCGTTTGGTATATAAATCCATTAGGATGCGTCTTAAGAATCCATTCCTTACTCAGCCATCACTACTGACTTAAATATCATCTTTGTGATTGCCAAACACCATTCCTCCTTAAATGCTCCATTTGTGCCTTTCCCTACAAAAATAACACACAAAATTAAAAACTCTACAATATGTATACATAAAATATGAAAACAGAAATTACAAAAAAGCGCATGGGTTGCCTCTCTGCTAGCACTAAATTTTTCATCTTCAGCCAGACGTGACTGAAATCCATTTGTCAATGAGGTTTCAGCGTGATTTTAGATGTCTGATTAAAGACAATCTCGTGAGCGTTGCTATTGAAAGGTCTCTTCTAACGGTAAAATGACCAAAATAATTTTGTCTCATTCAGTACTTGTGCCACCTTCTTAATCTTTGTCGCTCTAATGGTTCCTGAAAAGAAAGAAAGAAAATCAGAAGGGCTCGTGTGGTGCTTTACTTGGAATGAGAATTCCATTCTGTCAAGCTTCTGGGCGATGTCTTTGATCAGTACTCCCCAAAACAGTGATGTTTCTCCTGAATGCATGAGATCTTCAATTTGGTCAGACAGTTGCTCCTCCATTTGCTCTACTTCTTGCACGACATTTCCTTCACATATGTATTTTAGGATTTCCGTATTTAATTCTTCATCTGTCATCTGTAAAATGCATACTCCATAAGTATCAACCTGATGATGTAAAGAGATTTCAGATTTTAGGTCTTCATCCTCTGAGGTTGATGTGACTGGCTCAGGTAGATCTTCTTCAAACATTAGTGCAATAGAAGCTCCAAGATCTTCATTTTGAGGATAAAGAATTTCATCCTCAATTTTTGTTGGCACAAACAACTCTACTTCTTCATCCTCATCAGAATCTGAATAATAAAAATCAAACAGAGACTTTGCTGGTTTGGGCTCCTGAAATGATACCTCTAGTTCTTGATATTGCTCAGCCTCTTCCTCTGTTAAGGTGTCATTGTGAAACTCTGGGTACTCGAAGGCTTCATCAGTTTCATCTGAAAATATTTCGTGAGGTATGTAGCTCTGGTTTTCTGTTAATTGTCTCGTTTGATCTGTCAGTCTCTGAATGGATGCTGATTGTCTCTGAATACTTTCGAATTGATTCTGTAATGTTTCAAGCATTGTATCCAACTTTTCGTCTTCTTTCTTAAACCAATCTTTCAGCATGTCAATCATTTGACCTTCCTCTGATGGTTTTGAGTCTTGATGAATATAGTATGTGGATGATGGATAAGATGAAGAATATGGTTCTGTGAAATATGTTGCCTCTTTATACCTTGATTGATTCCTATAATTCTGCCACTCTGAAATGTATATGTATTGATCACTCGGGTGGTTACCATCACATATCATACATCTCCCCATTGAGTTATGTTAAGCAAATTTAGTATTGTTTGGCATCCAATGATAATTGTTTGGCTGGACAACAGGCCTCAGAAAATCGGACTGTTGTTTTCTGATTTGGGATGTATCTTCTTCTAATAAAGCTCGAAATCTTTCAATCTCACAATAATGATCCATTCATCAACCATCTAAAGAATAAAATAAACAAATAAAAATTACAAATAAAAATAAAGAAAATTAGATACAAGTAAATTAGATACAAGTAAATTAGATAGCTTGAAAATTAATAACTCAAGAAAAATAAGTCTTCGACAACGGTGCCAAAAAATTGACTGGCATAATCACACGCGTATGACGCAAGCACACATATCGTTCAAGTAGTATAAAAATATCGATCTCATGATGACTTAATTCCTACTGTTGTTATTAATTATTGAGACTATTTATTTACAAGTATCTAATTAAAGGGAGAAGAGAACAATTGCTTGATTTGTTGGTTGAATATGAATTTGCTAATTAAGTAAATAAAGATACAAAAGAAAATACTAAGAAAAATAAACGAAAGACATAAATATCTAGGGTTGTGATTCCACGTAATATTATTCTAATGATGAATTAATTCTCTTATATATGTGTAATAAATCAGTTTGCTAACCTAGAACACGAAGTTATGCAAACGCCTCTTCCGATGGTCAGATGCAAACACCCAAATATTATTCTAATGATGAATTGATTCTCTTACATATGTGTAATAAATCAGTTTGCTAACCTGGAACACGAAGTTATGCAAACGCCTCTTCCGATGGTCAGATGCGAACACCGAAATAACCCAATTAATTATATTTCTATGTTAACCAAATTACCTGAATTCATTAAGTGCAAGTTCCAATTGTGGCTACCCCCGCCCGACATGTATATTCCTATCATGTAAGGAAATCTATTAAAGGGTTATATATCCTCAAGGAATATCGTGGGCTACTGAATCTAAGGATAAAACCTAAAATCTCTTTTCCAAGTTCATTTTAAGTTTACCACATCAATCTTATTGGTGATCAGACAACAAGAAGCATTAAGCTTAAGATTCAATAAACAACTAAAGAATTACCCATTATATAATTAAATCAATTATTAAGCATGTAAATATTGTGTTTTATCACTTTCCTAGAATAAAAATAAAATACTAGGGGTTAGGGGATCCACCTTTACTAATTCTAAATTAGAAATCTCCCTTATTATAATATAGAAATTATCAGTGATATTACCAACCGACCATATAAGCGGTATCCTCATTAAGTCAGATTTTCAATTAAGTCTAACTGACCATAAATGCGGTGTTATCATTTGTTCATAAACGAGCCATATAGGCAGTAATCATCTGTCACCTAATGACCGGCCATATAGGCGGTGTCACATTATGTCAAATAAATAAAACCAGCCATTAAAGCGGTAATCCTTTAATTTAAATTATAATTTCAATATTATAATTAAGGGAGATTGATCTAAACTAAAATAATAAAAGCTTCACCCTTCCACCAGCGGAAATCTAACTGCAAAACATAAAAGAAAAGAAAAGAAAAGAAACTACTACTATTACTGAAAATAAAACTGCATAAATTAAATTACTAAAACTAAACACACAAGATGCAATCCTTAAATTCCTTACAAAAACCTAAGGAAATCATGAGAATTACAAATGAAATGGCTTGGTATTTATAGGAAAATCTAAAGGCTTCCACCAATTTATCCACCAATTGCTCCACCAATCATAGCATCAAACATGACACCAAACATGGCATCAAACATGACACCAAATCCTCCACCAACATTCAAGCATGTTTGGTGGAAGTTTGACAATTTTTAATTATTTAATTATTTATTTATTTTGTTCTGAAAATGATTTTAATAATTAGACATAACACACTTCCGGATATTTCATCAAATTCGGTCATAAAATCTTCAGAATTCAAAATTATTTTGTTCTTCAAAGCTGTAGATCTTTGAGTCTTCTTTAATTTGGAAGATGGTACCAGAGCAAAGGTTTATAAAGTGTCGGTGACTGCAGCTACTGGCTATTCGACTATCTCAGTAAGTATGTATTTTGTTTGGACCGTATCGGTCTTGTTTGCTATTTGGTTTTAGTATGCTCAGATTAGGATTCGAGGATAAATCCTATATAAGGAGAGTTGAATGTAATATCCCGTATTATTTTAGTGTGTTTGCGTGAATTTTATTTTACGCGTGAGACTGTGTCCGAACGCGAGGTTTATTTTATTTCAGTAAAACGATATCCTTTTTTTCCCAAGAGATTAGTTATAGAATAATATAGAATTAAACTAAAGGGGATTAGTTCGTTCATTGTACGATCTGTGTGCGTGATTCGGGCATTGGGTACTCGTTTATATTTCGTCTACTGAGTTATCCTGGATGATCGATATGGTTTTATGATAATGAATTTTAAAATTGATTTTGCTTACAGTAAAAAGGTTCCTTAAATACATTTTCGAAACGATTTTTGACATATTTCAGACTACCAACATCATAAGAGATTATAGGATTATTTATTACTTGTGGCTGTGTCTATATATGTATTGGTTAATATAAAAAGGTTATGTTCATTATAAGAATATATATGTAGGTTTATAATTAGATATATATCTTATAGGTATAGTGACGTTTATGTAGTTTATGAGTTATGCATAGAAATCATACATTTTAAGAAACTTCTGAGTTATAAATAACCGATATTAGTGAATGATAATATGAATTATATACACATGTATACATGATTGATAATAGTGAGATGAATGTTTGAAAGATAGAATATTTTATAATTCCGATTTGATGATATTTCAATGAAATAAAAGAAAGATAATTATAATAAGTGCCCGAACTAGATTAGCAATGAGTATATAGGTAACTACTGAAATATCAGAGTAGCGCAGCGAAAACGTGATGAGACCTGACCTGGTGGATAGAAATGTAGAGATTTGCTGTTTATATTATGAATGTTGAAAAGTATAATAGGAAACAGAGTTTAAAATATATTTAAGATAGAATAAGAGATTGGTAACAAGTTTCATGTTTGTAAAATGAATAAAAGTTATATAATTAGTTCAGACCTTGTAAATAATTGAATGGCCTCATATTTCAGTCCAGGTAATAACAGAAATAGGATTCAGAATTTGTGTGTGTATGACGCTCAAGGAATGAGCATAGTTACTTACTGAGTCTTATGACTTACTATCCAACAATATTTGAGTTTTGCAAGTTGGTGACCTGATATGTCGACCACATACACCAGAACTTGAGGAGCCGGATAGCAGCGTTGCAGTCAGCCAGTCACCAGGTCTTGGGTGGATAAGAGTCAAGTTATTTATGAGTTTAATTGTAGAGAATTGAGTTGTATAAGTTTAGTTGTAAAAGTTTTTTATTTATACGTATTTTCGGGCATGGAGCCCAATCATGTTACGTCTTGATTTTATTGTTTTAGTGTATATTATGTGTTCGAGCCCTATAGGTTGTTGGAGATGTTGGACTTTGATCCAGATTGCATGACTTTTAGCAGATGTCATGTCAAAATTTCGTCAAAGTCAGAGGCTTATGGAGTCAGGATTAGCCTGTCTCTTGCCGGTAGCATCCTGCCTCTTGAATCATCTCAATCCGATATCGGAGTAAAAAGTTATGGCCAAAATACGATAATTGCGCAAAACTGAAATTTATGAAATTGTACTTCGTTAGGACGCCCTTTCAAGTTTCCAATCTCCAAAATCAAAATGTCAAATCCAATTTTTGCCCTTATTTGACCCACATTTCGTCCTAAATGATTTCATTAAGTCCTAATTTTATTTTATCTGTAAAATAAACTAAAACATATCAAAATGTTCCCAAAACCCGAGAAACTTTACAAGATATTAGGTTAAATGAGTGGGAAATAATGATATAAATACCACTCATCAGAAAGAACATCAAGAGTTTTTCAGGGCTGCAGATGGAAAAGTTTTTAGAACTGATCTCATTACCAAGAGACCAATTGGAATTTAGTTCTTCCCAAAATGTACAATTTGGACAACAGTCTTAGGCACAAATCTTCCAGGTAAATATTTGCTTATTGGTTTTGATATTTATCATCAAGCCAAACTGCTCCAGATCTTTCTAGATGGTATTCGCTACAAGTGTTCAGTCAGAAACTTCACTACCATCCCTAAGTTGTTTGCTCTCTCAGACGCACCACCAGATTATACAGTCGTTTCCAATA
>SKCR01037577.1:0-101598 GCA_019454045.1 Zanthoxylum bungeanum
GTCATGAATAATATTGTCCACTAATCATAGCTTATATATAATATTAAACGACTACTAATTAATAACAAGTTATTAGTTCTAAGATATGATATAGACACTAATCTGGTTTAATAACTTTTGTAATCCATACACATGTTGTGCACAATAAATGATACCAAAACATCAACTGCAATTTATTGGCAGTAAAATTTTCAATGTATATTTAATATAAGAATGCTTGTTAGTTTGAGTTATTAAATTATGTTCCAAGTCTAATAATGGGGTCAGTAAAAATGATAATATAAAAAAAAAGGAATATTTTCTATAGAAACAAGGGGTAAAAAGAACAGGAATCTTTCCATTTTTATTTATCATACTCAACTTAAAAAGGAGCAGATAGTTAAATTATTGTAGAAAATTAGAAAATTTAAGATGTTATGGCTCATGTGGCTTTCCTCAATGAGCATTAATACATGAACATAGTATTGCTGTTATGTTCGTTTATCATTTCTCTTCCTCAATGGGTATCTACTGAAAATGTCTTAGAAATCAATAGGGATTTTAAGTGGAGAGTTTATTATGCTTTTGATCATTGAGAATCCCAGCAACATATGTGTTCTATTTTCTACTTTCATTTTCAAAAGGTTCTGAATTTCCTTGTTCAAAGAATTTAGAGCTAGGCAAGGCTCCGTTTGGTAGTATCACCCGTGTGACCCAATCGAGTTGCGCAAAATTTGGAAAATCCGACCCGACCCATTTTTTTTTTTTTTTTTGAAATCGTTGGAAACTTCACCGCCAAACCACCTCTTCCGGGCTTAAGCGGAGCAGGTAAAATCTCCGGTTGTCCCAGACTCTTACAAGAAACGCACTCTCTGGATTCGAACCAAGGACCTCAATATGAGATCCTGAGCCATACACCACCAAGCCACGCCCCACCGACCCATAAACATCCCCAGTGATTTATATCGCAGTCCCAATCGAGTTTCGCAAAATTTGGAAAATCCGATCCGATCCGACCCATATATATATATATATATTTTGAAATCGTTGGAAATCTCACCGCCAAACCACCTCTTTCGGGCTTAAGTGGAGCAGGTAAAACCTTTGGTTGTCTCAAGTTCTTACAAGAAACGCACTATTTGGATTCGAACCCAAGACCTCAAGATGAGATCATGAACCCTACACTATCACCCATAAACACCCCCAATGATTTATATCGCAGTTGTTTAACAATAACAGTGATTTTTAAGCCGCAATACAATAATAACACGGTTGTAAATAAGCACGCTTGAGTAGATGTGATGATATTGTATGTATGTTATATTCAACAATAATGGTTCTAGAACTAAAACTATCATTACAGCCGGAAAGTGAGTAAAAAAAAGAAGCAAATAAATTATGGAAAAATCCAAAAGAAGCACATTATTGCCAAATGGGAACATAACTTCCCATATTTCAAATGGTTAAGGGCAGGGCCCCTTTGCCAAAACCTAGATTTTTTCAAGCTGTGAATGAAGTCAAAAAGTAAAATTAGATTTTAGATCCATCCCTTTTATCATTTTCCCACTTGCTTTCCTCTGCATTTTTTGTTGTCAAAATATTTTTTTTTAGACAATTCCAGTGGGAAATGCTCCCTTGTGACAACTGTCATCACTTGGTTACTTTCTTCTTGTTCTATTCTCTTTGTGCTACTCTCCCACAAAGAATGTTCTTTGGGTCTCTAATTTTTTCTTAATTATACATTAAGTGTTTTAATAATTATCTAGTAGGCTATTGTTGTTTTAACATTAATTAGGGGTGGTAATTTCGATTACAATTCGTTTATTCGTTCAATTCGCTTTAAAGCGAATATGAGTTTGAAAAAATAGATTCGTTTAATAAATGAGTCGATTCGATTCGATTTGTTTATTAAAGGAATCGAATACGAATTTAAGTCTATTGATTCTTTTATTTGTTTTATTATTTTCTTTTATTAGTTATTGTTATTTTTCAATTAAAATTCGAGAAGTTATTACTAATTACCACATAAAAATAATATTGTCTATATTTGGTGAATCATTTTTAATAAATCTATTAATTACGTATTTCATGTGTATATACTTATAGAGAAATAATGTAAATAAATGATAATAATTTATGTAATTGAATAATATAATGACTAAACAAATATTCGTATTCGATTCATTTATTTAAACAAATATTCAATTCTTCAATTCGTTTTAACACCCCTAACATTAATAATATAATATCCAAAACAATATTTTACTTTTAGAACAATAATCAAAGACCTAATACATAATTATAAAAAAATTAAAGACTTAGGAGGAAATTTTCACCTCTCATTAGCCCCATTCTTGCATTCTTTCAAACTATATATATATATACACACACACATACATGTGTATGCACATCACTCTCAATTCTTCTAACACACAACCCTTTTATCATCAAAATCACAATTGATTAGAACAAAAATGAAGATTGATTCAAACCCACCTCTGCTTCATAATTTTGGAGAGCTTTTGCGCCACCCAGATGAGATTTCTACACTAAAGGGCGAGGGAATCATGATGGAAGAATGCCAACTTCCATTGATAGACCTCAGTGGCCTAAACAGCCATGATGAAAAGGAAAAGATGGCTTCCACTGAAGCCATTTGCAGAGCATCATCTGAATGGGGATTCTTCCAAGTAGTGAACCATGGGATAAGCCCTGAGCTACTTGGGAAGATGAGGAAAGAGCAAGAGTTATTGTTTAAAACACCATTTGAAAAGAAAGCTACTTGTGGACTTTTGAATAACTCTTACAGGTGGGGGAATCCAATGGCTACTTGTCCAAAGCAATTCTCATGGTCTGAAGCTTTCCATATTCCTCTCATCAAAATTTCAGACCAATCTTGCTATGGAGATTTCACTTCTCTAAGGTACAAAATTATAACTAGGGTCCGTCCATAGAAGGCCGGCCTCAAATTTAAGAAAAGTTAATATCTTAGAAATTCGTCCCTCAAAACTCGGGGTCGCTCTTGATTGTGGACATTTTTCCTGCTAAAACAATGAAGCTAACATATATCTTATGCTTGATTCTATGAACAGGTTAGTGATGATAGAAATTTCGGCAGCAATGTCAAAGCTAGCAAGGTTACTCGCGGGGATTCTAGCAGAGAATCTAAGCCAGCAAAGGGGAATAATTGATGATATTTGCAATGAAAGCAATTGCTTTCTTCGCTTGAATCGATACCCAGAATGTCCAATTTCTCCAGGAATTTTTGGATTAGTGCCACACACTGATAGTGATTTTCTAACAATCCTGTATCAAGATCAAGTTGGTGGACTTCAACTCATGAAGGATTCCAAATGGGTGGCTGTTAAACCTAACCCAGATGCTCTTATTGTCAACATTGGAGATCTTTTCCAGGTAACTAAAACATCAAGCTTAATAAAAATAGGACCTGGATTCAGTGCTGATCGTTAGTTATTAGATAAGATTTATAAATAATTGAATCTTAATTATGTATTGCTATACACGTGACAGAAGATTATAAAATTTGGATCCAGAAACATAATCAATCCAACTTTTTTTGATAATAATAAAATAAAATGAAAGCAGGCATGGAGCAATGATGTTTACAGAAGTGTGGAGCACAAAGTGATGGCTAATGGGAAGATGGAAAGATACTCAATAGCATATTTCCTATGCCCTTCATATGACTCTTTAATAGGGAGTTGCAGAGAACCTTCTACTTATAGACAATTCACATTCGGAGAGTACAGAAAACAAGTTCAAGAAGATGTAAAAGAAAATGGGCATAAAGTTGGCCTTCCAAGATTTTCACAAATAATGGATGCTCAAGACTGACTGAGGAGTCAAAGAACACATTCTATGCATACATACCTACCTACAATTGATTTATCAAGACACTATGCTGCCTTGTAACAATTGTAAACACCAATCCACCGTTTATTTCATACATACCAAGACAAAAAAAAAAAAAAAAAAAAAAGAAAAAAAGAAAAAAAAAAGAAAAAAAGAAAAAAAAAAGGAAGATGATAATATCAAACTTGACTACATTATTTATATTGTACTATGTAAGAAGGATGGGTAAGTGTTGAAATTCATGAGCCTAACTCAACCCAAAAGTCAGCTTGAGAGTTGAGAGTTGCCTAATGTTTATATTTTGAGTTTAATTGTTTATCTCAGCCGATGTGAGATACTTTCCTCAATACTCCCCCTCACGTGCAAACCGGTCTTTTGCCTGGTTCATGTCACGTGGACAGGTAGTGTTGGCTCACCCGTGCATGAGTGTGGTTCTGATACCATGTTGAAATTCGTGGGCCTAACTCAACCCAAAAGTCAGCTTGAGAGTTGAGGGTTGTCCAATGTTTATATTTTAAGTTTAATTATTTATCTCAACCGATGTGGGAAATGAGTTTTTGTCACTCTATCTAGGGAATAACTTAATAATAAATAGTTAATTATTTCTTTTTCCTTTTCAATTAGTAGGCAGGGAGAACCAAAGAAAATATCTGATGTAAACAAATAACAATGTTCTAAAATGCAGTAGGTGTTAATTAGGTGCCAGCCGATGTTTAGGGTGCCTAGGTGATCAAATTATTCCTCGACTGATAGAGAATTCAAAATTAGGATTTTAGGTTAATTTGGGGATTTTTAATTTTGAGAAAATTTGGACAAATTGATAGTAGGAAAATATTGTTTGAGTGATAGGGAAGGTTTCTACATGATCAATTTGATGAAAAATCAACAAGAATTGAAGTAATTAAGGTTTTTCGAAAATTAGGGTTTATGTCTTGAAAAAGTGGGGCTTTTTAAAATTTATGAGATAAAAGAGTTGATTTTGAAAAAATTAGAGTTAGGATTAAGATATTATGTGGGTTTTTCATAAATTACAGTAAAAATTACAATTTCATATTTAACCAAAAATGCAAACGGATGAAGTGAGGACAGGATCTGGATTTTTCAGAACGAATGCTAAAGTTTTCTTAGATTTTAGAGTCACCAACAATCAAACATCATTGAAGGTTCAAAAGATAAGAACTTAAACTAGAGAAAATTTCGAGGCAAGCTAGGATTGGGTTTGGTTTAGATTTCAATACGATCCACACTTGGTGGCATACTAAAGATGAGAACAGAACATGTGAAATTGCTAAACAAAATTCACTTTAGGCTGGAGAAGAAAAATGCGACTTAAAAGTTATTATGATGAACAGTGTGAATAAAAAAAGAACCAATAAATTTTTTTTTCAAAAATGTGGGAAATCCAACTGTCAAATCATTTGACTCAAGCTTAAGTAGAGTAGGTAAAATCCCCGACTGCCCCATGCTCTTACAAGAAAGACACTCATTGAATTCAAACTCAGGACCTGAAGATTAGATCCTGAATCATACATCACCAAACCACGCCCATTGAGACCGATAAAGCTTTATTTACATTAAAGTCATAAATCACCGGGCCATTCGGTTCTGTGCATATGATTGTATCATGTCATCTCACAAAAATGGATCCTAAATGAATTTCTAAAGTATGTTACTTTTTACGGATAAAAGAGTTTTTTTTTTTTTACTTTTTTATTGTAATGGGGATTAACTTCTTATTTTTTTTTTAAGATTTAAGAGTCTCTAATTTTGACTCAAATTTAAGGACTTCAGCTAATCGGCTGTATTGGCGGTCCCAGAACCATCCCAACAAAAATACAAAAGTTAGATTGAAGAAATTGCTTAATTATGACATTTAACATAGACAAATGAATTTTTTTTTTTTTTTTAATTCCAAAAGCTATTTTAAAATCTTTTAGTGGTGTTTGATTACATTTAGATTATAACTTTTGAGAGTTAAAAAAACTATTTTATCTCTATTAATAAAAGTTCAAAATTTGACTTTTTGAGAATATAGATTGATTTTTTTTTAACGATTTAAATTATCTAGAATATCTTTTTTTTTTTTATAACATTATTTTATTTCTTTCCTAACTCAATTTTAAAAAACTTATCCATTAAAATAATTTTATAATTTTTAATCAAAACTCTCGTTCATAACCAAAAACTTAAAAAAAAATTATCTACTTATAAAAGCTCTTACTTAAAGTTTTTTTTTTTTTTGGTCCCCATATTTTAGCCTAATGACAACTCAATTCTCTCCCCACTCATATGAACAAGGTTCGAATCCCAGATTTCTTGTATTAAGTATCCCACTCAACTCGCTTCATATGTTTAAACAAATCTAAAATTCGATTTGATTCGTTAATTATATTTAAACAAATCGAATACGAATATTCGTTAACGAATTCTAATATAGACAAGAATTCTATACCTTGTGCTAAATCAGCAGCTACTTCTTGATTCCGCTATGCCACCCTTGGAGTCATTCTCAAAAGAGGTCGATTCCTGCAGCTGCTTTTCTGATTCAAACCTCATTTGCTGACGAAGACGGGGATGCCATGGCTGGAAATGATTCGTTATATTCGTAATTTACTCTTGCATTAACTAACGCAAGTCATTTTATTATCAATCTTGATTCTTGAGTCTTGACCATGATAATATGAACTAAATGCAGAATAAGTTTTACCACATCAGCAGTAGTAGCATCATTTGGTTCCACATACCACATGTTTGCTACCATTTCAATAAACTAAATGTATGCGTACATATATTGTAGAGATACAAACACTGAAAATTCTATAAGAATCATCAATTCACCACTATTGTTCCTTCCCCTCAAATTTCAAAATTATCTCACTACAAAATTTTAGATACGATAAAGAATAATCATAGCGGTGACCTTATAAAGCACTTGAATCCGG
Source organism: Zanthoxylum bungeanum (assembly GCA_019454045.1). Taxonomy (NCBI): domain Eukaryota; kingdom Viridiplantae; phylum Streptophyta; class Magnoliopsida; order Sapindales; family Rutaceae; genus Zanthoxylum; species Zanthoxylum bungeanum. The sequence goes on from SKCR01037577.1 coordinate 6,795, forward strand.
CTCAATTGTTGATCGCAATCCACCACGTACCATCATTTGGGCGTAAAACTCAGCATGCTCCTATAAACCAAAACACAATTCAAGGACATGGTTTATATTTAGACAAAACTGAAGAAATTCCTTGATGGATAGAAATGTTTGTGTATGTTCTAGAAGTGAGGGAATGTTATGGCAGCGAGTGCATCTGCAAATGCATGTATTATTTTCAATTTCCCGGAAGGAAGCACCTTAAATTTGCATGCCTTTCACGAGTGTTTGAAAAGCACAAGGAGCATCATTTTTCACTCAGATAGTTGTTAAAGGTGCCTCTTGAGGCCTAGATGCAAGGCGTAAGATGAAGCGCAAGGTGTAAGATGAGTCGCAAGGTGTAAGATGAGTCGCAAGGTGTAAGATGAGGTGCAAGGCTGATCGACGTGAGAGGCAAGCTGGACCCCATATTTTTCAGCTTTTATATTGATTTCTCAATATAATAATTCATATAAATTGTATTTTAATGAATTTATCCTATAAATTTCAACTCAATAAGTAAAACTAACAATCATATCACATGAGTTTTTATTATTTCACATTTTATTTTTTAATTGAAAAAAAGATTCAATGAGGCGCACCTCCAATGCACATCGCCAAATAGGCAGTGAGGAGCTGCAGCAACACCCCAATGAGAGGCGTGCCTAGGCCTAGGCGCACGCCTCTCAGTCTCAAACAAAAAAAGGACACAAAAGCTCAACCAGACTGCAATATGAAAGGACTCGCATATAAATCAGAGTTCAGAGGACCTATAAATCTCTAGAGTTTTATTTTTGTTCATATAGATGAAGTATTTAACCAAATTCCTGGATTCAACTTGCTTCTACATTGGCCTTGTTTTTCAAAATTAATTGGCAGATTATTGTGTTAATATTTGAAAGTCCCACCAGAACAAGAAACACATACCTTGACCGTTACAATAACAACTGCAGTGCCATGTTCTCTAGATGAATGAAACGTCTTCTTGCTTCATCAGGTGTAACAGATGGAACTGCTCGAGGCAAGATCTTTGCAACTACGAGAGAACAAACACAAGTAAATAAGAAACAACTTTTTTAAGACCCCTTATAGTATGTAATGCTAAGAGGAAATTTTTCAAGTAAAGAACACAGCATTCCGAACAATTAGGTAACTTAACTTATAAGTTATACACAATCACAGCAAACGACTCAAATCATTTGAAATTCAGAATCTGTCGCACTTTAAAGAACTACACAGCATTCTGAACAATTTAGGTAAACTTGCACACAATCATAGCAAATGGCTCGATCATTTCAAACTCAGAATCTGTCGCACATCATGTAAAAGGTAACAGAAAATTTGCAATATGATAGATGGAATCATGGAATCAACCCCAAAGACCGAATAAACTTAAGCATACACCTTCATCTGCTCACTTGGTGGTTAGAAACATTTTTCTTCGATTAAAAAATGTTATTGAAAGAGAAAATAATTACAAAAGGGACCATAAAAATCTAAAATACCTCAACAGTTTACAGAGTGACTGAGTGAGTATCTATGATGAATTACAAAAAGAAAAAGACCCTAAAGAAGTCCCAAATCATGCAAAAACAAAAACTGCCCAAGAAGCACAAATTGCCCAAAACTGGCCAAAACAAAACCTCAAAGAAAATATAACAAGAAATGAGCGGTAACAATTAAGAACTAAATTGATTACCTAATTTCTCAGAATGGCGAACATCATCAATGAGCAGAACTCTATAACTATCCCCACTGCCAGTGCCTTTTTTATCTTTCATCTTTCCAATATCTCCGCCTGCAATTGCAATAATTAACCCCCACCCAAGAAAAAAATAAAAAAATGAAAATGTCAAATTTAAAAGTGGGGAAATGCAAAATAAAAAAAGAAATAAAAAAAATATATTACCTTGTAAAACTTGTGGGGAAGGGTCAAATTGAGACTGATCAAAGGCGGGTTTTTCCAATACAGAAGCACCACCAGTCTTGAAAGAACCAAACCTTGCCTCAACAAACATACGAGTTTTGAATTTGGAAGAAGTCATCTTCATCATCGTCAAGCATCTTGATTTTGGAGGATTTACGAATGGAATTGGAGGAGACAAAAGAACAAGCTTCGTTAAACAACACGACGTCGTTGCTGCTGCCATTTCCACCACCACCGCTCGATTAACTGCTTTATATGTTAATTGAGTCACAGTGTCACAGCACAGCACAGCACAGGCACAGCTACAACTGGAATCGATTGCTTTTTTGTTTTTTTTTTTTTTGTTTTATGCTGGGAGATGAGCGGCTGTTTATCACCACATCTAATTTTTAATTTTTACTCTTTTTATTTATTATTATTATTATTATTATTATTATTATTATTATTATTATTATTATTATTATTATATTATTATTATTATTATTATTATTATTATTGTTTTTTTTTTTCAAGAATCCATCTTTTTTTTTTTATCGTTGCAAACATAAAATTAGTAATATAAGATGCAAATGGGAAAGATAAAGGAGGGCTGCCTAGGATTTCCGTCAAATCGGTTTTTCGGAGATTTTTAAAATAAATATTTGATTTTTGGAAAATTAAAGAAGTATTTTCAAAATCACGTTATCAAAACAGAAACTTCTGATCAACGTCCTTAAATATTTTTTCAACGTAATAAGGGAAAACGGGTCCATGGATTCGTTTTTCAAATAAGTTTGAAAACACATGAATCTCCTATTGAGTTGGCGAATATGTCATATACAAGCCCAACAAATAAAATATTGAACTATAAGATGGCGATTGTGAATGGATATATGATTAAAAATTATTTTGAATTTCTTATTGATTTTTAAATTCAAGCAAAAAATCATCTCGAATTTCAAACAGAAAGATTCAGAGATCTTAATTCCTACCCAATTTTTTTATTTGAACGGAAAATTATATTTTAAGATTTTCCATCATCCATATATAGAACTCATTTACAACAAAACGCTATTTTAGAGTTTATAGTTTAAGTTAATTATTTAATTAATTTTATATTTTTAAAAATTTATTTAAAAGGTCCTTATCATTAAGTTTTATAATTGTTGGATCAAACTTATTTAATAATAATAAAAAAAAACTAGTTTCTTTTGTATGCTATAATTTAGAATTTAAACAAATTTGACATGAAAATTAAATAGATTTCAACATCATTGCTTTTAAGATGGCAATTTAAAATTCATCATTGTTCTTTATCATGGCATATTCAATCTCATTATGCCTTTAAATATGGTAATTTCCCCCTGCCTTTTAATATTCAATCTCGAATCCAGAGAGTGCGTTTCTTATAAGAGCCTGAGACAGCAGTGAGTTTTACCTGCTCCGCTTAAATCCGGAAAAAGGTTGATTTGACGGCAGAGTTTCTAATGATTCAAAAAAATATATTAGAATTTTCTCCAAACATATTACTTTTTGCTTTCACTATAAGAATAAAGCCATTTCCGCTATCTTTTGAGGATACATTACTATGGTAATTGCTTCAACAATACCTCCAATAAAGTCCATTCACTCTGCTAGAAACAAAACCTCTCTTCAAAACATATACTAATTCCATTTCCAGTGTTTACTTGAGAATAAGAATGCAATCCTCTAATTATTGAACTAAAGTTTAAGCTAATCCTCTAGTCCAGTTTAATTTTATCTCCACCAATGAATTTGTTGGTATATATTGAGCAACTTTTGTAGACACCTAAAAAAAGGCTATATAATTTATATTAGGCGAAAGACAGAGCTATATTCCTTTGAAGGAAAAAAAAATAAAGGACGGGATTCGGTGTCGAACTGAGTTTATGTTGAACATTGGATCAATGATCAAAAGATAAGTTGTAACATCCTCAATCCGGGAATATTACCGGCAAATGACAGAATCCCACTGTCACCTAAGCCTCAGACTGAAACCAGAAATCAACCAAATATGCAAACACTTCCTCATCAAGTAAAAAAACTGTATGAATATTAACATGGCACGTACATAAATCCAGATGTGAAACAAACACACATATAAACATAGATTTTTACATCACAGAAACTCAAAAGAAACTAAATTCTATATGAATGTAGACACAACATGATGAACCCATAAAACTAGTGACTGCAGTACTGCTCCTGTCCCGAATCCATCTCTCAGAAAATACGGCATTGGCTCACCAAAAGGAAGGCTCTGCAAAACCTGGAGAGTGGGGGAGGGGGGGTGAGTCCTAAAGAACTCAGTGAGTGGAGCTATAAAAACCAGAAAACAGTCAGTATTAGAAATGCTCATATTCAATGTAATAATTTTCAGAATTCATAAATCATACACATGAGTTTTCTCTTACAAAAATTTTAAAAACAATTAAGAAATCATCAATATCATCACAAAAAGATATCATCGGTCAATCTGTACATAATCCTGTGGTCTTGGAGTGTTGTACGCACAGTCCCCAAAGCCATTAAACCAGACAACCGTGGTGCAATCAGTGCCACCAACCTGTCTCTTAAATATCCGGGGTCTAGGGGCGTTTGTACTCAAAGTCCCCCTAGCCCAATACCAAGGATCTAGAGGCATCTGTCATCTCTAGTCTTGTATCCCGTATGCACATGTCTATATCTGTTATCAATACCGATACCCATCTATACCATGTCTGTCAATTCCATATCCGTCAATTCCATATCTGAATCAAGTAACATCTTGAGGTGGGTTTTTCCCCCATGCCTCCAAAATCATAAATCCACATATTTCAAATCATTTTTATCACCAAAGTATTTATCAAAAACCAAGCATTATCAAAGCTTTTATCATATTTCTCATTTACATGAAATCATCATTTAGGTAAAACAATAAATCAGTGGTCTGCAATTTCCAACCAAAACCATATTCGAAATTCTGAAATAATACTCCACTCACAGTGCTAAGGCAAGCCGGGTGTGGTATGTGGCGTTGGTGACATCCGAGTGGCTTGTTGTTGATCAAATGCCAAAGAAATCGTTAGATTTTTATATAACAAATGAGAACGTATATACATCAAAGGTAATATTCATGGCTATGGTACGACTTATCACGTTATTACCCTCATCTATACAAGCCACTAGAGTACCCCTAAACGTCTTACAATTAACCAGAGTGGTTAAAAAAAATCTGAAACAGTGCTTAGCGTCGTGACGCAAGTCCCTCTTACTTGTCGCGACGCGAATCAAATCTCAGTAATCGTGTTTTGCTTTACGCGTCGTTACGCACGCACTCCCCTGCGTTCGCTTGGACGCGACCAGTATTCCAGGATCCAAAATTTTAATTACACTTCATACATGTTGTCTGCGGATGGAATCTGCGTGACAACGACATCTCCTCTCTCCACTATCTCTTTGATGAGATGATATTTCCTCTCAATATGCTTACCCCTCTTGTGGCTTCTTGGTTCTTTGGAGTTCGCCACTGCGCCACTATTATCGCAATAAAGTGTGAGTGATTTATCCATATCTAGAACAACTTCCAGATCTGCCAAGAACTTACGGAGCCAGACTGCTTCCTTAGCTGCTTCACAAGCTGCTACATATTCAGCCTCCATGGTGGAGTCAGCAATACAAGATTGCTTTATGCTCCTCCATACTATAGCCCCACCACCTAGGGTGAACACTGATCCAGATGTTGATTTCCTAGAATCGACATCCGTCTGAAAATCAGAGTCAGTATATCCTTTCAGAATCATATCCTGACTTGTATATACAAGCATATAATTTCTCGTTCTCCGAAGATACTTGAGAATATGTTTCACCGCTACCCAATGATCTAATCCTGGTTGGATTGAAACCTACTGACCACTCCCACTGCAAAACAGATGTCCGGTCTCGTGCATAACATAGCATACATAAGACTTCCAACTGCTGAAGCATATGGTATATGTCTCATCTCCTCAACTCCTTGAGGTGTCTTAGGAGACTGTTCCTTAGACAAATGAATTCCATGCCTGAAAGGTAAATTACCTTTCTTGGAATTCTGCATACCAAATCGCACAAGAATCTTGTCGATATAGGTTGCTTGAGACATTGCTAACAGTCGTTTCTTGCGATCCCGAATGATCTGGATCCCAAGTACATAACTTGCCTCTCCCAAATCTTTCATTTGGAATTGGTTAGCTAGCCAGATTTTCACGTCCGATAATATCTTTACATCATTCCCAATGAGTAAAATATCATCACGTATAACACAAGGAAAACCACATTCCCATCAATGATGCGCTTGTAGACACAAGGCTCATCGATGTTCTGCTCAAAGTTATAAGACTTGATCGTAGTATCAAACCTTATGTTCCAAGATCTAGATGCTTAGCTTAAGTCACTAAATGGACCTTTGCAACTTGCAAACTTTTTGCTCTTGAACGTGGGTAATGAACCCTCTGGTTGTACCATATAGATATTGTCATCAAGATTACCATTCAAGAATGCAGTCTTGACATCCATTTGTCAAATCTCATAGTCATAATATGCGACAATGGAAAGAAGAATCCTGATGGATTTAAGCATGGCTACTGGCGAGAAAGTTTCTTCATAGTCAACTCCCTCTTTTTGGGTATAACCCTTTGCCACTAGCCTAGCCTTGAAAGTCTGTACTTTCCCATCTATTCCTCTTTTTCTCTTGTAGATCCACTTGCAACCTATGGGTTTTACTCCATTAGGTTGGTCTACAAGTTCCCAGACTGAGTTAGAGTACATAGACTCCATCTCAAGGTTCATGGCTTTGAGCCATTCCTCTTTATCAGTATCTTCCATTGCACTACGATAGGTCAATGGATCATCTATACCATCACAAGATGCAACAACTTGCACCTCACCATTTCCTAGATAGCGTTCAGGTTGTCTTACAACCCTCCCACTACGTCTAGGTGGTATGGTATCCTGATAAACTTGCATCTGACTTTCAGATGTAGAAGGTGTTATGTCTTTGTCAACATTTGACAATGGTGTACTGGTCGTACCAGCAAGTAACTCCTCAAGTAACACTTTACTTCGAGGTTTGAACTCTCTCATATAGTCCTCCTCAAGAAATGTAGTATTTGTCAACACAAATACTTTATTATCTTCTGGACTATAAGAGAATCCACCCTAGTTTCCTTAGGATAGCCTACAAATAGGCACACTTGTGAACGTGGTTCCAACTTAGTAGTCTTGTTCTTTAGCACATGTGCCGGACACCCCCATATGCGAAAATGTCGCAAACTAGCTTTACGACCATTCCACAACTCTAAGGGAGTCTTAGAAACAGACTTAGAAGGAACTACATTCAGGATATACATTGCAGTTTGCAATGCATACCCCCAGAATGAACTAGGTAGAGTGCTATAACTAAACATTGATCTTATCATGTCTAGTAGGGTTCGATTTCTCCTTTCTGCAACACCATTTTGTTGTGGTGTTCCAGGTGCTGTGAGCTGTGAAACAATTCCATGCTCAACTAAGAATTCCTCGAAATCTCTATCAAGGTATTCTCCTCCACGATCTGATCGTAGAATTTTGATGCTTTTACCTAACTGGTTCTCAACCTCAGCACGATACTCTTTGAACTTTTCAAATGTATCTGACTTGTGCTGCATTAGGTAAACATACCCATATCTGGAATAATCGTCAATGAAAGTGACGAAGTATTCAAAACCACCTCGGGCTTTTACATTCATCGGTCCGCAAACATCCGAATGTATTAGCTCAAGAGTTTCTTTGGCTCTTATCCATTTTCCAGTAAAAGGTCTCTTGGTCATTTTGCCTTCTAGACAGGATTCGCAGACAGGTAAAGTACCAGTTTTAACTGATTTAAAACTCCGTTCTTAATTAGTCTATCTATCCGGTCAAGGTTAATGTGACCAAGTCTAAGGTGCCATAAATAGGTATCATCATGAGAAATCTTTTGCCGTTTAGTTTTAGATCTTTCAATCTTAAACATTTCAGTATTAAGCAGTGATTCATGCATTAACGGCCTTAATACATATAGATTATTTTCGAGTTTCCCGTGCATATATTTAATCCATTTCTACTAATAATAACTGACTTATTATTAAACGAAACAGAAAAACCACATTCCATAAGTTTTGTTACAGAAATCAAATTCCTGCGAAAACCAGGAATATATAGCACACCATTCAAACATAAATAACTTTTATTAAAATTCAAATTGAAACTCCCACTGCTTCTTGCTGAAACAACATCCCCTGTCCCAACTCTCATGGTAAAGCTACCTTCAGTAAGGTCCCTCCATGAGTCAAGTAGCTGCAAAGAACAACAAACATGGTTAGTGGCACCAGAATCAACAATCCATATGGATTTATCATCCTCCACCAAAAGAGACTCAATGACAAGTAAATCATATTTACCTGTATTCTTCTTCTCTTTAAGCTCTGCAAGGTATTTTGGACAATTCCTTTTCCAATGCCCTTGTTGTTCACAATGGAAACATTTTCCTTTGGCATTGGTTCTTTTGGAGCTTTTGTTGTTCTTCTTTTTCATTGGTTTTGCCTTTGCCTTCCAATTGCCTTTCTTCTTCTTCTTTGCAGATTTAGAAGATTCGGCAACATTTTCCTCGGCATTGGGCCTACGAGGACCGTTCATAACGGACTCGTAATTGGTGAGCTCATTCAGCAGTTCAGTCAATGTGAAAGTCAACTTGTTCATAGAACAGTTGCTTTTAAACTGCAGGAAACTCTTCGGAAGGGTTTCCATGATCATTGTCACCTGGCTTTGCACATTAATACGTGCACCATGGGTTTCAGCCATATTAAGATGAGCCATCATCCTTAACACATGGTCTCGGACTGATGTGCCTTCCTTCATTCTAGCGGTCAATACAGCAATTGCCTCATGTTGTTGCCGGTCTGAAGGTTGCCCAAACATGTTCTGTAATGACTGCATAATCATTGATGCTGTCGCCATAGGCTCATGCTGTGCAGCAAGAACCTCAGACATGGATGCTATCAAATAGCTATGGCTTTCTCATCAGCTTTAATCCAATTATTATAGGCATTACGTGCAGCTCTGCCAGCATTAGGTGCTGGCTCAGGAGGACATTCCTCCATTAGGACAAATTTAAGGTCTTCACAGACCAAGATAGCATTCATGTCACTTTTCCATTTAACATAATTATCCCCGGTTAATTTTTCTTGTTGTTTGATAATGGAGATTATTGCAGATGCCATGGCTGAAAAATAATAAACGCGCATTCAATATTCATTCATCGCATATTAAAATTGTCAAACATTTAGGCATAAAATTAAACATGATGCATGATCAATGTATAATGAATTAGAAACCTAAAAGAATTACTATGCCACGATTATCTATCATCCCACAAATAAGTGCCGCCGTAGGGTAGGTCAAGTATTCGCATGATAGATTGAGACATTCTCAATTGATTAATATATCTGAAATAACTCTTATTCCTATATTAATCAACTACCGTTATTTTGATCAAGGAAGCTTTGATTAACAACTTAATCATTCCTTTGTGAGTGTGACCCATTATTTCGGAACCCTTGGACTTAACTAGTGAAGTGCCGCCGTAGGGTAGGTCAAATCACCAGATACATCTAGAGTCCCTATCCTTTCGGAATCCAAACCTGATATTGACCCAAAAAGGACACCATCCGTAGGGGGACGAAAGCAAAGCCGTCTCGAGGCGCCTATTGAATCTCACGTTTTTGGATAACAATGGAGATCGTGGGATATATTGTGGTATACCCCTCTCCCACTCACTATTTTGAAGTTTAAGGTTTCTATCTCACTAGTTTCTAATGTATTAAGATTATGCTCGGCTAAAACATATCTTTATTATACTAGTGGATTATTAGTGATCTAACCAATTTTAACACTTAAAATTTTATTCACTAATACTTATTAGTCTCTACTAATCATTAACTTAATTAAACTAATTTAATCAAGTTTTCTTAAGTGATCTAATTAATTTTAACAATTAAAATATTAGTTCACTTATAGGTTTTAAAATTTAGAATTCAACTAATGGACTATATGTCATTAAACCATTTAATAGATAAAAGTACGTTATTTACTCCAAAGGTACGTGGAATTGTATCCCGAGTGCAAACCAATTACCGTCCATTCGGAAGCGGCTATGGAATTTATATCCGGGTTTCCATCTGATATACCAAAGAAATAATGTACTCATAATGTCCATTTGTTCTTAAACTTGAATTCCTAATTTTTAAACCTTTAAACCAATTAATCTTATTAATTCGTTTACATGCATCTTATATTCTAATTTAACTTTTAAATTTACATAAAATCATATTTTATAACTTGAATATCATGCATGTCTACATGTTATGGCATGTGAAAATGCAAGAGTAGCACCCTAGGCTATATGACATGTTAATAAACAATTTAAAACATATATATATGCCCAGGTGTTGGTTTTCTATTAAGTCCCAAGGATAATTTATAAGCAAAATACATGTGAATACGCAAAGGAGAATGGCGAATCATACTCACAATGAACGGATGATGCTACGAAGAACAAAACTTTTTATGCCCTTGAGAAGCTCCAAGGCTCACGGAAAACTCACTGTTTTGCTCCTCAAAAGGGTCATGGTCCTCCATTGATGTCTTCAAGCTCCAAGCTTCCAAAATTGATTCCAAGCTAAAAAATGGTTTCCCTATCACCTTGTAGGCCTCTGTTTGCTAGCAATGGCAAGATTTGCTACAAATCTTCCATCTTCATTCTTGTTATTCACGGTTTTAGTGAAGAAAAATGAGAGAGAATAAACTAGGCCCCTTGGCTGAAAGTTCAAAGAGAAGAGATAGAGAGATATGTCTTGTATTAGGTTTCCAAAACCTAATAATATCATATACCAAAATTTGGTATTTGCCTTTCAAAAAGGTCAACCAAAATTTTGGAGCCAAAAAGCAAAAGATGCTTTCCAACCACTTCCATCAAATCACATCACTCATCTAATTAATCCCAGATTAATGAAGTGCGAGTCATACATCATCGGTGAATCTTCGGGAAGCGACCCATGAGATCCCCGGATATGTTGGCAGTAAATACGGTCGTCGGACTATCCGAACACGTAAGTACCTAGTAACACGTTTATACCGATTTACAAGACAAGGTTGGCTTCTAGCAAAACGCCATGCCTACCCAATTATCCAGAAACATGCTTACATGAATAAACGATCTATATCAGGCGTAGTATACGTAGTATTGCGTATGTCGATCCAGTATCGGATGGTCACGTTCTAGGCCTGGGGCTGGAATTGTGTCTGCCCCGTACGAAGCACGTATCAGATGTCTGGTAACTAGTCTCTATAATCGGATATACATGACCTAGTCATAATATCCCGATAGCTGCAGCATATAAGAGAACAAGTTCCGTATCCTACGTGATCATCATCTCCATTATAACTGAAGTGATACTTCCATCTTGACATCACACCCAATACACTACGATTCTCAATATACCCAGAAGAGGCGTACACAGAACCGGTTAAAGCTCTGGACGACCAAAACCAAAGCATATTGATTGTCGCAAGTATTAGCGGTGCAAGTCTCAGGTTAAGACCAAATACACCTACCCTGAATTCAGACTTCCATAGACACATAGTTATACTACCAATGGAATTCCGAAGGGGTCTATCCAGAGCGAAGCTGTTTCCCGTACCATCCGTAAAACACAACCTCCTATTACACTTGCATGAGTATCCTATACCCAAATATATGAGAACTATGCCGTTATGCCCTCATAACGCGCACAAGTGTAATACTAGTCTTTTACGCATTATCGATGTCCAATCTCGATAATACTCTGACTATGGATATTTAATGATTTATCCTTCGTGGACTGATACTGTCTCATATCATCTCAATCCAGGAACAAATCATAAGGACCTCCTATCATTTATACATCTTGGTGATCTAATCACAAATGATAAGAGAGCAATCTCCTTTGTCACATAGTTAATTTGTACAACAACACCATGATCTGTACAATTAGTGACGCTATGGGTCATAATTTTCCAACACAGGTCTGGGCTAAAAACGTTTGTGTAGCATTCTCTGGGCATTCAAACGTTTTTTCAGGCAGTAGCAAAATGTTTGAGTTGCGTTTGACTGGAGTTCGAACGCAATCAGTCTGGTGTCAAAACACTGGTACTTTATTTACTCCGTTCCGGAGCTTCAGGAGTTCGTTTTGGTCCCCGTTTTTTTCTACGGACTCGTAACGGAATGAAGTTTCACATACATACATAAATTGTGTTAACCGGGCTCTTATTTTTTTTTAAAATACTAATCTAATTAGTACAATAAATCCAAGGCATCCCTTGGTCTTCAAATCTTGCTCCATGGTATGTTGTTGAGTTCTTCGCGGAATAGGTTCGTAATGAGTCCTTTGTGGCATCGACTCCTCCAAGTTACAAATTGAGTTCCAAAATGGACGTATTACAAATGAAATGAACTTACAACACTTGAAAGAATATGACCTTATGGTCTTACATTTCCAATACTAAAAATAAGAGCCGGAAAAATTAACGATCAACGCAATACATTCATCACATGAATCAAAGTAAACATTCATCACATGAACATTAAAAACCATTCATCTCATGAATCTAATTGTGCCTACTCATCACAACATGGATTTAGTATTTTATATCTAATATAAATTATTAAAACTTAAACTTAAAAAGAGAAAGGGTTAAGAAAACTTTTCAACCTTAAGCTCTTGATGCCAATTGTAGGAAACGACTTTCCTTAGTGCGGCAGAAGTTGCTTGTGGTGGCACCAGATCTAGTGGATCTTCAAATTTTCTTTGCCTTCTCCATTGTTGTAGTAGCCAAGATCAATCCTTTGGTGTCCAACACTTAGATCAACCACTCGATCTTCCGAACTATGACTCGAAACCAACAAACCGAAGTGTGGGCTTCACTCACAAAGATTAAACCTCTAAACTATTTAGAGATTTAGGATGTCACAATAGTGTTTGGCTCTTTAGGAATTTCACAACTCTCACAACACTTGTGAATATTTGAATTTCTTCTCTCTTTTCTCTCAAATGTTTTTCTCACAACAATTGTGTGAATGTTTGCAAAATGTTAACCTTAGGAAGTGAGAGAAATGGTAGAGATTATATTCTCTTACACAAGCCAACTAACCTTGTCATTAAACATCTAATGCTTTCTTGCAATGGCCAACACAAAAATGTGAATGTCATACCAAAGCATAAGAAATGTTAAGCTAAAGACAATGGCTTTGTCATTAAGCATTCAATGCTTTCTTTCAATGGCAAACACATAAATGTGGAGGCCATATCAAAACATAAAATGCATTAGCTAATGACAAAACTATTAGGTGTATCCAAGCCACCTAATAGAATAATTGCTTGGATGTTATGGTAAGCCATATGGCTTTGTCTCCAATGGTAAATAAAAATCAATATATTAATAATGATTTATTTACCTTCAATCATGTTGTAGTAATTATCTCATAATTATTACTAACTTGATTATCTCATAATCAAGACTTGATTATCTCATAATCAAAGAATTCTAGAAAACATTAAGTTAAACTAATTTAACATAGTTTTCATTTGTGACAATAAATATTATTAATCTTATTAATAATATATAAATAAATATAATATGAGCATATAATTAGACAATCTAATTATATTAGGTTTGCTACAGTTAATCGAGCTAGCACGGGGACCAAATGGACCTACGGTTCTGAGCTCCAATAATTCCGAAATATTAATTAAACTCTTTAATCAAATATTACGAATTATTAACTTCGCATTATTCCACTAAAAACTCGAAGTTGAACTCTCATTACCGTAGATGGATTAAGTAAACCGAACATTTTCGGTGTCCATCGATATAGTCATTACATATGGATATAGCCCTTCACGAATATCTCATAAATAGAGCCGGGGGTCATAAGTCCGGTAAACCCCTCTAAATATTTTTTTTCTCTTAAGCAACCATTGATTCTAATAATGACAATTAATTCATAATAATTATGAACATAAAATAATTTCTATTTGTAATAGAAAAGTTTGAGGCGCTCAAATGTTCAAGTCCCGAATCAACTCTTAAAAGAGATATTTGACCGGCGTAAACACACACGTATAACGCAAGCGCACGTATCGTTCAAGTAGTATAAAAATATCGATCCCACGAGGACTTAATTCCTACTGTTGTTATTAATTGTTGAATCTATTTATTTACAAATATCTAATTATAGGGAGAAGAGAATGATTGTTTGATTGGTTGAAAGTGGTTTTACAAAATAAATAAAAAAAAATAAAAAGACAAAAGAAAATACTAAGGAAAATAACAAAAGACACAAAGATCTAAGGTTGTGATTTCTTTTAATATCATTTTAAAGATGAAGTGGTTATCTTAAAGTTGGTAATATATTGATTTATTAACCTGGAACACTAAATTATGTGTAAGCCTCTGTCGATGGTCAGACACAAATACCCAGTTAACCCAATTGAACCATATGTCTATGTCAACCAAATTATCTGGATTCATTAAGTTTAAGTTCCAATTATGGCTACCCCCGCCCGACAGGTATATTCCTATCCTGTAAGGAAATCTATTAAAGGGTTATCTATCCTCAAGGAAGATCGTGGGCTATTAAGTCTAAGGCTGAAACTAAAATCCCTATGTCTAGTTCATTTTAGATTTACCATATCAATCTTATTGGTGATCAGACAACAAGAAGCATTAAGCTTAAGACTTAATAAATAAACCTTTAAATTACCCAACTATAAAATAATCCCTTATAAACCGGTGATATTAAAAGTCATCACAACCTCTAATTAACTAACACATAATTAGGACTAGTAAAATCATAAAGTAAAAGACATAAAGTAAAATGCTGAAAAGTAAATTACAATAAAATAAAATGCTAAGGTAAAAGGAATTACTTTTACTACTACTAATTTAGATATCTCCCATAAAATAATATATAAACTCGTGATAATATTACCAACCGACCATTCTGGCGGTATCCTGATTAAGTCAAATTAAGTCCAACCAGCCATTAAGGCGGAACCAAAAATAAATTTACCAACCGACCAGTCTGGCGGTATCCTTGATTAGTCAGGTTTAAAACAGATTAAAATTAAATTACCAACCGACCAATATAGCGGTATTCCTTATTAAGTCAATATTTTAAATAGTTAATATATTATTTTAAGGGAGATTAATCTAAATAGCAATAGTAGAAGAATTACCTTTCACCCTAGCTGAGGAAATTATTTCAACATGGTGAATAGTAAAAACTGTAAAAAGTAAAAAATTAATTACTATTATTACAAAAAGTAATTAAAATATTTACAAAACTAAAAAAAAAAAACTAAAAATAAAAATAAAAATTCTAGAGAGAGAAACTCTCTCTAGAGAGAGAAATCAAGAGAGAGAAAGGTCTGTTAAAAACTGAAAATTCGCGCCTATTTATAGCAAAAAATTTACTGTTCAGGAACTGTTCGCGCGTCGCGACGCCAAGGACTCAGCGTCGCGACGCGCATTTGTCGACGTGGCACAATGACGGCGACACGTAGCAAGGCGGCTGACTGTACATGCGACACGTGTCAAGGCGGCTAATTCTCAATTATTGTGATGACGTCATTGATGACGTCATGCTGACGTGGCGATGACGTGGCGCTGACGTGGCGAGGCGGCTGACTGTTGACTTGTCGGCACAATAGGATTGCGACACGTGGCGACACGTGTCATGTTCTGATTGGCTGAGGCTGACGTGGCAAGTTGACTCGGTTGACCTGCTGACGTGGACGATGATGTGGCATGACACGTGGCAAGGTTGACTTGTTGACCGATGATGTGGCTGATGACGAGGCGACACGTGTCAAGTCTGAGTGTCGGCAGCATATGATGATGACACGTGGCACGGCGCATGTTAGCAGATCGGCTGTGATGGTGACACGTGGCACGGCGCATTTTAGCAAAGTCAAAACTTCTCAAATGTTGACCGTTGACCAGGCGCATGTTAGCAAATCCGGCTCACGCTGGGCGTCGCGGCGCGCTGTGTTCCAGCGTCGCGACGCGCAGAAGACGAAAATATCCCTGTTGACGCATTTTTGTCCGGTTTTGCCCCAAATTGCCTCCAGTGCTGTCCAAACTTTATTTATCTGCAAATAACAATAAAACACATCAAAACGTTCACAAAACTCAAGAAACTATACAAAATATTAAGTTAAATGAGTGGGAAATAGTGATATAAATACCACTCATCACACCCCCAAACCTAACATTTTGCTAGTCCTCGAGCAAAATACAAAATAAAATAACATAACAAAATTTAACTAAGCCATTTTCGTAGGGATCACGGTTGCATTTAGCATATGCAACAAGCCTTTAAACCCCTAGGTGTCCCTAGTGGACGAGTGTAGTCTCGTGAGGGTTTACAGCAATGATACCCACAAACATTTTACAAAAGTAAAAAGTTAGTAAAACTAATGCACACAAAAGCAAAAAGACAAGCGAAAAGAGAATAAAGAAAGTTAGTGACTAATCAGGTGAAAATTCTACTCCAAGTTACTAGTTGTTTTGTTTCTTTCTAAATTACCGAATAAGTAAATTCTCCGATTATTTTTACCATTCTCCTATACACAGCAAACAAAATATTAATCAACTCATTTTTGCCCACAACAGTCATAAGTGCAGTTGATAAGAGAGTAATATTTTTGTCCTAAAGTTCTATCAGATTTCACACCTTTTTGTAGCAATGGAATAATTTTCTGATTTTTTTTGATTTTTTCTTTGATTTTTCTCTATTTTTTATTTTTATACAATACCTTCCGTCTATGTAGCGAGCTTTGGGTTGGTGGCTCCCAAACCAGTTGGCTTTAGGGCACCAGGTGTTAAGACACCCCTACGAACTTAATTACTCAGACTTCAGATATATATATATTTTTGCAGCATCTTCGATCCATGTAACGAGCTTTGGGCCAATGACTCCCAAACCAGTTGGTTTTAGGGCACTAGGTATTAAAATACCCTTACAGACTTAATAACTCGGATCTCAGACGTTTTTTTTTTTTTTTTTTTTTTTTTTTTTTTTTTTTTACTCCATCACTATTTGAGATGCTTCCTCCAATTAAACTATAGCACGGAATATTACAAACTTTTCAATTTTAGCTCATGTCCGTATGTTTCCATGTAAGTTCATAATACCTGTCAACTGAACATATGAAGATTCATTTTAGTCAGTTAAGGAGAATTCACAAATTAAATAATTCAAAAGGAAATAAACAAAAATTAACTTGTTTCGAAATAGGTTTGAGATACGTCTCAGGAGCGGAAATTCCTTACTCGGCTATCTCTTACCAATTCCACCTTTTAGTCAAAATAAAAACACAAAAATGCAAAATATTTTTGTAATTTTTGAAAATTTTTCAATTTTTTTGTATTTTTCGAAAAATTTTGAACTAAAAATAAAATAACATACACTAAAAACAAGATAAAAACAAGGTATAATCAACTAATTCCCTCCCCCAAACCTAAATGAGACATTGTCCCCAATGTCTTAAACAGTAGAAGAAGAGTTAGAAGGTAATACCTGATCAGCTGAAATTTTACAGGAAAAATTACCGATTAAGATTTATGTCCAAATTACGATTCTTACCACGATTGTTTTTGACCATTTTTCATTAAAAATTTTGGCAGAATCACCTCTAAAAACTCAAAATTTCCCCAAAATTCACCCTAAAAAATTATCACCAATCAAATCCCAACTTTGGTATTTTTCAAAAAAAATCGACAGAGTCTCCCCTGAATTTTTGATTATCCAATACAACCTAAATCTACCAAATGCCACAAACACCTCCATTCAACTCTTCGCCCCCACAATCTACGAATCAAATTAATCCACAATCCAACCCTTCGTAATTCAATCCACAGTCAACCATTCCACAATTCAATTTTCAATTTACCCAATTACCAAATCAATTTTTTATCAAATCATTACCGTATTTTCAAATTCTGATTTTGGCAGTGGTGGGTTCTCTCGGCTCTGTTGGTTTTGGCTTGGATTTCTGGTCGTTGGTTGTTGGACGGCAGTGATGGTCACGACTTCTCTTGGTTCTGGTTTGTGGTGTCTCGGCTGTGGGGGTTCGCGGCTTTGGGTTGAAGATCTGTAATGGTCGGTCTGTGTGGTTCGGTTCAGGCGAGACAGTGGCGATGGTTGCGGCTGGGCTGATTTGTCTCAGTTTGGTTGCAGGTGATGGCTTCTGGGGTGGTTGATGATGGTGGCTCGGTGACGGCGGTTTGAGTCACGGCTCTGGTTTGGTTTTGTTCGGTCGTGAGTGGTTGATGAAGATCGGTTTTGACTCGGCGAGGAAAGGCTCGGTCACGGCGTCGGTGGCTGCTGAGTTTCGGTGGATTCGGCGAAGCTTGTTCTTGGTGGCTGCTCACGGTGGTGGATCTCGGCTGGCGAAGACTCGGTCACGGGTGAAAAAGGTAGTGGCTCGCGGTGGTGATGGCTGGTTCGGTTCTGGGGTGGCTCGGTAAAAGCTTGGTGTTGGACATGGCGAAGGTTACGGCTGTGGTGAAGATGGGTTTCTGGTTTTTGGTAGGTGATTGGTTGAGGATGAAGAAGATGAAGAGTGAAAGGAGATGCTGCCAGCGCCCTGCTTATGTTCTGTGATTTGAGGCAAGCGTCGCGACGCTGAATTTTTTTTTTTTTTTTTTGGCAAAACCATGTCTTGCGACGGATAAATCCATAGGGACGCCTCTTAAGAAGTGTCTTTTACTTGGCCGTCTCCCGGATCAACTTTGTATCTTCGTGATTTTGTCAAATTTTTATTTTGAAAATCCCGCTTGTACTGGCCCTATTTGTCCTGAAAAATTCCGTTTTTAATTTTTCCTGCAAAACTAACACACAAAATTAAAAAGTTCACACAAAATATGAAAAATAAATAACAACAAATTGCATGGGTTGCCTCCCTGCTAGCGCTAAATTTTTCGTCTTCAGCCAGACGTGACTGAAATCCATATGTTAAGGAGGTTTCAATGTCGTTTTGGATGTCCGATTAAAGACAATCCCGTGAGCGTTGCTTTTGAAGGGTCTCTTCCAACGGTAAAGTGGCCAAAAATAATTTTGTCTTATTCAGTGCTCGTGCCACCTTTTTAACTTTTTGTTGCTCCAGTGGTACCTGAAAAGAAAGAAATAAAATCAGGAGGTCTCGTATGGTGCTTGACTTGGAATGGAAATTCCATTCTGTCAAGCTTCTGGGTGATATCTTTGAATTGTAGTCCCCAAAACAACGATGTTTTTTTCCTGAATGCTCTGGATTTTTATTAAGGTCAGACAATTGCTGCTCCTCCACTTGCTCTGTTTCTTGCTCCACCTGAGGATGAAAAGATGAGTCAGACATTAGGTCTTCATCCTCTGATTCGGGTGAAATGATTGGCTCAAGTTGATCTTCTTCAAACATTTGTGAAATGGAATCTCCAAGATCTTCATTTTGAGGATACAGAATTCCATCCTCAATTTTTGATGCAGTTGGTACAAATATTTCAGCTTCATCATCGTCAGAATCTGAAAAATAAAAATCAAATTGAGACTTTGCCGGTTCAAGTTCCTGAACTGATACATCTGGTTGTTGATACTGCTCAGCCTCCTCCTCTGTTGAAGTGTCATTTTGAAATGATTGGTACTTGAAGGCTTCATCAGTGTCATCTGTGGGATTTGACTCAGTATTCTGAACAATATTATCAATAACATCAATTCTGAAGCATTCGTCTTCTTCCTTTTCATCACTTGGAAATTTCATGGCTTGGAAAACATTAAAGGTCACTTCTTGGTCCTGCACTTTCATGTTAGTTCTCCTTTTTGTACATCAATCACAGTTTTACCTGTAGCCAAAAATGGTCTCCCAAGAATGATAGGTACTTCTTCTTTGTCTTCTTCCATGTCAAGGATGATGAAGTCTGCTGGAAGGATTAGTTTGTCAACTTTAACCAGCACATTTTCCACGACTCCTCTCGGAAATGCGAGTGTTCGATCAGCAAGTTGCAAAGATACTGAGGTAGGCATTGCTTCTCCAATTTGCAGTTTCCTGTAAATAGAAAAAGACATTAAATTAACACTGGCACCTAAATCACATAAAGCTTTACCGATGTAATGTTCTCCAATGGTGCAAGGAACTGTGAAACTGCCAGGATCTTTCAACTTCGGGGGAAGTTTCCTCTGAATGATGGCACTGCATTCTTCTGTCAAAGCTACTGTCTCGTAGTCTCCAATCTCCGTTTTCGTGAAAGAATGTCTTTCATGAATTGACATAACTGGGCATTTGTTCCAAGGCTTCTGCAAATGGTATGTTGATGTGCAGCTTTTTGAAAATCTCCAAGAAACGAGCAAATTGTTTGTCCATTTTGCTTTTCTGAAGACGCTGAGGAAAAGGTGGTGAGGAGGAGTGATTTGTTCTGGTTCTTTTTCCTTTACTTCTTTTTCTTTTTCCTCCATCTGTTTCTCGGTTTCTTTTGGAACTCTTCTTGAGATATCTGGACTCCAACATCTTTGTTGATCTCAGTACCGCTTTTTAAAGTAATGGCTTGACATTGCTCCTTCCCTCGGTTCCTTGGATTTGGTTCTGTGTTGTGGGAAGATTGCCTGGTGGTCTGTAACTCTGAGCATTTGCCAGTTGTCCGATTTGATTCTCCAGTGCTTTGATGGAAGCTGATTGGCTCTGAATCATGGCTTCATATCTTTTTAATTGAGCTAGCATCTCTGCCAATACTGGTTCATTTGTCTGCTCCTGGCCTTTATTCTGTTGCTGGAATCAGGTGGTGGATAGTTCTTTTGCCCTGAATTGTTGCTCCATGAAAAATTAGGATGATTCCTCCACCCTGGGTTGTAGGTGTTGGAATATGGATTGTTCCCCTGTCTGTTGAAATTGTTGACATAATTCACCGTTTCTTCAAGTTGGTTGGTCTGGTGCTCCTCCATATGGTGAACTTGTGGATCCAGTGGTGCTTTGAGTGTTGAGAGTCTCCATAAATTTGCATATCTGATCTAGCTTGGTGTTGACTGCTGTATTAGCTCCAACTTCATATATTCCTGCAATTCTTTGAATCAGACTTCTTTCTGTTGGCCACAAGGAGTTGTTGTTAGCCATTTCTTCAATTAGGTCCCAGGCTTGATCTTATCCTTTTGCCATTAAAGCTCCTCCAGCAGCAGCATCTATTGTGGTTCTCATCAGTCCAGAAAGTCCATTGTAGAAAGTTTGGACTTGAAGCCATTTTGGAATCTCATGGTGAGGACATTTCCGGAGTAAATCTTTGTATCTCTCCCAAGCTTCGTACAGGGATTCTGAATCTTGCTGCACAAAGGATGTGATGTCATTTCTCAACCTTGCAGTTCTGGCTGGTGGAAAGTATTTTGCAAGGAATTTTGTAGCAAGAGTGTTCCAGGTTGTGATTGATCCTGCTGGTATTGAATGTAGCCATGCTTTTGCTCTGTCTTTCAGGGAATATGGGAAAACTCTCAACCTCATAGCTTCTTCAGCTCCTCGGTTGTAATTGAACGTGCCACAGACTTCCAGGAAGTTGCTGATGTGGGCATTAGGATCTTCAGTTGCATTTCCTCCAAACTGAACTGTTTGCTGAATCATCTGAATGCAAGTTTTGATATCACCTGCATTTGCTGGTAAAGGAGGAAGTACAATACACGAAATGAGGCCATCTACCACCGGAATGGTTCTGTCTCGAATGGGAATTGGTGGTGCAACCTCCAAAGGTTCAGGTTCCATGTTGACTAAAGCTTCTTGGCCTTCTCGCCTTTCCCTTCTCAACTGTCTGATAGTTCTTTCAATTTCTGGGTCAAGCGGTCGGATTTCAAAGCTTCTGGTTCGTCTCATGAAGTGTCTGAGAACCTGTAACACAATAAAACAAAAATAATAAGTAAAAAGAAAAATTAGATACAAGTAACAAATCTAACCTGTAAACTAATAGTAAAAGATAACTAAGTCCCCGGCAACGGCGCCAAAAACTTGACCGGCGTAAACACACACGTATAACGCAAGCGCACGTATCGTTCAAGTAGTATAAAAATATCGATCCCACGAGGACTTAATTCCTACTGTTGTTATTAATTGTTGAATCTATTTATTTACAAATATCTAATTATAGGGAGAAGAGAATGATTGTTTGATAGGTTGAAAGTGGTTTTACAAAATAAATAAAAAAAAATAAAAAGACAAAAGAAAATACTAAGGAAAATAACAAAAGATACAAAGATATAAGGTTGTGATTTCCTTTAATATCATTTTAAAGATGAAGTGGTTATCTTAAAGTTGGTAATATATTGATTTATTAACCTGGAACACTAAATTATGTGTAAGCCTCTGTCGATGGTCAGACACAAATACCCAGTTTAACCCAATTGAACCATATGTCTATGTCAACCAAATTATCTGGATTCATTAAGTTTAAGTTCCAATTATGGCTACCCCCGCCCGACAGGTATATTCTATCCTGTAAGGAAATCTATTAAAGGGTTATCTATCCTCAAGGAAGATCGTGGGCTATTAAGTCTAAGGCTGAAATCTAAAATCCCTATGTCTAGTTCATTTTAGATTTACCATATCAATCTTATTGGTGATCAGACAACAAGAAGCATTAAGCTTAAGACTTAATAAATAAACCTTTAAATTACCCAACTATAAAATAATCCCTTATAAACCGGTGATATTAAAAGTCATCACAACCTCTAATTAACTAACACATAATTAGGACTAGTAAATTCATAAAAGTAAAAGACATAAAGTAAAAATGCTGAAAAGTAAATTACAATAAAATAAAATGCTAAGGTAAAAGGAATTACTTTTACTACTACTAATTTAGATATCTCCCATAAAATAATATATAAACTTGTGATAATATTACCAACCGACCATTCTGGCGGTATCCTGATTAAGTCAAATTAAGTCCAACCAGCCATTAAGGCGGAACCAAAAATAAATTTACCAACCGAACAGTTTGGCGGTATCCTTGATTAGTCAGGTTTAAAACAGATTAAAATTAAATTACCAACCGACCAATATAGCGGTATTCCTTATTAAGTCAATATTTTAAATAGTTAATATATTATTTTAAGGGAGATTAATCTAAATAGCAATAGTAGAAGAATTACCTTTCACTCTAGCTGAGGAAATTATTTCAACATGGTGAATAGTAAAAACTGTAAAAAGTAAAAATTAAATTACTATATTTACAAAAGTAATTAAAATATTTACAAAACTAAAAATAAAAAAAACTAAAAATAAAAATAAAAATTCTAGAGAGAGAAACTCTCTCTAGAGAGAGAAATCAAGAGAGAGAAATGTCTGTTAAAAACTGAAAATTCGCGGCCTATTTATAGCAAAAAAATTTACTGTTCAGGAACTGTTCGCGCGTCGCGACGCCAAGTCACTCAGCGTCGCGCGACGCGCAATTTGTCGACGTGGCACAATGATACGGCGACACGTAGCAAGGCGGCTGACTGTACATGCGACACGTGTCAAGGCGGCTAATTCTCAATTATTGTGATGACGTCATTGATGACGTCATGCTGACGTGGCGATGACGTGGCGCTGACGTGGCGAGGCGGCTGACTGTTGACTTGTCAGCACAATAGGATTGCGACACGTGGCGACACGTGTCATGCTCTGATTGGCTGAGGCTGACGTGGCAAGTTGACTCGGTTGACCTGCTGACGTGGACGATGATGTGGCATGACACGTGGCAAGGTTGACTTGTTGACCGATGGTGTGGCTGATGACGAGGCGACACGTGTCAAGTCTGAGTGTCGGCAGCATATGATGATGACACGTGGCACGGCGTATGTTAGCAGATCGGCTGTGATGGTGACACGTGGCACGGCGCATTTTAGCAAAGTCAAAACTTCTCAAATTGTTGACCGTTGACCAGGCGCATGTTAGCAAATCCGGCTCACGTTGGGCGTCGCGGCGCGCTGTGTTCCGGCGTCGCGAACGCGCAGAAGATGAAAATATCCCGTTGACGCATTTTTGTCCGGTTTTGCCCCAAATTGCCTCCAGTGCTGTCCAAACTTTATTTATCTGCAAGATAACAATAAAACACATCAAAACGTTCGAATGGTGTCGGTACTTCTGGTTTTGTTGCTAGCCTCACACCCAAGCCCAATTAGCCCACCAAAACCCACCCAAAAATAATTAAAACATTTAAAACATGTCACAAATTAAAATAATATCCTTCCTAAATTAAATAAATCACATCCCAATTTAAATAATTCACATACCTAAATGAAACAAATCAAATATATGATCTTCCTTATTATGCCAAATCATGTCCCCAATCAAATATAGATTTTCCTTGTAAGACACTAATTGGTCCCTTTCCTATTCAAGCAAGAGGAAACCCTAGCAATTGTCTATAAAAGAAACACAATTCCAACCCTTAGAACCCCTAGCTCATTCACACAAAAAACTCTTGGTCCATTCACACATAACATTCACAAGAAACCTCCAACCATTTAAAAAATCTCTTACATTGCCGTCCAACCAAACCACCATCAAAACCAGTTCAGCCGCACATCAAAAAATCAAAAACAACCGCATATCACCCTTGAAAAAACCCCTACATCCACCAAAAAATAGCAGCCCAAATACCTTAAAACAATAGCCTAAATCACCAAAAACAGTGAACAAAAACGGCACTTTAAAATCCTTAAGATTATTGCACAAAACAGCCCCCTAATACAGCAAAAATAGTCCAGAAAACTACAGCAAAAATAGCAGCAGAACGGAGTAATGACAGCGGTCCAAACAATGAAACAGCGAAATGAAGCAGTAAACCAATGTACCGGAGGAGTTTCGGAGCGTTAACCCTTTCGACGATCGTGTATCGTACGTCCGAGAGGCGATTTAAAAGGTTAGACCTGAGGGCACTTCTATTATTCATTTTTATTAATCTCTTAATTGTTTTATTCATTTTCTTCACATGAGAGTCGCTTGTGGATGTGTGTTGTGACCCTTGGATGAATGGGAACTGTGTCATCTTTTGTGGTATATATGATGGAAACCCAGACGTAAATTACGTAGCCGAATCCGAATGGACGGTAGTGCGGTCTGTACTTGGGATACAACTCCACGTACCACTTGAGCAAACATCACATATCTCACTTCGTTTTATCTTGATTGTTTATTATCCGCATTTTATATTTCGCCATTTACTTTCTGTAAGTTATTTGTTTGTGTATTGATGATGCGGTGCGCATGGGCTAACTAGGGTGGATTAAAGGTCCTCTATTCGAGGGAAAATGCCCAAAGGCTACTTTTACCACGATGTTTTCCGCGCCGGACGAAGTATGTTTGATTGAATGTGAGATATGTTTAATCGGAGATACGGAGTTCCACATCATTGTCTTATTCATTTGCATGCATAATAATATAATGCGCATGAGCTTAGTATGTTAGTCTAAAGGTTATCAATTTGTGGGGAGAAAAGTCTAAAAGGCTACCCTTACGACAATACTTTGCCGCGCCGGACGAAGTGTGTTTGATTGAATGTGAGATACGTTTAATCAGATATACGGAAGTCCACATTATTGTCTTATTCATTTTTATGAATTATGATGTAATGCGCATGGGCTAGCTAGGGTGGATTAAAGGTCCTCTATTCGAGGGAAATGCCTAAAAGGCTACCTTTACCACGATGTTTTGCCGTGCCTTTTGTTATGTCATTGACCTTTCGCATATCATTGCTCTATTTACGCATGTATTGCATTCTAGTGCGCATGGGCTAACTAGGGTGGATTAAAGGTCCTATATTCGAGGGAAAATGCCTAAAGGCTACCTTTACCACGATGTTTTACCGCGCCGGATGAGGTATACTCAATTGAATGGGAATGAGTTCAATCGGGCACACGGGGTCCTACATTGTGTATCTGTATATGTGTTTGCGTCATCTATCATGCATCAGGTCCTGTCCCGTTCGAATGCGTTCTCGAACGCTATACGAACGTGAACCTTCTCTTTCCCGTTCGAACGCGTTTACAAACGCCACTCGAACGCGCATGCATTTTGTTTCATCTGGTCTTGCCCCGTTCGAACGCGTTACTAAACGCTATACGAATGCGAACCTTCTGTTTCTCGTTCGAAAGCATTTACGAACGTTACTCGAACCCGCATGTATTTTGTTTTATCAGGTATTGTCCTGTTCGAACGCGAACCTTCTGTTACCGTTCGAACGCATTTTCAAACGCTACACGAACACGCATACTCTGAACTTATTCATTTTCATCACTTTTCATGCATAATTGCTTCTTGGGTGGTTTCTCTTGTATCATGTAATTAATCATACCATTCCATTATTGATACTTTCTTATTATCATTTATTGTATCCCCGCATTTATCTATTTGATGTGTTCATGAGATGGTGTTCAAGCATGATTTAGCCATTAGTATGTTATTCCTCTATGCATGATCTTGTCATCTCCTTTCGCAATAGGTGTTTCTTTATGTTTATGCTTAGGTTGTTATTATCTTTCGTGTTTGATGATTCAACATGTTCATGAGATTATTGTGTGATATCGTATGTTTGCCGTTACGATGATTACTTTCATGCATGTGAACTTAAAAGCAGAATACTCTTGGAATATGTTGCGTATATTCGATTAAATTGTTGCACAAATCATTTCATTACAAGTGGCATAAGTAAGGGACCATTCCCAACCCAACGGTTTGAGGTCTTCCCTTGCGAGGGGTGAGTACGGCCTTAAATCTTTTTCCCGGTTCACATCGGGTGGCGACTCCATGTTATTTCTCCGATTTAGTCCCCCGCGGGCTACTCCGTACTCCCAACCGGGCTGCGAGCCCGGGACAGCGTCGTCCAACATCTGTGTCCTACAAACCCTAAAGCTCACCTCTGTTCTCTTGGTAATAAACCCTAAACACATCTTCACTCATTCGGCTAACCCCCTCTCTCATCAACTCTCGGCCACCATAGCATCATCTCACACTGCTCTCTCACGTAAACCATTGCCTATCACTCACGGCATAAACCGTAAATACCCTTTTCTCTCTCAGCTGGAACAAAACAAAAAAAACCTAACAGCAGTTAATCCTCTTCATCCCCCTCCCTCTCACTTCAAAAACAAGGCAAACCCTAAACACATTCACGCCCTTGCCTCTCTCTCTTTTTCACGACAAAAATGAAACCCTAATACAGACGCCTCTCTCATTCCTAAGACACAAGCATTCATCATCCTCTCGTCTCTCTCACAGATCCACCAACCAAAACCCTTACACTCCTCACAGCAACATGTAACCCCCTGAACTTCACAAAAGCCACGACAAAAAATCACAAACAAACACCCCTCCCAGGCCATCACAAAGGCCGTGAGCTGCTACTTTCACCGAACCAAACAACTAACCACACGTGAAACAAACATCACACTGACACCGATTCACACTTAGCCACAGAGCCCTCACCGACACAAGAAACTATCCCCCCAAAACAAAACAAACACAGCCTCTAAACTGATCCAAAAATCAGCACTCAAAACCACACAAAATAGCCCTAAAAACTGCACTCAAAACCGCACAAAACTACCCCAAAAACTGTATCCAAAATCGCAAACAGTAACCAGAAGTAACGACTAGAAAATACAGCAAAAACAGAGAAAACAACAGCCCAAAACAGCGAGGCAATGAAGGAAAATAGCGAATCAGTGAACCGAAGGAGTTGCAGAGCATTAACCCTTCCGACGACCGCGTAACGCACTTCCAAGAGGCGACTTAAAAGGTAAGACCTGAGGGCACCCTTTTATTTATTCTCGTTCATCTTTTTAATTATTTATTAGTATTTCTTCACATGCGTATTGTTGATTTATGTGTGTTGTGGCCATGGGATGAATGATTTTGTGCTATCTCTCGTAGTATATCGGATGGAAACCCAGACGTAAATTCCATAGCCGAATCAGAATGGACGGTAGTGCGGTCTGAACTTGGGATACAATTCCACGTACCGCTTGAGAATCGCACATATTTCCTTTCATCTAATCTTGTGTTTATTTGTTATTTATTAGAAATAACATGTTATTTTTATGCATGATTTAGTTGTTTAATATGTTATTTTTATGCATGATTTAGTTATTTCTTTCGCACTAGGAGCTTAATTATATCTCTTCCATGTTTATATTTAGACAAAAGATTATTTATGTTTCCGTATTCATCAATTTAATGTGTCCATGAGATTGTGTGCTTGCCGTTACTTCGACTTACTTTTATGCATGCAAACTTAGATATAGGTTATATGCAAACTTAGATATAGGTCGTATGTGAATTTAGATGTAGGTTGTCTTGCGTATGTATATTGCATACACTTGGTTAGATTATTGCACAAATCTATTCATTACAAGTGGCATAAGTAAGAGACCATTCCGAAACCAACGATTTGAGGTCTTCCCTTCGAGGGGTGAGTGCGGCCTTAAATCATTTACCAGTTCACACTGGGTGACGACTCCATTTTATTTCTCCGGTTTAGTCCCCTGCGGGCTACTCCGTACTCCCGACCGGGCCGTGAGCCTGGAACAACGTCGCCGATTTCTGTGTCCTACAATTATGTTATTTGACGCTAATCTTTCCAGTTATCTTGATTGATATAGTCCAACTATCCAGTCAACGATTTCAGGTACAATCTAATGTAATGATTACTATAGTCTAACTATATAATTAACTACAATTTGATTGGTTAAATTCAAATATATTGAGTACTATAATCCAATTATATAATCAACTATAAATGAAGTAGTTTGAATACAGTCTAACTGTTTAATTAAAACAACAATTGAATATTAGTCCAACTAATATATTAAATTTTTAATGACGAAAAATGAAATGAGCGCGTATTGGCAAGTATCTAAACGAAATTGCAAATTTAATACTTGCCTCCCACTATTTTTCGGCGAGCCTCTACCCCTCTGTGGAGTACTCGGGAAACCTAGTTTCCTAGTGGGCTAGGATCCCGTTAAATAACACAAAACCTTGACTTTGGCCAAAAAATTGTATGAAACTTAACTAGGTAGATCTCTAAGATCAATTGGATCCCATCCAATTCCTAGATCCAGTAGGTGGACATCCAAGTCCGAAACATATATCCAATATATGCCAATATATCCGATATATTCCCTAACATTTTTCCTCTGAATCAACTAAGCCTTGGCTTTGGCTCAACAAGCTAAATGAAACCAGTTAAGCGTGTCCCATTGACAGTGGGAAAGCTTCGTAATCGAGGCCGATGAACAAGAAGTGACCTTGACTTTGGCCAACAAATCAAAACTTGCCCAAGGCGTACGATATGGAACAAAGCTTTCATGATTCAAACACATCCGCGATGGACAAAGGTCTTGACTTTGGCCAACAAACCAATGTCAATCTTGGATCTTGAGAGAGAATCACTCAATGGAAGGAAAAACACTTAATATAAAATGAGGGTTTTTGTCGTGATTTGGCAACCAATTTATTATCTTTAATTAGGTCTCATCATACACCCTTAAGCATGCATTCTAAAAGAATAATAAGGCGCGATATAAAATTAATAATGATATTCGGATGGATATATAATAAACTTTGTTCCTAGAACAAATCTCTCCATTTCCTCTCTCCCGCTAGCACTATTCATTCTTCTACCCAATTACATAATACTTCTAAAGAAACCTCATTTACATTGAGGGGAATTGGTGAGAAGAGAAATACAATGAGAAAAGAGGTAATAGGCTGGACACGCAGGTCCAATTTAATAAATTCTAAATTTATTACAACAATTTCCAAAATTGCCCCCACCCTTCTAATATCAATCCGATATACATTATTCATACATACATCAAGTATTCAGACAAAGTATGTTATCAATCAATCTAATCCAATTAATTAATCTTTGATTAGTGACCATCCAATGTTCAAACAACGATTTGATTTGCGCGAGTCCAACTCGTTTAAGATAAAATACTCAAAGTATATATTCTTGAATTATATCGAACTACAATTTTAAATCCAATTTAAATTATATTCAATACTAATTCATATTTAATTCCAAATTAAATAATTACACTTTTAATAATGCCTTTTAGACTTGGATTCCAAATCCAATCTTTATGGGTCTCAAAGGCCCAATTAATATCCAATACTATTCAATTAAAGTCCTATGAGCTTTTAATTAATTCTTTAGGCATGTGCATTGGCAATTATGGGTCAAACCCAAGATGGCAAGGCCCAATTAGGAATCACCCTATGCCAAAATTTAATTTAGGCCCATTAGGCCCAATTAAAATTTTAAAGGCCTAATTATCATATTTGGACTTTATGGAAATGATTTTAGGCCCAAATTTGATCCAAGACCAAAATTTGGCCCAACCAAGCCCACTAGCCCAAATATAGCAAATAAGATTAATATATCATTCCAAAATATATATTAATTCAATTCAAGTGTAATTAACACAATTAATTAACTAATCTAGTATTTCCAAAACACTAATTAATCTAATTATTCATGCTTAACATTTCCAATTCATGTCCAACACAAATTGAAGCAAAACAATTCATCAAAACATGCTTCATAACTCACGGCATTCATGGCATTTTTATATCTAATTTTGATTTCAATCCAATTAAATCACAAATCAATATACTCATGCATCTAAACACATCCAATGGTATAAAAAACAAAAATCACCATGAGCTTCTAGATCCATAACTTTCGGCAAGCCTAAGAAAATTGGGGATTTTTGATCTAATCAATTTTTTCTCAATTCCTAAGATGTACAAATCTAATTCAACATCATCCAAGCTCAACCAATCATCAATTTAAGAAAATACATACTCCAAGCATAAATTCTCAAATTAAAGTCCATGAACCCTAGAATTCCAAATCAAACTTAGGAGGCTCTGATACCATTGTAAGTGTTCCTAGAACATGCCAAGATCGTCTAAGAGTGATTTGTGTGTGAATAAAATCAAAAAGAGTTGCGGAAATACTCACATTGATCGGATGAGTTCAAAACTTTTTATGCATTTCGGTGGAAGCTCCAAGTCCTCTTGAGTGTTTCCAACACTTGGGTGAGTTTCCCTATCACCTTGATTCACTCCTTTAAGTGCTAGCTTGGAACAAAATGAAAGAAAATTTTTCTCCTCCAAGGAGATGAAGTTTCGGCCATGGTGGGAGAAAGAGAAAAGATGAAGTTTTCTTTGTATTTTTGTTTCTAAAAAATAATACCCAAGTCAAAGTCACTTAAGTCTTGTATATTCTTTTCCAAAAAAGAAAACACAAAGTGTGTTGGACAAGTTTCCAACAAAACCCATCAATCATTTCTATCACCAAAAAGGTGACTTATGATGTAAGTTGGTGGGACCCACTTTAAATTCAAAATTCAAGTGGGCTTGCTCAACACACTTTGAGCTCGGGTTCGTTTAATCCGATTAAACGAATTTTCCGTTGCGACGTAATTAAATTAAATTAAATTTAAATAATAATGCCTCACTGTGGGACACAGGAACTGGACGACACATGCTGTCCCGGGCTCGCGGCCTGGTCGGGAGTACCGAGTAGCCACGGGGGACTAAACCGGAGAATAATGGAGTCGCCACCCGGTGTGAACCGGGAAAATGAGATTTAAGGCCGCACTCACCCCTCGCAAGGGAAGACCTCAAACCGTTGGGTTCGGAATGGTCCCTTACTTATGCCACTTGTAATGAAAGGATTTATGTAATAATTTAATCAGGCTTAAGTAACACTTATTTCCAAGAGTATCATGCTTCTAAATTCACATGTACAAAATAAAACTTACACCTAAATTTACATATATTTCACATCTAAGATTGCATGCTTGAAAGTACATCAAAGTAACGACGAACATACAACTTCATTGGCATATTATATCAAGAAAACACAAGCACCCATACTAACCACACAAGCACACATGTGAGCACCTTCCCAAGTGGTACGTGGAATTGTATCCCAAATACAGACCGTACTACCGTCCATTCGGAATCAGCTACGGAATTTATGTCTGGGTTTCCATCCGATATACCACAAGAAATAATACTCAAATGTTATCATGACATAGGTATATGAATTGTAATATGTTAAACATATTGTACTCATACATGTGGGGAATACAGATGAATGACACCAACACAATCTTGCGTAACACAGAGGGGCAATCAGGTTCATCATACGTAGGGATAGCTACTAGGAAAACTATGCATGAAATCTGATGAAAAGGGACTCAGTTCAGTGGGTGCGCGTTCGAACGGTAAACAGAAGGTTCGCGTTCGTATAGCGTTCGAAAACGCGTTCGAACGGAACCAGACCTGATGCATGATAAGACTAAGAAAGTGCGTGCGCATTCGTGTAGCATTCGAGAACGCGTTCGAACGGTAAATAGAAGGTTCGCGTTCGTATAGCGTTCGAGAACGCGTTCGAACGGAACCAGACCTGATGCGTGATAAGACTAAGAAAGTACGAGCGCGTTCGCGTAGCGTTCGAGAACGCGTTCGAACGGTAAACAAGAGGTTCGCGTTCGTGTAGCGTTCGAGAACGCATTCGAACGGAACCAGGCCTGATGCATGCAAAACAAAGAATAAAGACAATAATGTCAAGCTCAATATGTCCGATTGAACATATCTTGCATTCAACCGAACACACATCAACCGGCGCGGAAAAGCATCGTGGTAAAGGGCTTTAACCCCTCCCCATAGGGGATCTTTCATTGCACTTACTAAGCCCATGCGCTCGATTGAATCATGCATACAAAGAATTAAAAACAATAATATCAAACTTAGTATGCCCGATTGAACGTATCTTGCATTCAACCGAACACACATCAACCGGCGCGGCAAAGCATCGTGGTAAAGGGCTTTAACCCCTCCCCATAGGGGATCTTTCATTGCACTTACTAAGCCCATGCGCTCGATTGAATCATGCATACAAAGAATTAAAAACAATAATATCAACTTAGTATGCCCGATTGAATGTATCTTGCATTCAACCGAACACACATCAACCGGCGCGGCAAAGCATCGTGGTAAAGGCTTTAACCCCTCCCCATAGGGGATCTTTCATTGCACTTACTAAGCCCATGCGCTCGTTTGAATCATGCATAAATAAGCAACATGCAGAATTCAAGTGACGAAAAATAAATAAACCAAAGCAACACAAAACAAAAGAGGGTGCCGTTTACTCAAGCGGTACGTGGAGTTGTATCCCGAGTACATATCATACTACTGTCCATTCGGAATCGGTTATGAAATTTATGTCCGGGTTTCCATCCGATATACCGCGAGAGTTGACACATCTCTCATTTTATTCCAAAGCCACAACATACAACATCTCATAATTCATGCACATTTATTTACTCAAGGGCCACAACATGCATTTCAACATGACAATCATGCAAGCAATACTCAATAATAATACAAATAAAATGGAAAACGAGTGTGGAAAATACCCTCAGGTCTAACCTTTTTGCCAACTTTCAGGCTTGCGTTTCACGGACGTCGGAAGGGTACAGCTCCTCAACTTCTCCGGTTCACTGGTTTAGCGTCCTAGCTCACTGTTTTGCTATTTTGCTTGCTGTTCGGTCTCCATTCTGCTGCTGTTCGGTCTCTGCTTTGCTACTCACTGTACTGGTCACTTGTTTTGACGTTTCAACGGACTGTTCCGAGTTTTTTTATGGGTTTTTAGTGTAGTCTTGTGTGATTATTTTAAGGATTATGAATGCAGTTTTTTATGTTACTGTTTTGAGGATTTTAGGGACTGTTTTAAGAGGATTTGGCTGCTGTTTTGGGGGTGTATTTTCGGTGATGTGTGGGGGGTTTATGGAGGTGGTTTTCAGTGATGGTTAGGGGCTGTTCGGGATGTATTTTGGTCAAGGCAATGAGGGTTCTTTGGTTTGTGATCTTCGGTTATTGAGAGTGAGGGAGAGTTATGTCAATAAGCTTGGGTGTTTCTTGTGTGAATGAACTAGAAGCTTTTTCTTGTATCAATGAGCTAGGGGAGTGCATGTCTTGGTTATGGGTTGTATATATAGAGAATGGCTAGGGCTTCACCTTGTCTCACAAGGAAGGGATTTGATTTTTTGTTGAGCAGGGAAAGTCAAATATTGAGGGGGGACAAATTTGGCTTAGATTAGGATACAATATCTTTAATTTGTTATAATTGATTTTAATTAGGCATGACATCTTTTTAATTTAGTATGTGATTTGTTTAGTTAGGAAGTTAATATATTTGATTTGTCTTAATTAGGTATGATTATGTTATGTTTTATTTAATTGGTAAATGGTTTAAATATTTTATTTAATTCAAATACATTATTAATATTTACCTTAATATTTAATTTAATATTTAATTTAATTTCCCATGTGTCTTAAATGTGTTTTATTAATTGGGATGTGTTTTATGGGCTTTGGGGGGCTAATTGGGCTGGGGTGCGAGGCTAGCAGCAAAACCACAAACATCGACGCCGTTCGAACGCCCATTCGAATGCTACACGAACGTCCGCAATCTGCATGACGTTCGAACGAAGTAACGAACGCAGCACTAACGAAGACAGTGAACTTGCGAAATGAATCTGATGACGTACTTATTCTGAATTTCCCCTTCCGACCTCCGTTTCCCGCAATATCCTTAGCTAAAAAGGTAGTGCCTCCAACTGAGACTCATCATCGGGTTTCACATGCGAAAATGCAATGCCTACACTCGCAAAATTATTACGAAAGTCGCTTACAAATTAATTCTAAATTAATTCGTTCGCACGAATTAAAATCCAATTTTATTCCGCTTTGAAATCCAATTTCATTTAATATATCCAATATATTATTTTAGCCTAAATAAATAAATTAAATAGTAAAATCTAATTTTACTATTAAATTTACTTTACCGATTAATTCTAAATTAATCGCGTTCTCTCTTCTCGACGAATTTAATCAAAGATAAATTATTGACGCAATTAATCTCAGATTAATTCTTTCTCTTTTAATTAATCTCAGATTAATTTATTACCGTAATTAATCCCAGATTAATTTTCTCTCTCATAATTAATCCCATATTAATTTTCTGTTCGAGTCAAATCTCATTGGTGAATCTTCGGGAAGCGACCCAAGAGATCCCTGGATATGTGGGCAGTAAATACGATAATCAGACTATCCGAATACGTGTGTACCCAGTACCACGTTCTTACCAATTTACAAGACATGGTTGGCTTCTAGCAAAACACCGTGCCTACCCAATTCTCAGAAATATTCTTTAAATGAATATGTAATCTTTGTAAGGCGTAGCATACGTAGTATTGCGTATTACGATCCAATATTGATATCACATGCTAGGCCTAGGGCTGGAATTGTGTCTGCCCCGTATGAAGAATATATCGGAACTCTGGTAACTAGTCTCTATATTCGGATAATCATGACCTAGTCATATTATCGCGATGACTGCAGTACTTAAGAGTACTAGTTCCGTATCCTACGTGATCATCATCTCCATATGACTGAAGTGATACTTCCATCTTGACATCACATCCAATACACTACGATTCTCAGTATACCTAGAAGAGGTGTACACAGAACCTGTTAAAACCCCGGACGACCAAAACCAAAGTATACTGATTGTCGCAAGTATTAGCGATGCAAGTCTCAGGTTAATACCAAATACACCTACCTTGATTCGGATTCCCATAGACACATAGTCATACTACCAATGAGATTTTGAGGGGTCTATCCAGAGCGAAGCTATTCCATACCATCGGTAAATAGAACCTCCTATTACACTTGCATGAGTATCCAATACCCAAATATATGAGAACTATGCTGTTACGCTTCCATAACACGCACAAGTGTAATACTAGCCTATTCCGCATTATCGATGTCCAGTCTCGATAATACTACGACTAGGGATATTTAATGATTAAACCTTACGTGGATTAATACTGTCTCATATCTTATTAATCCGGTACTAATCATATGGACTTTTATCATTTATATATCCCGGTAATCCAATTACAAATGATAAAAGAGCATTTTCCTTTGTCACATAGTTAATTTGTACAACAACACCATGTTCTGTACAAATAGTGATGCTATTGGTCATAATTGTCCAACAATACAAACCACAATCACGACATATACATCACTTAGCATCAATTTCACTCTTCAATACTTCTACATAACCAAGCCATAATCATAACAAATATACCACATAACATCAATTACACCTTCATGCAACCATTTTAAAATCCCAACCCAACTCACTTCACATTTAATGATTTTACAAATTGGGGAACTCCTTAAATCTTCAATTCCTAGACTCAAAACCAATTATTCATCTTTAAACTCAAACCAATAACATTCTCCAAGCATCAAATAATCAAAACTTAACAATCTAAGATTTGGGTTTTTACCTTTCTCACCTTAAATTAAAATATTTATTCACAACTTGAGTTTCCAAACTTCCTTTCCTTTCTTCATTTCTAAACTTGCATGTGACTTTGGAGCATAAATTTTTGGGTTATAAGAGATGAAGTTTACTGCATTGGCTATGGAGTTAGGTTGAAAAGATGGATGAAAGAAGAAAAGGAAGGGAAACAAAACATAGAAGGTGGGATTTGTTGATTTTATTTTGTTTTTTTTTTTTTCTTTTAATACTAAAATCATGCATTATGGAAATTTGTTTGTGAGGCTTGAAAAATGGTTTCAAGCCTTATAAGCAAATGTTCACAAGTCTAGGTACAAATAATCATAATGCTATTGATCCAACTCTTATAATTCCTACCGGGCCCAATGATTTATCTCAAATATTATAACACTGCGACTAAAATTCGACCCTTATGCCATCTCCAAATTTATTCACTACTCTCGGGATAATTTTATCCCAGTCACAGAATTACTTCCCTAATCGAGTTATGAAATTCAAGTCGTTACAAGTTCTTCCCCACTTAAAATGATTCATCCTCGAATCAGAATACTGAAATTATAAGAGACATACCTTCTGCAAATAAATGAGGATATTGCTCCTTCATGATAGCTTCTGGCTCCCAAGTCATCTCTTGACCATTGTGGTGTTGCCAAACCACCTTAACTGAAGGAATCCACCTAGACCGTAACTTCATTATTTCTCTATCCACTATAGCCACTGGCTGTTCCAAATAAGATAAATCTCGGCAGATATCAACTATCTGAGGTTCTGAAATATGAGATTCATCGTACAAGTATTTCCGTAGCATAGAAACATGGAACACCGGATGTATTCTATCCATATTAGGTGGAAGTGCTAACTCATACACTCTACCTCCCACTCTGCGAAGTATTTAAAATGGCCCAATATATCTAGGGCTAAGTTTACCTATTTTGTCAAATCTCATAACTCCTTTAAAAGGAGATACCCTTAAAAACACCAAATCACCCACTTGGAACTCCAAATATTGCTTCGGCGATCTGCATAAATTTTCTGGCGACTCTGAGCCGTCTTCATCCTTCTTCTAATCAACTTCACCTTTTCCACAGCATCTTGTACCAAGTCAGGCCCAAGCAATTTTTTTCTCCTGATTCGAACCATCTCACTGGTGATCTACATTTTCGACCATATAAGGCTTCAAAAGGAGCCACCTGAATACTTGTCTGATAACTAAATTCTATAAGTGGAAATGCTGGTCCCAACTACTTTCGAAATCTACCACACAAGCTCGTAACATATCCTCCAAGGTTTGAATGGTTCGTTCTGATTGTCTATCCATTTTAGGGTGGAAAACTGTATTGAAACGTAACTCAGAACCCAAGACTTCTTGAAGTGATTGCCAAAATTTAGATGTAAACTGAGAACTTCGATCAGAGATTATTGAGACTGGTATTCCGTGAAGTGACATTATCTTATCCAAATACAGCCTGACATACTGAGCTGTTGAAAAGTTAGTCTTTACTGGTAGAAAATGTGCGCATTTCGTCAACCTGTCTACAATTACCCAAATGGAATCGTATCACTTCGAAGTACGAGGAAGTCCAGTTACGAAATCCATAGTAATCTTCTCTCATTTCCACTCAGGAATATCTAAACTTTGAAGTTTCCCTACTGGTCTCTGATGCTCTGTTTTGACCTGTTGGCAAGTAAGACATTTAACAACAAACTCCACTACATCGCTTTTCATACCATCCCACCAATAAAGATCTTTTAAATCATGGTACATCTTGGTAACTCCAGGGTGCATAGTATAGGATGAGGCATGGGCTTTCTCTAACAATGAGTTTCTCAACTCAGGAATTAGGGGAACAACAATTCTGCCTTTCTTTCTTTGGAGGTTTTCATTGTCTACATGATACCCCTCATCCATACCTTGCTTTAGTTTATCTTTAATCCGTTGGATTTGAATGTCTGTTTCCTGAGCAATTCTAATCTCATCCACCAGTGTAGATCAGATCTGAATCTGAGCCAACAATGTTCCTTGATCTGTTACTTGAAAGCTTACCCCATCTGAGATACATTTCTGCACTTGCCTGGCTGGTTGCCATCTCTCAGAAGTAGATGAGCTAAACTCCCCATAGATTTCCTGCTTAAGGCATGTTCTACCACATTGGCCTTACTAGGATGATATAGTATTGAGCAATCATAATCTTTCAATAACTCAATCCATCGCCTCTGCCTCAAATTAAGATCTTTTTTACTCAGAATATACTTGAGACTTTTGTGGTCAGTAAAAATCTCAAAATTTTCACTATACAAGTAATGTCGCCATATCTTCAAGGAAAAAATTATGGCTGCCATCTCCAAGTCGTGGGTGGGATAATTTTGTTCATAAGGTTTTAGCTGCCTTGAAGCATAGGCAATAACTTTTCCTCTTTGCATTAACACACATCCCAATCCCACTCTAGAAGCATCATCAAATACACCATAAACCCTCTTGATCCTGACGGTAAAGCTAGGATATGAGCGGTAGTCAACTGTTGTTTAAGCTCCTGGAAACTTTTCTCACAGACATCTGACCACACATACTTTACATTTTTCTGCGTCAATCGAGTCAACGGAGCAGCTATTCTAGAGACGTTTTCCACGAACCTCCGGTAGTAACCTGCTAACCCCAAGAAACTACGAATCTCTGTCACACTGGTGGGCCTATGCCACTTTTGAATGGCTTTAATTTTCTGAGAATCTGATGAGCGGAAAATATATCATATTTATCGCACATTTTACTTAATATTTTGTTAGTTTTTCGGGTTTGATGAACGTTTTGATTTGTTTTAGTTTATTCTGTAGATAAAATAATATTGGGACTCAATGGAATTATTTAGGATGACATGTGAGTCAAACAAGGGTAAAAATTGGACTTGACATATTAATTTTGGATATTAGAAACTTGAAAGGGCGTTCTAACGAAGTGAAGTTTCGGAAATTCCAATTTTGCGCAACTGTCATATTTTGGGCATAACTTTTTACTCCGATATCGGATTGAGCTGATTCAAGTTCAAAATTGAAAAAAACTCAAAGATCTACAACTTTGTAGAACAAAATAATTCCAATTCTGAATTTTTCATGACCGAAATTGATGAAACATCCGAAGTGTGTTATATGTAATTATTAAAGTCATTTTCAAAGCAAAAAAAAAAAAAAAAAGTCAAACTCCCACCAAACATGATAGCATTAATAATGTATTTGGTGGAGTAATTAGTGGAGCAATTAATAATGGATTTGGTGGATGATTTGATGGAGGTAAAATTTTGCCTATAAATACCAAGCCATTTCATTTGTAAATTCATACTTTCTTCTAAGGAATTCCTTAATAATACTAAGAAGATTGTATCTTGTTTGTTTATTTATAGCTTTCAGTAATTAATTTTTGCTTTTGCACTTTCCTTTCTTTAATTTTCCAGTTTTTACTTTTCAAGCAATGAGGAGGTAACTCCCCCTTGCTGGGGTAAAATGTAAAACTTTTATTACTAATATTTAGATTAATCTCCCTT
Organism: Zanthoxylum bungeanum; assembly: GCA_019454045.1. Lineage (NCBI taxonomy): Eukaryota > Viridiplantae > Streptophyta > Magnoliopsida > Sapindales > Rutaceae > Zanthoxylum > Zanthoxylum bungeanum. The sequence continues at coordinate 46,779 of SKCR01037577.1, forward strand.
AATTATAATATATAAACTAGTTAAAACTTGACTTAACGAGGATACCGCCATATTGGTCGGTTGGTAATTATTTAAATTGGTTTTAACCTGACTAAACTGGATACCGCCTGATTGGTCGGTTGGTAATTAATTATTAATTTGACTTAATCTGGATACCGCCTATATGGCTGGTTGGTAATTATCATGCAAAATTAATATATTATATTAAGGGAGATATCTAAAATAGAAGTAATAAGAATGGATACTTTTACCTCATCATATTCTTTTATTGTACTTTTACTTTATTTACCTTCCGACATTTACTTTTCAGCATTTACTTTCCATTACTTTCCAGCTTTTATTTTTCAGCATTAATTTTCAGTATTTACTTTTCAGCATTTACTTTCCGTCATTTACTTTTCAGTATTTAAATTCCAGCAATTTACTTTATGTATTTTATTTTATTTAAGTTTTAATTACTCCTGAATATGTGTCGTAACTAAGTCAGTTATCTGGGGTTGTGATGAAGTCCAATATCACCGGTTTATAAGGGGTTAAATTACGGTTTGGGTAATATAAAGGTTTATTTATTGAGCCTTAGTCTTAATGCATCTTGTTAACTGGCCATTAAGAAGATTGATTTGGTAAACTTAAAATGAACTTGGAAAAGAGATTTTAGGTTTAAGACCTTAGACTTAATAGCCCACGATCTTCCTTGAGGATAGATAACCCTTTAATAGATTTCCTTACATGATAGAAATATACCTGTCAGGCGGGAGTAGCCATAATTGGAACTTAATCTTAATGAATTCAGATAACTTAATTGACATAAGAATATGATATTTGGGTTACACTGGTGTTTGTATCTGACCATCAGAATAGGCTTTTATATAATTTCGTGTTCCAGGTTAATAAGCCAATATATTACACAACCGTAAGATAACTACTTCTTCATTAAAAATGATATTGGAAAGATTCACAACCCTGGATAGTTTTATAAATTTGAATTTTCTTCAATCTACTTTCAAGCAATTTATTTACTTGTTTTAATTTTAAAGTCACCACCCAATCAAACAATCAATCCATTAGATACTTGTAAACATTAACTTCATAAATTGATAGCAAAAGGTTTTAAGTCCTTGTGGGATTGATACTTTTTATACTACTTGAACGATACGTGCGCTTGCGTTATACGTGTGTGATTACGCCGGTCAAGTTTTTGGCGCCGTTGCCGGGGACTTATTTATCTTTCACTATTAGTTTTGGGGTTGGATACTTTACTTTTATCTAATTTCTTTTTACTTATTGTTTTTGTTTTCTTGTGTTTTAGGTTCTCGGACACTACATGAGACTAACCAGAAGCTTTGAAATCCGACCGCTTGACCCAGAGATTGAAAGAATTATCAGACAATTGAGAAGGGAAAAGCGAGAAGGCCAAAAAGCAATCATCAATTTGGAACCTGAACCTTTGGAGGTTGCACCACCAATTCCCATTCGAGATAGAACCATTCCAGTGGTGGACGACCTTATTTCGTGTATTATACTTCCTCCCTTACCAGTAAATGTGTGTGACATCAAAACATGGATTCAGATGATTCAGCAGTCAGTACAGTTTGGGGGGAATGCAACTGAAGATCCTAATGCCCACATCAGCAACTTCCTGGAAGTTTGTGACACTTTCAATTACAACAGAGCATCAGAAGAAGCAATGAGACTGCGAGTTTTTCCATATTCCTTGAAAGACAGAGTAAAAGCTTGGCTACATTCACTACCAGCAGGTTCCATCACAACTTAGAACACTCTAGCCACCAAATTCCTTGCAAAGTACTTTCCACCAGCCAGAACAATAAAACTGAGAAATGACATCACATCCTTTGTACAACTTGACTCGGAAACTCTCTACGAAGCTTGGGAAAGGTACAAAGATTTGCTCCGGAAATGTCCTCACCATGAGATTCCAAAATGGCTTCAAGTCCAAACTTTCTATAATGGACTTTCTGGATTGATGAGAACCACAATTGATGTTGCTGTTAGAGGAGCTTTGATGGAAAAATGAGAAGATCAAGCCTGGGACTTAATCGAAGAAATGACTAACAACAATTCATTGTGGCCAACAGAAAGGAGCATGATTCCACGAATTACATGAATTTATGAAGTTGGAGCTAACTCAGTAGTGAATACTATGTTGGAACAAATGTGCAAAAGCCTGGAAACACTTAGCATGCAAGTTGTAAACATTGCCAGAGCCACAAGTTCACCATTTGGAGGAGCACCAGAACCAAACTAACATGAATAAATGGTGAACTATGTCAACAATTTCAACAGACAGAGGAACAATCCATATTCCAACACCTACAATCCAGGGTGGAGGGATCATCCCAATTTTTCATGGAGCAATAATTCAGGGCAAAAGAATAATCCACCACCTGGATTTCAAAAGCAAAACAAAAGCCAGAAGTTTGAAAAAGAACCAGAAATGAAAGAATGGATTGCAGAGATGGTCAAAAAGCACACAGCAGCATATGATGCTATTTTTCAAAGCCAATCTGCTGTCCATCAAAGCACTGGAGAATCAATTGGACAACTGGCCAATGCTCAGAGTTACAGACAGCCAGGGAACCTTCTTAGCAACACAGAACCAAATCCAAGGAACCGAGGGAAGGAGCATAGGCCAAGCCATTACTTTGAAAAACGGTACTGAAATCAATAAAGATGTTGGAATCAAGGCAACAATTGAAGAGGTTCCTAAAGATGCAGTTCCATAGATGGAGGAAAAAGAAGCAAAGGAAAAAGATCAAGAAAATTTCACTCCACCTCCACCTTTTCCACAGCGTCTCCAGAAAAAAAAAAACTAAACAAGCAGTTTGCTCGATTCTTGGAGGTGTTCAAAAAGTTGCACATCAACATTCCATTCGCAGAACGTTGGAAGAAATGCCCAGCTATGTCAAATTCATGAAAGATATTCTTTCACGAAAGCGGAGATTGGGAGATTATGAGACAGTAGCATTGACAGAAGAATGCCGTGCAATCATTCAGAGGAAACTTCCCCCAAAGTTGAAAGATCCTGGCAGTTTCACTGTCCCATGCATCATTGGAGAACATTATATCAGCAATGCTTTATGTGATTTAGGTGCAAGTGTTAATTAATGCATTTTTCTATTTACAGGAAACTGTAAATTGGAGAAGCAATGTCTACCTCAGTCTCTATGCAACTTGCTTATCGAACACTCGCATTTCCGAGAGGTGTGTTGTTGAAGATGTGCTGGTCAAAGTCGAAAAACTCATTCTCCCAGCAGATTTCATTATCATTGACATGGAAGAAGACAAAGATGTTCCTATCATCATTGGGAGACCATTCTTGGCTATAGGTCGAACTGTGATTGATGTGCAAAAAGGAGAACTAATATGAAAGTGCAAGACCAATAAGTTACCTTTAATGTTTTCAAAGCCATGAAATTCTCGAGTGATGAAAAAGAGGAAGAATGTTTCAGAATTGATGTTGTTGATAATATCATTCAGGATCCTGATACAATTCCCACAGATAAACTTGAAGCTTGCATCACCAACATGACTGACAACGAGATAGATGCTGAAATTCTAGAATGTATCAACTATCTTGACAAGCCATTCCGATTCAAATCGACACCACCAGTGGAAAGTCTGGAACTTCCGAAGAAAGATCGAATCAAGCCCTCAATTGAAGAACCACCGCAGTTGGAGCTGAAGCTATTCCTGAGTCATCTCAGGTATGCATTTCTTGGAAACTCTTCTGAATTACCTGTTATTATTTATTCTTCGCTAACATTGGATCAGGAAGAAAAATTACTGAGAGTGTTACGAGAACATAAGAGAGCCATTGGCTGGACTATAACAGACATTCAATGCATTAGTCCATCATTTTACATACACAAGATACTGATGAACGATGAGTACAAACCCACAGTGGAGCACCAACAGAGACTCAATCCAATCATGAAGGATGTCGTGAAGAAAGAAATCATCAAATGGTTGGATACTGGCATCATCTACCCCATCTCAGATAACAGTTGGGTGAGTCCTATGCAGTGTGTATCGAAGAAAAGAGGAATTACTGTGGTCACAAATGAAAAGAACGAGCTGATTCCAACAAGGACGATGACTGGATGGATAATATGTATGGACTACCAGAAACTGAACAAAACAACGAGGAAAGACCATTTTCCGCTGCCATTCATTGATCAGATGCTAGACAGACTGGTGGGACATGAGTACTATTGCTTTTTGGATGGATATTCAGGGTACAATCAGATTGCCATAGCCCCAGAAGATCATGAGAAAACCACCTTTACATGTCCGTATGGTACTTTTACTTTCCGCAGAATGCCATTTGGACTATGTAATGCTCATGCCACATTCCAACGTTGCATGATGGCTATCTTCTCAGACATGCCAGAACAGGGTATGGAGGTTTTTATGGATGACTTCTCTGTGTTTGGAGATTCTTTCGACCACTACTTGCAAAATTTGGAACATGTGTTTCAAATGTGTGAAGATACCAATCTAGTACTCAATTGGGAGAAATGCCACTTCATGGTACATGAAGGCATCATTTTTGGACATAAGATCTCACAAAAGGGAATCGAGGTAGACAAAGCAAAGATCGAGACAATTGAAAACTACCTCCACCCACATCTGTCAAAGGGATTCATAGTTTTCTCGGACATGCTGGCTTTTACAGGAGATTTATCAAAGACTTCTAAAAAATTGTAAAACCTCTTTGCAATCTTCTGGAGAAAGATGTGCCTTTCAACTTCACCAAAGAATGCCAGAAAACCTTTGAGATCCTAAAACAGAAGTTGGTCTCTGCCCCATCATAGTAGCACCAGACTGGACCCTTCCATTTGAAGTGATGTGCGATGCTAGTGATTTTATAGTAGGTGCAGTTTTGGGACAACGCAAAACAAAGATATTCCATGTCATTTACTATTCCAGTAGAACTCTGAATGAGGCTCAACTCAACTACACAACCACTGAAAATGAGTTGCTTGCAGTTGTGTTTGCTTTTGATAAATTCCACTCTTATCTTTTGGGGTCCCAAAGTGGTTGTTTACACAGATCATTCAGCAATCAAATATTTGATCGCAAAGAAATATGCCAAGCCCATATTGATCCATTGGATACTTCTTCTGTAAGAATTCGATGTGGATATCAGAGACAGGAATGAGACAGAAAACCAAGTGGCAGATCATTTATCGAGGCTCGAGAATAGAGAAACAGCTGGTAAAGAACTGATAATCAAAGAAAATTTTCCAGATGAACAGTTATTTGCCATGAAACAGCACGATGTCTCTTGGTATGCTGACTATGTAAACTACATAGTGTCAGGAAAATGGCCGTTGGAATGGAAAACTCAGCAACGAAAGAAGTTCTTCAAAGAAGTCAAGCACTATGTCCGGGATGAGCCGTACCTGTTCAAACACTGTGCTGATCAATTATTGAGACGATGTGTTCCACAGGAGGAGGTCAACAGTGTCTTGCAACACTGTCATTCATCACCATATGGCGGACACTTTAGTGGAAACAAACTGCAGCCAAAGTCCTGCAATCAGGTTTGTTCTGGCCCACTCTTTTTAAAGATGCTTATCTATTTGCTCTTCAATGTGACATGTGCCAGAGAAAGAGAAATATTTCCAGGAGAAATGAATGACCTCTGCAAAATATTCTGGAAGTGGAGATATTCGATGTGTGGGGTATTGATTTTATGGGACCCTTTGTTCCATCATTTGGAAACCTATACATACTGGTTGTCGTAGATTATGTCTCCAAATGGGTTGAAGCAATTGCACTGCCATCCAATGATTCAAAGGTGGTGATCAAGTTCCTTAAAAAAATATTTTCACTAGCTTCAGAACACCTCGGGCGATTGTCAGCGATGGTGGCACACATTTCTGTAACAGATACTTCGATGCACTCCTATCCAAATACGAAGTTACTCATAAAGTTGCCACATCTTACCATCCACAGTCAAATGGGCAAGTTGAAGTTTAAAACAGGGAGATCAAAAAAATCTTGGAGAGAACCGTTGGATCAACAAGGAAGGACTGGTCTGAAAAACTGAATGACGCATTATAGGCCTACCGGACAGCTTACAAGACACCCATTGGTATGTCCCCATATCAAATGGTGTTCGGGAAAGCATGCCATTTGCCAGTTGAGCTTGAACACAAGGCGTACTGGGCACTGAAGAAGTTGAATCTTGATCCACAAGATGCAAGAGAAAAAAGACTTCACCAACTCAATGAGTTGGAGGAATTTCGCCTACAGGCTTATGAAAATGCCAGATTATACAAAGAGAAGACCAAGAAATGGCATGACCGAAAAATAGTGCGCAGACAATTGAAACCAGGGCAACAAGTGTTGTTATATGATTCAAGGTTGAAACTTTTCCCTGGAAAGCTGAAATCAATGTAGTCAGACCCATTTGAGATTACTCAGGTTTTACCATATGGAGCTGTTGAATTGTACAACCCCAAGTCCAACAACACATTTAAGGTTAACAACCAGCGTGTCAAGCATTACTGGGGAGAATCATTTGAGCGACAAAAAGAAAGTGTCACACTTTCAGATCCAGGCTAATGTTCGGGAAATCATATCTAGCTGACGACATTAAACTTAGCGCTAGCTGGAAGGAAACCCATGAAATTTGTGTATATATTATGATTTGGTGTCTTTTAATTTTTGTGTGTTTAGTTTTTGCAGGTTAAGTCATTTCAAGATGGAAGATGCTCTCGTAAATCTTCACAAGAAATTTCATTCTCTCCCTCAAAATTCTCTGATGAAAGTCTACAAAGCTCGCTTGGAACGGATGAGACTACTGATGATTAAAGGTATTCCTAATGACATTCGTTGGATTATTGAAGCACGGGTCCAATTGGCATGTGAGTCTTCTGACTCTTTTATTTCACATCTGCCTGGAATGGGTGTTTGTTATAAATGTGCTCGTATGTTTTTTGATACTCGTTGTCGTTCTTTAGGAATGGTGTCTGATAACCGTGAAGATATGATTAATTTCATTATGGATGGCTTGAGTAAGGAGTCTTTGGATGACATATCTAAGACTCTAGAGACGCATCCCAGTGGATATGTGTATCACGAAATTCGCGTTTTGTATACACAATTCCAAAAAGAAAGACAACAGTTAAGTCTCGGGAATCTGACTAAAAAAGACCATGTTTGCCAATTTATAAGAAAATTGGATGGGAAGCTTGTCCCTAACGCATAGATGTCATTCAAGCTGTTACTTCCTGTAAATATTATTTTCTTTGTCTTTAACTAATAATTGTGATTTGTTTTGTTATTTTCTTTTATTTTCTCCGACATGATCCATATCATTTTTACCTTTCATGATTTACTGTTTTACTACTAATCGTCATTTGGAAGATACTTGTGCTATTATTACTCACCCTTTTCGGGTTCTATAAATTCAACTCATCATTGCACTCTTGAAGGTATCCAGAGCTAATAAAGAAACACATAATAAAATGGAAGCCGCTTCGAGAAAATGAGTTGTAAACATAGAGGCAGCACATGAATTGGGTCGAGTCTTAGATGAAAGGAATATGCACCTAGTATATGGCGGTGGCAATCTTGGACTAATGGGGATCGTTTCAAAGGCTATACAGGAAGGAGGCAGTCAAGTTCTGGGAATCATCCCAAAACCTTTAGCGGAGGCGAATCTGATAGGACCATCAAACATAGAGGAACTAATTGTACCAGGTATGTCTGAGCGACTGTTGGAAATGATTAACCGTGCTGATGCTTTTATTGCTTTGCCAGGAGGGTTGGGCACGTTAGAGGAGATTGTTACAGTGCTATCTTGGGCGAACTTGAACATACACCAGAAACCGATTGGACTGTTTAATGTAGACGAATTTTATGATTTTCTATGTGTATTTCTTGATGATGCCCGGAGAAATGGGTTCATGTCAAAACCTTTAAAAGAACTCATTTTCACTGCCAGAACTGTCCTAGATTTAATTGACAAAATCTTAGCATTTGAACCAAAAATTGACCCTATCCTTTCTAAGATTATCTGGTCTGATAATGATCGTAAGAAGCGTCGGATAAATCTGGATCTTAACCTTTAATTTTCCTTTTAATGTAGAATTCCAGCTAACCAAGTACCATATTCTAAACTATTATTCTACTTTTTAAGACATTGGGGACAATGTCTCATTTAGGTTTGGGGTGGGGAATAGTTGACTAGTATCTTGTTTTTATGTTGTTTTTAGTTTTAGTCCAAATTTTTGAAAAAATAAAAATAAAATTGAAAAATTTTACAAAAATTCAAATTTTTTTTTTGTATTTTTGTATTTTTATTTTATTAATCAGGTGAAATTGGTGTGAGATAGCTGTGTAAGGAATTTTCATTCCTGAGACGCATCTCAACCTATTTCGGAACAAGTTAATTTTTTTTATTTCCTTTTTAATTATTTAATTTGTGAATTCTCCATAAAACTAACTAAAATGGATCTTCATATGCTCAGTTGACAGATATTATCAATATGCATGGTAACATACGGACATGAGATGTAATTAAAAAGTTTGTAATATTCAGTGCTCTAGTTTAATTGGAGGAAGTACCTAAAAAAGCGATGTGATATAAAAAAAAGTCATAGATCCAAGTTATTAAGTCTGTAAGGGTGTTTTAACACCTAGTGCCCTAAAACCAACTGGTTTGGGAGTCACTGGCCCAACACTCGTTACATGGATCAAAGATGTTGCAAAAAAAAACATTTATATCGGAAATCTGAGTAATTAAGTCCTTAGAGGTGGCACCTAGTGCCCTAAAGGCAACTGGTTTGGGAGTCACTGACCCAAAGCTCGCTACATAGATGGAAGATATTGTATATAAATAAAAAATTAGAAAAAAAAATCAGAAAATTATTCCATTGCTTTTAAAAAAGATGTGAATTCTGATATAATTTTAGGATAAAAATATTACTCTCTTCTCAACTGCACTTGTGAATATTGTGGGCAAAATGAGTTGATTAATATTTTGTTGGCTGTGTATATGAAGAATGGTAAAAAAATAATCGGAGAATTCACTTATTCAGTAATCTAGAAAGAAAGAAAACAATTATTAACTTGGATAAGAAGTTTCAACTGTTTAGTCAGTAACTTCTTTATTATATTTTCTCTTGTCTTTTTGCTTTTGTGTGCATTAATTTTATTATCTTTTTACTTTTGTAAAACGTTTGTGGGTATCGTTGCTATAAGCACTCACGAGACTACAACTCGTCCATTAGGGACACCTAGAGTTTAAAGACTTGTTGCATATGCTAAATGCAACCGTGATCCCTACGAAAGTGGCTTAGTTTAATTTTAATTATTTCTTGTTTTTTATTTTATTATTTTGCTCGAGGACTAGCAAAATGTTAGGTTTGCGGGTGTGATGAGGGGCAAATATATCAATATTTATCGCCCATTTTACTTAATATTTTGTTTAGTTTCTCGGGTTTGATGAACGTTTTGATATGTTTTAGTTTATTTTACAGATAAAATAATATTGAGACTCAATGGAATCATTTAGGACGACATGTCGGTCAAATAAGGGTAAAAATTGGACTTGACATATTAATTTTGGAGATTAGAAACTTGAAAGGGCGTTCTAACGAAGTGCAGTTTCGGAAATTCCAATTTTGCGCAACTGTCATATTTTGGGAATAACTTTTTACTCCGATATCGGATTGAGCTGATTCAAGTTCAAAATTGAAAAAGACTCAAAGATCTACAACTTTGTAGAACAAAATAATTTCCAATTCTGAATTTTTCATGACCGAAATTGATGAAACATCCGGAAATGTGTTATATGTAATTATTAAAGTCATTTTCAAAGCAAAAAAAAAAGAAAAAAAAAGTCAAACTCCCACCAAACATGATAGCATTAATAATGTATTTGGTGGAGTAATTAGTAGAGTAATTAATAATGGATTTGGTGGATGATTTGATGGAGGTAAAATTTTGCCTATAAATACCAAGCCATTTCATTTGTAAATTCATACTTTCTTCTAAGGAATTCCTTAAGAATACTAAGAAGATTGTATCTTATTTGTTTATTTACATCTTTGAGTAATTAATTTCCGCTTTTGCACTTTCCTTTCTTTACTTTTTCAGTTTTTACTTTTCAAGCAATAATGAGGTAACTCCCCCTTGCTGCGGTAAAAGGTAAAACTTTTATTACTAATATTTAAATTAATCTCCCTTAATTATAATATATAAACTAGTTAAAACCTGACTTAACGAGGATACCGCCATATTGGTCGGTTGATAATTATTTAAATTGGTTTTAACCTGACTAAACTGGATACCGCCTGATTGGTCGGTTGGTAATTAATTATTAATTTGACTTAATCTGGATACCGCCTATATGGCTGGTTGGTAATTATCATGCAAAGTTAATGTATTATATTAAGGGAGATATCTAAAATAGAAGTAATAAAAGTGGATCATTTTACCCCAACATTTTCTTTTATTGTACTTTTACTTTATTTACCTTCCGACATTTACTTTTCAGCATTTACATTCCAACTTTTATTTTTCAGCATTTAATTTTCAGTATTTACTTTTCAGCATTTACTTTCCGTCATTTACTTTTCAGTATTTAATTTCCAGCAATTTACTTTATGTCTTTTATTTTATTTAAGTTTTTACTACTCCCAAATATGTGTCGTAACTAAGTCAGTTATCTGGGTGTAGACACAGAAACTGGACGACGCATGCTGTTCTAGACTCGGGGCCTAGTTGGGAGTACGGAGTAGCCAACGAAGGACTAAACCGGAGAATGATGGAGTCGCCACCCGGTGTGAACCGGGAAAATGATTTAAGGCCGCACTCACCCCTCGCAAGGGAATACCTCAAACCGTTGGGTTCGGAATGGTCCCTTACTTATGTCGTTTGTAATGAATGGATTTGTGTAATATTAACCAAGTCTACTCGACATACATGCCTAAATCTAAGTTCACATGCTTTGAAAGTAAAATAACATTACAAGACATAATCATGCTTGAAATAAAATAACATTCTAATGGTCTAATCATGCTCAAATACAAATTTGAGTGAAATGAAATATGTGAGTCTTTTAAGTGGTACGGGGCGTTGTATCCCGAGTGCAAACCATATTACCGTCCATTCGGATTCGGCTATGGAATTTATGTCCGGGTTTCCATCCAATATACCACAAAAGAATACGTATTCCATTCACTCAAAACCACATCACATACTAATTAATGACACTCATGCGACAGAAAAATAAATTACATGCTTTTCTACGCTATTAATTCATATAACCTAAATTAATTAACATGTTAAATTAACTATTCATGCTAAGCATTATTAAACACATATTCTAAGTCAATATTTCATGTAAATAAATTCTAGATAACATGCCAAAACAAATATTCATGCTAAACATGTTTTCTAAGTCATTATTTCATGCGAATACATCAGCAACATGTTCGGCTAACTATGCATGCTAAAATACCATAAAATAAATTTTCTAAATCATGATTTTTTGTAAATAAATTAATAATAGGTGCCCTCAGGTCTTACCTTTTTTGTCGCTATTCGGAGGTGCGTTATACGGCCGTCGGAAGAGCTAAAACACCGTGATTCTGCTGGTTCGCTGCTTGGCGTTTTCCTTCGCTATTTCGCTCTTTCGCTCGCTGCTTTTCACTCCGTTTTGATGCCGTTTCGCTGCCGTGTCGCTACCGTGTTTAGGCACTGGTTTGCTATGGATTAGGGGCTGTTTTTTGGTGATGGTTTGGGCGCAAGTTGAGAGGCTAAAACTGGGCAGAATGTGCGCTGGTTCCAGGGATCAAATAGGGTCAGTTTGTGCACTGTTTTGAAGGCTAAATGAGGGGCGTTTGTGCGTCAATTCCAGGGGCCAAATATGGGGCTGTTTTGCGTGAATATTGGAGCTGAATGAGGGCTGTTTTCGATGTGTTTGAGAGGCAGTGAGGGGCTGACTTTCAGGTCTAAATGGAGGCTAGATGATATACTGAATTGGAGGCTTTATGCGTGTCTTGAGGCAGTGAGTTGAGGGCTGATTAGAGGCGTGAGAAGGGGCTGAATGAAAGGGCGTGACAAAAGCAGTGAAGGAGGGCGGTGGCTTGTTTCAGCGTGAGTGTAGGGGTAGTTGTGAGAGGTTTCATCGTGAGTGTAGGGTTTCAAGCAGGGGCTGCATGCAGTTGATATCTTCTTTACATGTGCATGGATTAGGTTATGCGTGCATGGTGCATGGAGTTGGGGATGTGTTGATGAAGCTAGGAAGGGGCTGAGTGAATGGTGTTTGATGGTGGCAGTGTGTTGGTTTGTTCAAAGTGAGGGCTGTATGAGGGGAGTGTTCGCTGGATGCAAAGAGGAGTGGAGGAGAGACTGTGTGCGTGACTTCTAGGAGAATAATGGGGCAGTGAGTGGAGTTTTAGGACGTGAAGTAAGGGAGTTAACTTGGCTTTGTTGGTGTTGGAGGATGCTCCAGTGGCGTGAAAGGAGGGCCGGTCTTCAGGGCAATGGGCGTGAATGCTTGAAGGTAGGGATCCAGAAGGTTTTTTTTTTTTTTTAGAGTTCTTTGGTCTCTTTTTATAATGGTTGAGGGGTGTTGAGGTAGGGAGTGTTTTTTAAATGGAGAAAGACTTTTGTGATTCTTCTTTTTGAAAAGGGTGGTGAAGCATTAATTAGGTTGGCAAATGATGGTGAAGGGTAATTAATTTGATGACTTTATTTGTTGACAAGGGAGGAAAGGTGGTGGAGCTTTGTTGACACAGAAGGAAAGGTGATGGAAAATGAAGAAAATGCAGGATTAAATGGTCAAGGGCGTGGGGTTCATCCATAAATGGTGTAGGGTTGTTGTTTGAAAAATGGAGGGTGAGGCATGTGAGGGATTGCCGTGTGTTGTGTGAATGCATGTGGGGGAATTGGTTGTTTACGTGAAGGAGGAATTGATGAAGGGATTTGTAGTTTGTTTGATTATTTTATTAATTGTTGTGTTTTTTGTTTATTTTGTTTGTTTGTGAAATTGGTGATTATTTTATTATTTATTGGTGTTGTTGTTTATTTTGGCTTGTTGTGGTTGTGAAGGTTATTTGTTTATTTGATTTTGTGTATGTGTTGTGAAAGACGTGTGGGGTGTAAATTATTTATTGTTTTGGTGAGTATTTTTTAAATGTGTGTAGTGTATTTTATTGATTTGTGTTTTATTTATTTATTATTATTTTGGTTAAAATTATTATTTAATTGGTTTGTATTTTTTAATGGTTTATTTAGTTTGAATTTATTTAATTGGTTGGTGATTTTTTTTTGCATGGAAGTTGAGGGACACATATGTGTTTTGAAACGGGTATTCAACAAGCGAACTCCGAGCGAATCCAGCGAATTAAATCCAAAATGTGTCAATTCTTGACTTTTCATCTCCAACGACCGCTTTCCGCGACCTCCACGACTAAAAAGGCGGTGCCTCCTTCCGAGACTCATCATTGGCATGATATGTAAAAATGCAGTGTCTACACTGGGGTTGTGATGAAATCCAATATCACCAGTTTATAAGGGGTTAAATTACGGTTTGGGTAATATAAGGTTTATTTATTGAGCCTTAGTCTTAATGCATCTTGTTAACTGGCCATTAATAAGATTGATTCGGTAAACTAAAATGAACTTGGAAAAAAGGATTTTAGGTTTAAGACCTTAGACTTAATAGTCCACGATCTTCCTTGAGGATAGATAACCCTTAATAGATTTCCTTACAGGATATGAATATATCTGTTGGGCGGGGGTAGCCATAATTGGAACTTAATCTTAATGAATTCAGATAAATTAATTGACATAGGAATATGATTAATTGGGTTACACTGGGTGTCTGTATCTGACCATCGGAAAAGGCTTTTACATAATTTCGTGTTCCAGGTTAATAAACCAATATATTACACAACCGTAAGATAACCACTTCTTCTTTAAAAATGATATTGGAAAGATTCACAACCCTGGAGAGTTTTATAATTTGAATTTTCTTCAATATACTTTCAAGCAATTATTTACTTGTTTTAATTTTAAAGTCACCACCACAATCAAACAATCAATCCATTAGATACTTATAAACATTTAAATTCATAAATTGATAACAAAAGGTTTTAAGTCCTCGTGGGATCAATACTTTTTATACTACTTGAACGATACATGTGCTTGCGTTATACGCGTGTGATTACGTCGGTCAGAAACTACACCAATTTCTTCTTTTGACACCACATGTCCTAGAAACACCACTCTGGACAACCAAAACTCACATTTAGAGAATTTAGCAAACAATTTGTGCTCTCTCAAAGTCTGTAATACCTGATGCAAGTGCTCCGTGTGTTCTTGCTCACTATGTGAATACACCATGATATCATCAATGAAAACTATCATAAATCAATCCAAAAGGGCCTAAACACCCTATTCATCAAATCCATAAAAGTTGCATGGGCATTGGTCAAACCAAATGACATTACCAAGAATTCATAATGTCCATATCTAGCCCGGAAAGCTGTCTTCGGTAGATCGCTTTCCCTAATCTTCAACTGATGATATCCCAAACAGAGGTCTATTTTTGAGAAAAACTGAGCTCCCTGAAGTTGATCAAACAAATCATCAATCCTCGGTAGTGGGTATTTATTCTCAATCGTCACCTTATTCAACTGTCGATAATCTATACACAACCGAAATGTCCAGTCTTTATTCTTTACAAACAACACTGGAGCACCCCACGGAGACACACTGGGACGAATGAGCCCCTTATCCAGCAAATCTTGTAGTTGTACCTTCAATTCCTTAAGTTCTGCATGAGCCATCCTATACGAAGGAATTGATATGGGTTGCGTGCCAGAAATTATATCTATGCAGAATTCAATCTCTCTATCATGTGGCAATCCCGATAACTCATATGGGAAAACATCAGGATACTCATTTACCACTGGAATTTGATCTATACTATTTTCTTTCCGTTCTATTATCCATCACAAAAGCTAGATATCCCTTATTCTTCCTGCGAAGAAGCTTGTATGCTTGCATTACCGATATCAAATTATGGGTTACCACACTCATATCTCTCTGATATACACTAACTAGCCGATCAGAGGTATGCAAGTGACAATCTTATCCCGGTAATTAAGCACTGCATTATGTGAAGCTAACCAATCCATTCCCAATAACATCAAACTCTAATATGCTTAGCACCACCAAATTAGCATAATATGTATGTCCATCAATCTCAACAGGGGAAGCCTTCACTTTTTGTGTAACCTCTATAAGCTCTCCTACTGGTGTAGTTATAACAAGGGTGAATCTAATGCCTATGTATCTCTACCCAGATAAGTCACAGATATGGTGATATAAATGAATGAATGGCTCCCGAATCGAATAACACTCTGGCATATACTGAACCAACTGGCAATATACCTGTAACAACAGTATTAGATGTCTGTGCATCCTGGGGTGTGAGGGTATAAACTCTACCCTGATCTATGCTAGTGGACACACGTCCTCGATCACCCACTAGTTGTCCTCTACCACCTTTTGTCTGTCTCCTCACTACAGATCTCTGTTCTCCTGCCATATACCTATTTTGTTGAGGCTGGGGCGTTGACGAAGTAGCACGGAGAAATGACAATTGCTCTACAGGTACTGAACAATCCTTCTTAAGATGACTAAGATGACCCATCTGTCCACATCGAAAACAATTCCCACTCTCAAGTCGGCAAGCTCCTGAATGAGGTCGTCCACAAATCACACATGTTGGGATACATTGCCCTGGCTGGGCTAACCGATGGTGAAGACACTGTACGAGACACATTACTCTGAATAGGTCTACGATCTGAGTCTCCTTGCATCAATCCCATATCACGACGTGGAGGGGGAGGGGCGGATGTCTGTGGCCGCCTGCCCTGACCACCCTGTTGTGGCCTAGCCCTCTCCTCTGATCTCGGCCTCTTTCGGGATTCTCTCAGTCTGTCTCTCCCTGACCCGAGCCTCAAACCTGAGAGCTGCATCCAAAGTTTATGTATATGTAGTAGTCTCTGTAACATGAATAGATCGAAATAGATAATCCCGAAGTCCATCCAAACCGTTTCACCTTCATTTGTTAAGTACTGATCAAATGTGGAGCATACCGAGAAAGTCGGGTGAACTGTATGTCATACTCTGAAACAATCATCTGTTATCCCTGGACCAACTGCTCAAACTCTCGAGCTCTAGCATCTCTAACACTTCGAGGCAAAAACCTGCTAAAAAATGCTGTGCTAAATTCAACCCAAGTCATAGGAGGAGCATCATGTCGCCGGTTACCTCGAAAAGCCATAACCAAGTATTAGCAACATCCTTCAGCTGAAAACTAACCAATTCCACCGCTCTCTCTGCTGAACACCCCAAAGCCAGACATATATGATCCGACTCCTCAATAAATCCATAGAGGTCGGGGGAGGATTCTACTCCCGAAAATGTGGGTGGACATACCTTCCGGAAATCATGTAAGGAAACTGGCAGCTTCTGCCGCTGAACCACCTGAGCTGTCACTGGAATAGGTCCCTGAGAGGTATTTGGTATTACTGGGGGAACTACAGTCTGGTGAGCCAAATGAGGTTCTGGTGGTGGTGGTGGTGGAATAGGAATTGCAGGTTTTGCAGCTCTTGGCCCAGAGCCTGGTGGCTGCTGCTGTCACATAGCTAACTGTGCAAAGGCTGCTAAAGCACGCTGAAGTTGCTGAATTCCCGCAATTAATCCTTCATTACCCTATGCTACCGGTTCTGCCTCATATGCTCTCATAACCCCCTCATGTACCGGTTCTTCTCTCTGTCCCCTATCTACATCAGGGGGAGGTGTCACTGATCTCTAGTATGGGTTTACATCCTGAGGTGCCCGATTGCGTTTAGGTCTACCTCTGCCTCTAGTTCTAGATAGCATGATATCTAGGGGATCAAGAAAGAAAATAGTTAATTGAATTCAAAAAGAGATATAATCAATAGGAATGAGACATACCTCGGAACAAAACACGGGAGAAGTAACTCCCTTAAATACTAGTACCCTGGGTATACTACATATATAAGACACTACTAATCTCCCACTGCAGTCACTGACTCCCAAAACACCGCTATGATACCAACTTTGTAACATCCACAATCCGAGAATATTACCAGCAGATGACATAATCCCACCGTCACCTAAGCCTCAGACTAAAACTAGAAATCAACCAAATATGCAAACATTTTCTCATCAAGCAGAAAAACTGTATGAAATATTAAACATGGCACGTACATAAATCCGGATATGAAACAAACACACATATAAACATAGGTTTTTACATCACAGAAACTCAAAAGAAACTACATTCTATATGAATGTAGACACAACATGATGAACCTATAAAACTAGTGATTGCAGTGCTGCTCCTGTCCCGAATCCATCTCTCAGAAAATAAGACATTGGCTCACCAAAAAGAAGGCCCTGTAATACCTGGAGAGTGGGGGGGGGGGGGGGGGTGAGTCATAAAGAACTCAGTGAGTGGAGCTATAAAAACCATAAAACAGTCAGTATTAGAAATGCTCATATTCAATGTAAGAATTTTCAGAATTCATAAATCATACACATGAGTTTTCTATTTCAAAAATTTTAAAAACAATTAAGAAATCATCAATATCATCACAAAAAGATATCATCGGTCAATCTGTACATAATCTTGTGGTCTTGGGGCGTTGTACGCACAGTCCCCCAAGCCACTAAACTAGACAACAATGGTGTAATCAATGCCACCAACCTGTCTCTGAAATATCCGGGTCTAGGGGCGTTGTACTCACAGTCCCCCTAGCCCAATACCCAGGATCTATAGGCATATGTCATCTCTAGTCTTGTATCCCATGTGCACATGTCTATATCCGGTATCAATACCGATACCCATCTATACCATGTCCATCATTCCATATTCGTCAATTCCATATCTGAATCAAGTAACATCTGAGGTGGGTTTTTCCCCCATGCCTCCAAAATCATAAATCCACATATTTGAAATCATTTTTATCACCAAAGCATTTATCAAAAACCAAGCATTATCAAAGCTTTTATCATATTTCTCATTTACATGAAATCATCATTTAGGTAAAACAAATAAATCAGTGGTCTGCAATTTCATAACCAAAACCATATTCGAAATTCTGAAATAAGTACTCCACTCACAGTGTTAAGGCAAGTCGGGTGTGGTATGCGGCGTCGGTGACCTCCGAGTGGCTTGTTTTTGATCTAATGCCAAAGAAATCGTTATATTTTTATATAACAAATGAGAAGAGTATATACAATCAAAGGTAAATATTCATGGCTATGGTACGACTTATCACGTGATTACTCATCTATACAAAGCCCCTAGAGTACCCCTAAACGTCTTAGAATTAAACCAGAGTGGTTAAAAAAATAATGGAACAGTGCTTTGCGTCGCGACGCAGTCCCTCTATGTGTCGCGACGCGAATCAAAATTCAGTAATCGTGTTTTGCTTCACGCGTCGCGACGCACGTACTCCCTGGCGTCGCGACGCGCACCAATATTCCAGGATCCATAATTTTAATTACACTTCATACATCATTTCTTCAACACCATTCAAACCCCAATCAGGACATATACATCACTTAGTATCAATTCACTCTTCAATACTTCTACATAACCAAGCCATAATCATAACAATATACCACATAACATCAATTACACCTTCATGCAACTATTTAAAATCCCAACTCAACTTCACATTTAATGATTTTACAAATTGGGGAACTCCTTAAATCTTCAATTCCTAGACTCAAAACCAATTATTCATCTTTAAACTCAAACCAATAACATTCTTCAAGCATCAAATAATCAAAACTTAACAATCTAAGATTTGGGTTTTTACCTTTCTCACCTTAAATTAAAATATTTGTTCACAACTTGAGTTTCCAAAGCTTCCTTTCTTCATTTCTAAACTTGCATGTGACTTTGGAGCATAAATTTTTGGGTTATAAGAGATGAAGTTTACTGCATTGGCTATGGAGTTAGGTTGAAAAGATGGATGAAAGAAGAAAAGGAAGGGAAACAAAACATGGAAGGTGGGATTTGTTGATTTTGTTTTGTTTTGTTTTTTTTAATGCTAAAATCATGCATGATGGACATTTGTTTGTGAGGCTTGACAAATGATTTCAAGCCTTACAAGCAAATGTTCACAAGTCTAGGTACAAATAATCATAATGGTATTGATCCAACTCTTATAATTCCTACCGGACCCAATGATTTATCCCAAATATTATAAACACTGCGACTAAAATTCGACCTTTATGCCATCTCCAAATTTATTCACTACTCCCGGGATAATTTTATCCCAGTCACATATTACTTCCCTAATCGAGTTTTGAAATTCAAGTCGTTACATAAGTGGATCTCGTATTAGATAAATAATTACAATTGATTCGGTGGTGAGCACAAACTCATCATAATAAATATATGATAAAAGGGGAATTCAGTTAGTATTATAATACAACATTCCAAATATAAACAGATGCTGCACCATAAGAAAGAATAAATGAATAAGAACCTGAAAATCAGAAACTCTACAAAAGCCTAGTTTCTCATGTAAAAAGAAAGCTATCTCCGCTCACATTTTCTCCTTGAACCAGATGAGAGCCTCCCACCCTCGGAAGAGCTTCTACTTTTTGAATCTTTACGACTATCTTCGACTCTATCAAGGGATGACTTTTGCTTCCGCAGATATCCTCAGCATATCGACGCCACAGAGCTTCCCTCTCTTTCGAGGCATCTTGTTATACCGCGGATCGGGCTTCAAAAGACGTTTAGCAGTTGACCATGAATTAAGGACTGTTTTTCCATCTTCTGTTTCTTGGGCAGCTGCTTCTGCAGTGATGACTTCAGCTAAGAGATCTCTGAAGTCCTCCGCACATCGCTGAAGAAAAAGCAAACCAGAAATATCTATCAAAGAGAGATTCATATAGCTTTATAAATCGTAAAACAGCCAATCAAACCATGCTATCAAAGAAGGTCAGTTTAAGATAGCTTATAGCATGAATCTGTAAGAACTCCGCAGTTAAGCACTAAGATATGGGTGACCTCTTGAGAATTCCGAAGTGTTGCATTCCTTTTGGGGAAAAAATAAACCTTTTACAAACATAGCAGAATTATGGCCATCAACCTTTTACAAACATAAAAACATAGTAACTACGACATAATTCTTCAATAATTGTAATACCTGAGGGCCTTTAATTGTTCCACAAGCAAATTTTGAAAAGATGTACTACTACCTCCTTTCTGCGAACTTTAGATCGCACCCTTTCCATTTCTTTTTCTTCCCTTTCCTTCCGTTTCCGCAAATGTCGCTCCCTTTCCTTCAGTTTCTCCTGACAATCAGCAAAAGTTTCACATAAATCCGAATATAATACTTGCAATTTGCAATTTCTAAAAACAACTCTACTAGTAATTTCAGAAAAGTTAGTTTAGTTGCACCATAGCTTGAGGAGACTAATCTCAGGGATAAAGATGTCATAGATATAAGCAAGTCCATTGGTCACTTGCAACTTTCCGGCTTATCTATAGTTTTCAAGGCATGCCATGAACATAAGAGAAAGCTAACTCCACAAACAGATATAAAACAATTGTCTAAAAGACGGAAAGCTAAGCGATCAGTAATGACATTACAAATAAACAACTTTTGAAATGTAAAACCACCACTATTCTATAAGGTATCCATATTTCATATGACAAAGTTATTATACCTTTCAACCTAAAGCATGCTAACAAACCCCAGATTTCAATTTTATAACATTTTCCCACCACACAGAAGCTGAGACTAGTCAATCAGTAAATAACTATTGTCTTTAATTATTTCCTTTCCTTAATATGTCAGGCGAGAGGAGGGAATTCCCCAGCTGAATCATTTAACATTTACTCATTCCTCTACCCATTAATATATGTACCCTTGAAACCAAGCTACACCCTTCAACGCTCTAGATGCCATCTTTTTAAGAACATTCTATGCTGCGAATTGGCAAAAGATGACGGTAATAGTACCAACCTTCGACCAACGGGAATCAATAGTTATATCCCCTTTTTCTTGGAGCATGGACTTGAAGCTAGAGGCAGCGACAGCACGTATTACTTGAGTGTTTTCTTCAGCAGACCTCTTCAAAGGAAGGACCCTGCAACAGAAGCAAAAACCTTGTCTAAATAATACAAGTGACACATTTTAAATCAAAAAACAGTTACCACCTTGCAAATCCAAAGTCAATTCAATGACTAAAGGGAAAACACGTGTATCAGAGAATCTAATTACTAGCATACTATGAGCTGAAACATCATTAGTCCCAAGAGTAAACAATAGAAATCAATTTGTGTCCATAAACAAGTTCAATGTAAATTCCGGTAAAGGATCAGAGAAAAGAAGATTATACAAATGTAACATAATTAGTTTAATCTACAGCTTTTTATGCTGTGTTGGCAAAAGGATCTTGTACAATGCTGAAAAAGAGCTCAAGCTAATTTTTTTGTCATGAAACAGTACCTTTCATTCAATAAAAGCTCCTGATCCTTGCGGTTTAAGGCCACGAAACGTGGATCGCTGCCCCATTTCTTTCTGAAAATCTGATAATCAGTGTTGTGATCAATATCCTGAAAATGGAAAATTGTCTATAAGCAATATGTTGCCCTGAGTTTTAAAGCCAAGGATTTTTTAGTAAGTGTTAGTACAAGAACACAACATTAGTAAAACACGAAGACACTTCAATTCCAAGGAGGCTATGTACCTCTGATGCTTCTGCTAGCAACTGGTTGAATCCCTCTATTGCAGCCTTCGTTTTAACAAAGTGTTCAAACAAGGGTCTCCTTGCAGATTGACTTGGAATAGCCTGCAACAGAAGAGAGCTTCCCGATAAGAAAAATCAGCATGGACTATTTATGTATCAAGGACATTATTTGCACTGTTGCAGAAGAAAGAGTATAAAGCTACTGCACACAACGTTGGCTTATCCAACAATGCCATTTATCCACCAATTTATGAAGCAAGGGTCTTGACAGGGTACAATACAATATTCTACAGATATGTTCAAATAGTTATCAGAGAATTAAATAAATATATAAATAAGATATGTTATAGACAGAAATATAGATGAATAAACACAATAATTTAATTTACAATTACCAACTTATGTATTAAGAGGTCAAATAATATATGAACAACTAGTATAAAGATTGACCGAAAACATATATAAAATATTTGGACACCTTGCAGAGTAGTCATATACCCAAAAATTAAATTTTCCGGCTGACGTCGTGCTGTGTTCTGACACCAACCAAAAAACTAACCAACAAGACAGTCTTAATAACCTACCGAAAGAGTCAGCTATTGGCTTCCACGGTATAAATAAAAGCATGAAGGGAAGAGTTCTATGATGCTCTCCAAGGCTATATTACTAATGGGAAAAAAGGGAGAGAGAATAGCTATAAAATGAAACTTGTCAATGTAGCATAGCAAGAGCAATAACATCCATTCAAATGGCCATAACCTTTCTCATTTTTAGCTTTGTTACACAAACCCAAGTTCCTATTCCAACAATTATAACCAATCTACTAATTGTGAAGCAAACCACACTAAGTTACAACATACTCACAAAAATAAAAAAAAATCCATGTCAAACTTCATTTTTTCCAACTTTAATTTTCTCTGGATCCTATCCACAACACGGAGATAAAATTTTGAACATTCATCCAAGAGTGAAGCAAGTACCAAAAACCTAAATGGTCTAACATTTTCGAATTATCGATCTCTTAAATATGTCATAAACTTCTAGGAATATATCCCAGATTTTATGTAGTTCCAACATTAACGACATCAATGAAGTTTCAAAATTCTTAAAAAAAATAACCAAGCCATCAGCAACTGTACACCCAATCGCTCATGGCTGCTTATATGTAGCAATAGAGTTTCTGGAGTAGGAGAATAATGCTAGCACAATTTGATGCACAAGACTGAGAAGAAAAAAAGAATAAAAACAGAACAAACCACCATTATGAAATCAAATGCATCACCAACAGAATTTACCTGGAAGGCTTGTCCACCAATAATTCAAAAGTTAATAAAAATATAAAATGAACTACTAAATGTATGTGATTGCAAAATAAATAAATAAATAAATTATATTAGATAGAGCACAACTTATAAAATGAACTACTAAATGTACGTGATTGCAAAAGAAATAAATAAATTAATTATATAGAGCACAACGACTTATCAATAAATGCTAACAGGTTATAACTATTTATACCTCTCCCTTAAAGCAAGCAGGTTTGTTGTCAGTCAATTCTCCTGTTCCAGCATTATAATAGTAGATGATCCCTGTGTCAGTCTTGTGGGCTGTCCAGGCATCTAATTGCTCATTGACTGAAGCTCCGCCCTTTGTGCTAACATCTTGTACATGTTCCTTTTTATCTGTGAAAGTTGCCAAAATTGATGAAGCAAGAATTAACGCCAGGATAATTTGATGGAGGATAAAAGATCTTACATTGCTAGTTGATCAGTAATCTAGCATAAACCTAAGCTTACCAATTCCTGAAGGTGCCTCTGTCCGCATTCCAGAAGTTCCAACCAACTGATGTCCAGAAATATCAGAATGTGTGGAAGTTGCAGCAGCAGTTATCTTAGAAGAAAGACCAGGAGGAGCTAATGAAACAGAAGGATGGGGCATGCTATGCACAGGCAAAGAAAAGGGAGAAGGATATGTCAAAAATGGAAACCAAGTCATGACACCCATCTGAGGTGGCTGCCACAGCGGTCCCTGGGGCGAGCCACCTATAGGAGGTAATGATGGATAGGTGGGGTATATCTGATGTTGAATGGCTGAACCAGAATTTGATGGAGCAGAAGTGGTTGGCACACTGGGTCTCAACTCTGCAGAAGTGTTAAAATCCCCAACTGAAGAAGTACCAACCGGCGATGTGTCAGGCTGAGAAGTAGTTGTTGTAGATGAGCCAAGACCAGCATGTAAAATAGTATCAAGTTTAGTCGAAATAAACCGAGTAAATCAAAAATTAAAAATGATTTTAATTTCCACTCTATGTATTCATTAGCTTTAATTGCTCTCAAATACAGTCAACATGCTCATAAACAGTAACTAGATATTATAATGTATAATCTAGAGCAGCCACTCCTTGATAAATTATACCTCAAAAATTACACTAGCAATCAGCATCTTAATAAAGATGCCATCATCCATAATTAAAAAACTCCTGATGTGGACCACTTCATAAGTCGTAACCATATGACAACAAGAGCTTCTGACCTGTCTTAATATTGAGTCCCAGACAAATAACAGAACGTTCTTTGAAAAAGATGGTGAAATGGAAGAAAAATATCAGAATAAGAAAAAGTTTTGAAAACAAACCATATAGTTGCTACATAACTATTTAGTTACATATACTAGGATCATCAAAATAAATTGAGGAATATAACTCCTCCAATAGTGGCAGCCATCTTGGATTATCCAAAACACAAGATGAATTAAAAACATGTTGTTAATGATGATAATCAAGTCTTCCCAACAGAATGTCCTTTATAGATCATACACGATAAATTATAATTACATACGGTAGTTGTCTTCTCCTCGTGTTTAGCAATTAAAATTCAAATATATTGCACTAGAGACCATCACCAGGAAGAAGAGATAAAATTAAGAGTTTACACAGGAATGGACTCTCACCGTATTAGGTGAAAACCCCTGGTTAGGTGAGTAACCAACAATGGTTTGTGAAACGTTGTACGTAAAGGATGAAACATCAGGTGCGAAAGATGGACTTGAGTTAACAACCTGCAATTCAGGAAATTAAAATAACACAAGTATTAATTGAACAAGATTTAGATATGTAACCATCCATAAATGTCAAAAGATAAGATAAACAGGCACTGACAAACGACGTTGAATGCTGAGAGCCTCTGGAATTCGGGTAAGAGAAAGATGACTGAGGAATAATACCACCAGGGGCAGTATCACTTGTAGTAGCTGCACCCGAACCATTTGATACAGGAGCATTTGGAGCTGAAGAAGCCAACAATGGAGCATTTGCTGTCATTTGCTGCACTTCTGGACGTAACCAAGCTGGTGATGACATTATTTGATCTGCACAACATAATATTAACAACATAAGGTTCCAAAATACATAATTAGTGAGCTTACAACATGTCCATATCAGTTCATTTCATATAATATAATATAATTTTCAAACTTGTTTAAGATATAAGCTTGGTACTCAATATTGCAAATAATAATAACCTGGCTATTATGCTTAGAAGGAAGATTTTAATGGCAATTCTTAATATAATGCAAGAACTGTTCTAACTTCTAAACAGAGAGCCAATGGGTTTTTTTTTCCTTTCCCAAAAATGATTTTAATGTAATTTATCAAATTAGGAAACATTTGGAATCATGCTTCAGAACAGATTAAAAAAATTCACTAAAAATCATAATTAGAGAAAGAGAAACCGTCAACTTGTATTTACAGTTGAGAGAGGAATACGTTACAAGAGCGAATAGAGAAGCAAACAAGCAGGTCGGTTGTTCCTCGGTAAAAATAATTTTCTCGGGAACCAAACAGGAAATGCAGCAAAGGAAATATTAACCTGCGAGTGGAGGGAACTGTACCCAATACCTGTATTATATATAGAGCTTAAGATTCGAATCTCCAATAAAGAAAAATATTTAAAATGATTTATTTATTTATATTTTAAAAAGAAAAGAGTCACGTTGGTCGTTGGGCAATTCAACGACCATGTGAAGTCCAAATGAATTACGGTATAAACCAAATGTCAAGTAAATGTATTTTTCGATAGATTAGGGATCTGTTTATTGTCAAACTATACTAATTTCATACGTTTCTATTTTTGAAAATTTGTCGACACATTTATAGCCTAAAGAAAAATATATGCTTTTGTTTAATTTATGTTTTACCCCTAATAATACGACATTCTTTGTTAGAAATCTCATCGACAAATTATCCATGCAGTCCTAAACTCTTATAAGAAACACATCTCATTGATTCGAATCCATGACCTCAAAATGAGATTCTGAACCATACACAACGAAATCACGCCCCCGGGATAATATATACATCATTCTTTCTCTTTAGCAATCACAAATGTAATATTCTAAGTCGACGATCCTTAATTAGTTTATAAGATATATATTTCTATTGCAAAATCCAATAATAAAATTGTGATATATTGTGTGCTTAAATTGGATAATTTTTTTTCTTAAGGGGTGAGTTGTCAACTCAGTAAGTAAACTATAACATTCTTATAAAATTAATTCCCTCTTTTATATTGTGAAATATTTTATCATATCCATTATATATATATATATATATTTGTATTATGCATTTATATTTGTTGTTGGATGATAATGCACTTTGTTAAGTTCAAAATACAAGTGTTGTAGATACACCGTGCTTGAAAATTTTTGAAAGATTTTGAGAATTGGCCGAGAAGGATTAGAATGACAGTCCTGATCTTTAGAGGTACATTTGAATTTGAATTGGGGTTTTCAGCATAAGATTCCATCGATATGTAAAAAGTGGTTCTAACTTTTGGATGCGGTAATATATTTAAGAAATTATTCTATTGAACATATTCCTATCGAATCTAGGAGTAGTGTCATTTACTAAATACCCTATCCAAGTTAAGGAATTTATTCTGAACAGTCCTCACAAATGATGATTGAGATGAAATTCATCATTTTTGAACCACGAAGCGATCGGTTTCCATTTCGATTATAAGTGAAGTTATATTTGAAAAGTTATACAAAACGAAGTCAAAATTTTATGGGGTGAGAGTGTAAGAAATGAAGTGTCCAACTGCAAACCACCATTACCACCATTGTCAAAAGGCACCACCATTATCAAAATTTGGTAAAACAACCATCACCATTTTTCTTATACTGGTGCAAACCACCAAACCTATTTTAGGCGGAGGATCTACTTTGTCGAATTTTTTGTGCAAGCTTCCAAAGAGTGCTTGTTTTTTCTTTGACTTGTGGAGCAAAGCTCCAAGTTTGCTTTAGGTGTATTTATTAGTTTGTTGTAATAGTGAGCTTGAATTTCACTATAAATATGAAGCTCATTTGAGAGCTCAAACCATCCCAACAATTAAGTTTCATGTAAAGAAAGATTTGAGAGTGGAGTGATATTTTTTGTAAAATTTAAACACTTATAAATTATGTTCTTATAGTAATGGAATTTGATTTTTCCTCATAAACACTCTTCAGTAATTAGAGAATCGCAACAAGTGATATCAGTAGCTTCGGTTTTACGTTGGGGATCCTGGAGGTGAAGAATGAATCTCGGTTCGGAAAATTCGGGTTTCAGGAAAGTTCTCAAAAATCAAATTTGAGCATACCATCAGCTTATTCACGTCGAGACGAGCACGGTGCTATTTTCCGGCGATCAATCAGAGATCAGAGTAACCCTCACGCGCTACATGCTCCTGGCAGAGAGCATCCCAAGCTCCGCCAAGCTCCCACACGCGCCGACCAGAGTTAGAAGACGCTGATGTGTCCACCATGTCATCATTCCAGTATAGTCATTTGGTACAATCAAATGACATGTCAACACCACGTCATCAATTCCGGTACAGTCATTCACCACGTCATCAGTTCTGGTACAATCAATTGCCACGTCATCAGTTCCGGTATAGTCAGCGACCTCATCGTCGCCACATCAGCAATTCCGGTATAGTCAGTTGCAACGTCATCAATTTCGATACAGTCATCTCTCACGTCAGCTTAATCGGTACAGTCAGCTGCCATGTCATCTGCCATGTGTCATATTATCAGCAAACCTGGTAAATTTCATTGAGCATCATGATGTCTCTGAAATTTATATTTTAGCCCTATAAGTTTTTAGAAATTTACAAATCGACCCATGTGTTGGATTTGGACCAACGAATAGTCAAATCCACCATTTTCGACTGTTTCGTACGTAACGGTGACCTCCGATTTGTGAAAATCAACCCCGATTTTTTCCTATTTTCATTTTAAAATTTAAACTTAAAATGAAAATGGAATATTCATATTCTGGTGTAATGATCAAGCTAATGACAACCAATTAATCTTTGGAGACCTCGAATGATAGATTTTTTATACTGTAAAGATCTGTACGATGTGATCGAGAAAGAGGGAGTGAAAACAGATTCTTTCAAAGAGAGTGATTGGAACAAACTCAAAAATAGAACCATGGGTCAGATTAGACAGTGGATCGACCACAACGTCTTTCACCACATAGCACATGACACATATGCTTACGGAATATGGATGAAGCTAGAAGGCATCTACCAGACCAAGACATCTCAGAATAAAGTCTTAATAATGAGGCGGTTGGTGAACTTAAGTTAAGGAGTGAAACTTCAGTAGCAGAGTACACTAATGAGTTCCAGAGCCTGGTGAACCAGTTTTCTACAATAGACATACAACTAAGAGATAAAGTACAAGCCTTCCTACTACATAGTTCTCTTCCTGATAGTTGGGAGATATTGGTGATTACTCTCATCAATTCGGCTTCAGGAGGCAAACTTACCATGCCTGGTAAAAGATGCCAGGTTTAATGAAGAGTCCATGAGAAAAGACGTTGGCTCAGAACAGACAGAAGCC
This sequence comes from Zanthoxylum bungeanum, assembly GCA_019454045.1. Classification (NCBI taxonomy): domain Eukaryota; kingdom Viridiplantae; phylum Streptophyta; class Magnoliopsida; order Sapindales; family Rutaceae; genus Zanthoxylum; species Zanthoxylum bungeanum. The sequence continues at coordinate 75,471 of SKCR01037577.1, forward strand.
TTCATCACGGAGACTCGAGGAAGACATCAAAGAAGAGAAATATGGAGAGGTAGAAGCACAACCAGAGGTAGATCCTCAGATAGAAGGATGTCTAATTATAAGTGCTACCATTGTGGCATAGAAAGACACTTAAAGAAGAATTGTCGAAAACTGCAACGAGAGCAGGGCCAAGGTAATTTCCAATCGAAGAATAACGAATGAGAGACATTAATAGTTGTCCAATGAGATGTAGCTATATGCTCCATATAGGAAGAGACATGGATTCACACCGTAACCCAAGGTGTAGAGTCGGTGATAGGTATTGCAGCATCTCACCACGTCACTATTGACATGGATTTCTTCACAACATACAAAGCAAGAGACTTTGGTTCAGTGAAGATGAGAAATATCAGTTCCTCTGAGATAATAGGAATTGGTGATATTCAATTGCGGACAAATATCAGGTGTACATTAACTGTGAAGGATGTCTTGCATGTTTCAGAACTTCGGATGAATGTACTCTCGGGGATAGCCCTTGACAAACATGGCTATGATAGTCACTTCAGAAATGGCATATGAAGAATGACAAAAGGTGCCATGGTTGTCGTCCGAGGACATATTTGCAACACACTATACAAGACTCATATGAAGATTTGAGCAGACAGCCTCAATGTAGCTGAAAAAGAGGCTTCTCAAAGTCCGTGGAACCAAATACTCGGTCACATGAGTAGGAGAAGGTTTTCAACCCTAACCAATGAGCTTACTAAGGATGTTGCATTTGGTCGTTACAACCATTGTTTGTTTGGTAAACAACACATAGTCTCGTTTAATTTCTCTTCAAAGAGAATATTATACTTGCTGAGTCTGGTGCACTCTGATGTTTGTGGTCCATTTGAGGTTGATTATTGGGCGATAATAAGTATTTTCTGACTTTTATTGATAATGCTTCTTGGAAAGTGTAGGTGTATTTTCTCAAGATGAATGATCGGATCATGGATCAGCTCAAGCCGTTCCACGCCATGGTAGAGCATGAAACAAAGAAAAAGTTGAAGTGCCTTCGAACAGATGATGAAGGCCAGTATAGTTCTAGGGAGTTCAATGCCTACTGCATGAGACACGACATTCGACATGAGAGAACTGTTCCACACACTGTTAGTGTTCCTAGAACATGCCAAAGATCTCTAAGAGTGATTCGTGTGTGAATAAACAAGAGGAGTTGCAGAAATACTCACAATGCTTGGTAGAGAAAATTCAAAACTTTCATGGATGTGTAGAAGCTCCAAGCCTAAAATTGAATTCCAAACTCATGGATTGGATTCCATATAACCTTCATTTGTCTCTTTAATGTGCTAGCAAGAAGAAATTTTGCAACAAAATTCCATAGGAGAAGGAGAGCATTCACGGTTTTTGGAGAGAAATGAGAGAGAGTGAATAGTGAGTCATACTTCCAAAGTTAACTTGCTTTTTAAATATATAGTTGGTGTGTTGAATTGGTTTGAGTGTAGAAAAAGCAATCCCAAGATTTCACTCAACCAATTACCAAATTCCATCAAGTGTCAAACACATTGATGTAAGTTGGTGGGCCCCACTTCAAATTCCAAATTTAAGTCGGACAATCCAACACGCAACTTCGCTCGGGCTCGGGTTCGTTTAATTCCGATTTAAACGAATTTGCCATTGCGACTTTATTAAATCCAATTTAATTAAATAATAATGTCTCGCAATATTATTACGTAAGTCGCTTACGAATTAATTCTAAATTAATTCGTTCGCTTGAATTAAAATCCAATTTTAATTCCGCGTTGAAATCTAATTTCAATTAATATATCTAATATATTATTTTAGCCCAATTAATTAAATAGTAAAATCTAATTTCACCATTAAATTCATTTTACCGATTAATTCCAAAATAATCGCGTTCTCTCTTCTCGACGAAATTAATCCCAGATAAATTCTCGACGCAATTAATCCCAGATTAATTTTCTCTCTCATAATTAATCCTAGATTAATTCTGTTCGAGTCAAATATCATCGGTGAATCTTTGGGAAGTGACCCAAGAGATCTCTGGATATGTTGGCAGTAAATACGGTCATCGGACTATCCAAACATGTGCGTACCCGGTACCACATTCTTACCGATTTACAAGACACGGTTGGCTTCTAGCAAAGCACCGTGCCTACCCAATTCTCCAGAAATATTCTTTAAAGGAATATATAATCTTTATCAGGCATAGCATACTATGTATTGCGTATTACGATCCAAGATCGGATGTCACATGCTAGGCCTGAGGCTAGAAATATGTCTGCCCCGTACGAAGCATATATCGGATCACTGGCAACTAGTCTCTATAATCGGATAATAATGACCTAGTCATATTATCCCAATGACTGCAGTACTTAAGAGTACCAGTTCCATATCCCTGCGTGATCATCATCTCCATATGATTGAAGTGATACTTCCATCTTGACATCACACCCCATACACTACGATTCTCAATATACCCAGAAGAGGCGTACATAAAACATGTTAAAGCCCCAGATGACCAAAACCAAAGTATACTGATTGTCGCAAGTATTAGCGATGCAAGTCTCAGGTTAAGACCAAATACACCTACCCTGATTCGGATTCCCATAGACACATAGTCATACTACCAATGAGATTCCGAGGGGTCTATCTAGAGCGAAGCTGTTCCCGTACCATCGGTAAACAGAACCTCCTATCACACTTGGATAAGTATCCAATACTGAAATATATGAGAACTATGACGTTACGCTTCCATAACGCGCACACGTGCAATACTAGCCTATTCCGCATTATCGATGTCCAGTCTCGATAATACTACGACTAGGGATATTTAATGATTAAACCTTTCGTGGATTAATATTGTCTCATATCTTATTAATCTAGTACTAATCATATGGATTTTTATCATTTATATATCCAGGTAATCCAATTACAAATGATAAAAGAGCAATTTCCTTTGTCACATACTTAATTTTATACAAGAACACCATGTCCTTTACAAAATAGTGATGCTATGGGTCATGTTGGGTTTTCTAGGTCAAACCAAGATCAAATTAAGCAATAAAATGTGCGAATACAACAAAGTAAAGTAGCGAAAATACTCATTTTTATCGGCTTTTGCGATGCGAAGACAACAAAAAATTCTGCTCCAAGCTTTTCCTCCTTGTGTGTTTCGGCCAAGCCCCTTTGCTTTGATCTTCAAGCTCTAAGCTTTGTGAATGATTCCATGCTCAAGGGTTGGTTTCCCTATCACCTTTGTAAAACTCCTTGATGTGCTAGCATCTTTGATTTTGAAGCAAAATCAAGAAGAAATGAGCCCTAGGCTCACGGCAACAATGAGAGAAAAGGAAGAAGGCATTTTCAAAAAGAGAGAGAGAATAATGATTGAATGTTTATTCATTTTCAAAAATGAAAGCCATATACCAAAAATAATAAAATGGTAAAAGGCCATTCAATCCATCACACAAGTGTGTTGTACAAGCAACCATCAAATCCTATCAATTTCCATCAACCAAAAATGTGAAGTGATAGACAAGTGATGTGACTTAATGTGACTTATGGGCCCCACTTGATTCAAAATTCGAGTGAGTCCGCAAACACTCCCGGGCTTGGATTCGCTAATTTCGAATTAACGAATTTTCTGTTGCGACGTAATTAAATCAAATTTAATTAAATAATTATGCCTAGCAAAAATATTATTCACATCGCTAGTGAATTAATTCTAAATCAATTCGTTAGCCCGAATTAAAATCCAATTTTAATTCCGCGTCGAAATCTAATTTCGTATAATATATCGAATATATTATTTTATCGATTAATTCCAAATTAATCGTTCTCTCTCTTTAAATAGTATTTTATCCCAGATAAAATTTCTCCGTAATTAATCCTAAATTAATTTTCTCTCTCTACTAATTAATCCCAGATTAATTATGTTCGAGTCATACGTCATCGGTGAATCTTCGGGAAGCGACCCATGAGATCCCTGGATATGTTGGCAGTAAATCCGGTCGTCAGACTATCCGAATACGTATGTACCTAGTACTACGTTTTTACCGATTTACAAGACATGGTTGGCTTCTAGCAAAGCACCGTGCCTACCCAATTCTCCAGAAATATTCTTAATGGAATATGTAATCTATATCAGACATAATATACGTAGTATTGCGTATTGCGATCCAGTATCGGATGTCACGTGCTGGGCCTGGGGCTGGAATTGTGTTTGCCCCGTATGAAGCACATATCAGATCTCTGGTAACTAGTCTCTATAATCGGATAAGCATGACCTAGTCATATTATCCCGATAGCTGTAGCATACAAGAGTACCAGTTCCGTATCCTACGTGACCATCATCTACATATGACTGAAGTGATACTTCCATCTTGACATCACACCCAATACACTACGATTCTCAATTACCCAGAAGAGGCGTACACAGAACCTGTTAAAGCTTTGGACTACCAAAACCAAACTATATTGATTGTCGCAAGTATTAGCGATGTAAGTCTCAGGTTAAGACCAAATACACCTACCCTGATTCGGACTTCCATAGACACATAGTCATACTACCAATGGAATTCCGAGGGGTCTATCCAGAGCGAAGCTGTTTCCGTACCATCGGTAAACACAACCTCATATTACACTTGCTTGAGTATCTAATACCCAAATATATGAGAACTATGCTGTTATGCTCCCATAACACGCACAAATGCAATACTAGTCTATTCCGCATTATCGATTTCCAATCTCGATAATACTACGACTAGAGATGTTTTAATGATTAAACCTTAGTGGATTAATATTGTCTCATATCTTATTAATCTGAAACTAATCATATGGACTTTTATCATTTATATATCCCGGTAATCTAATTACAAATGATAAAAGAGCAATTTCCTTTGTCACATAGTTAATTTGTACAACAACATCATGTTCTGTACAAATAGTGATACTATGGGTCATAATTGTCCAACAATCTCCTACTTGGCCTATAGCCAATCACTCAAGTGTCCGACACTTGAACTATGTACAGGTCGCTCATGCTTATGCTGAGATATCGCTTTCGTCAGCAGATTTACAAGGTTATCATCTGATGCGATTTATTCGATCATCACATCGCCACGATGTATGATTTCACGAATCAGATAAAAATGTTGAAGTACATACTTGGATCATTGATGAGACCATAATTCTTTAGCCTGTGTTGTAGCCTAGCTCAGCTGCTAACAGAACTACTCATAATTTAATTAGGAATTTTATAGATCCAAAATGCTTCTTCTGCTGCTTCAGCTGCAGCAATATATTCTGCTTTTGTTGAATCGAAAACAGTATCTTGCTTGGAAGATTTCCAGCTCACTGTTTCGTTGTTCAAACAAAATTATGTACCCTTATTGTGACTTACAGACGCCATTATCGGTTAGGAAACTTGCAATGGTGAACCTAGTCATCTCAAGTTCCACTTCTCCATAACTTAAGAAAGCATCATTAGTTCTTCTAAGATACTTAAGGATGTTCTTAACATCAATCCAGTGACCATCACCTGGATCGGCCTGATTGTGACTCCATATGCTCAAAGCATATGAGACACCAGATCGTGTACATATATTTCAATTTGTTGAATCGACAACAGTATCTTGCTTGGAAGATTTCCAGCTCACTGTTCCGTTGTTCAAACAAAATTATGTACCCTTATTGTGACTTACAGTCGCCATTATCGGTTAGGAAACTTACAATGGTGAACCTAGTCATCTCAAGTTCTCCTTCTCCATAACTTAAGAAAGCATCATTAGTTCTTCTAAGATACTTAAGGATGTTCTTAACATCAATCCAGTGACCATCACCTGGATCGGCCTGATTGTGACTCCATATGCTCAAAGCATATGAGACACCAGATCGTGTACATATATTTCAATGTACGGGTTCTCGGAGAGTGCCAACACTTTTAGATCTATCCCAGTAGATCCTTATTCATAGAATAAATGTTGCCTCTCCCAAGTATTTCATGAAAATTTTAACGAAAGCCAAACTTTCACTGATTTTAATATGGGAATGTTATTTCCAAGAAATAATACATCATCAATGTATAGGAAATTCATTGTCAGTGCGCTCCCACTAACCTTCTTATATACACAAGAATCACCTTCGTTTTGAATGAAACCATATACCATTATGATCTCATCAAAATGTTGGTACCAAGAACACAATGCTTGCTTCAATCCATAAATGGATCGACTTAACTTGCAAACCTTGTTTACATGTTTCGGCACGACAAAACCGTCAGGATGTTGTATAAAACATCCTCCAAAAGGTTTCCGTTAAGAAAAATGGTTTTGACGTTCAGCTGCCATATTTCATAAATGAAATATGCAGCACTTGCAAGCATTATCCGAATGGATTTAATCATGGTAAATGGTAAAAGGTTTCATCATAATCGACACTATATTGATAACGATACCCTTTCGCTACAAGCCTAGCTTTGTACGTTTGTATGTTGCCATCCATGTGTGTCTTCACCATGAAGACTCATTTGCTACCAACAGGCACAATGCCTTCTGATACATCAACCACTATCCAAACTTGGTTGTATATATGGAATCCATTTCAGACTTCATGGCACCTTGCCATAGAGCGGAGTCGATACCTTGTATCGTTTCCTCATACGTGGTCGGTTCATCTTCCCTAGTAAGATTAATATCTACATGAGGTGAGATCAGAAACCCAAACCTCTTAGGTTGTTTTCTGACTCTCTCCAACCTACGCGGTTCTTGTGTATTAGAAGATCATGGAACAGTCTCATCCCTGATGAACTATTCGTGTTTCGTTAAGGATCAGAGCCAAAAATAGTATTACTCTGATTTTCGTCGAGTTTTACTTTCCTCCCACTTACCACTGCATTTAGGTATTCCTCTTAGGAAAACCGCATGTAGAGTAACAAATTTCTTTGTTCTCTTGTGAGTTGTGGAATTAGTTTCCATAAGATAACCAATTACATAATAGGCATTTATCCGATTTGGGTTCTAGTTTGGTACCATCCAAACATTCAATTATATGCCCAGCATCCCAAATCATCAGGAATGAGAAACTCGGTTTCTTTCCTGTCCATATTTCATATGGAGTATGTCCAATAGACTTTGACAGAACCTTATTCAAAATAAGTATTGCAATGTTCAATGCGTATCCCGTGAAGGAAATTGGTAGCTCAGTGTGACTCATCATTAACCTTACCATGTCCAATAAAGTTCGGTTTCTCCGTTCGGACACACCACTCAATTGAGGTGTTCCGGGAGGAGTCCACTGTGAAAGAATACTATACTCTTTCAAGTAATCGAGAAACTTATTGCTTAAGTATTTCCACCACGGTCCAATCGTGATGTTTTAATACTTTTGCCAGTCTATTTTTCTATTTCGTGTCGAAACTCATTGATTATATCAAAAGTTTCCGACTTGTGTTTCAGAAGATACACATAACCATAACGCGATGCAACATCCATAAAGGTTACGAAGTATTTATATCCACTTATAGCCTAGCTAGATATGGGCCCACTTTCGTCACAATGAACGAGGGCTAACAGCTCGGTGGCACTTACATCTTTTACCGCTAAAAGGCGTTTTAGGCACTTTGCCTAATAAACAAGATTCGCATACATTATTTGAATTAGGATAAAATCTGTCCAAGTATCCACTATTCGAAAGTGTGGATATACGAGTCTTGTTTAATATGTCCCAGACAACAATGCCACAAATAAGTCTCATATGATTAATTCAGTTTGAGCTATTTGTTTGTCATGTTATATGTTTGAGATTTATTTATATTCAAAATATAAGTACTATGGGTACTATTATTCCCATATAATGTGAATTTCTCAATATCATCTTTATAAATAAAACACCCGGTGTTCTGGAACATAAAGGTATACCCGCAACAGGTTACACTAGATATAGAGATAATATTTCTTGTCAAACTAGGTACATTATAACAGTTTCCTAATTTAAGTACATGCCCAAAGGGCAGTTCCAAAACTTAGGTTCCCACAGCCAAAACAGCGACTCTCATCCCGTTTACGACTCGTAAGTCGATCTCAACTGAAGCCAGTCTTCTGCTAATCAGCAGATCCCGCACATCAGTACATATGTATGTACCACATTCAGTATCAAAAATCCAATTTTTAAAACTAGTAGTGGACATGTTTATAACAAACATGCCTGAAGTCGGAGCCTTGCCCGCCTTTACTTCCTTCATGTATGCCTTGTCCATACGGCAATCACGCTTCCAGTGACCCCGTTTGCCACAGTTTAGGCAAACATCTTGGGATATGTCATTTGTCTTCCTAGAAGACTATGACGATTTTGCCTTTGCCCCTTTTCTTCACACCCCCAGAAGCCTTCGGCCATGCCTTGGCCTTCAGAGATGTCGAAGTAAGATGCGTCTTGCGCTTCTTGCCCTTTTAGAAGCTCTGGCTCTGCCTCCTTGAGCATAGCCATTAACTCTTCAAGATTTTTCTCTTGGTTCATGATGAACCTGCCCCAGCTATCGGGTAGAGACTGTAAGATCAAATCTATGGAAGTCTCAGCCTCGTAGATAATGCCTAGCTAACCTAACTATTCGATGTCAGTAATAATCTGCGACACCTAGTGCTCGATAGATATACCCTCTGACATACGCGAGCGAAAGAGCTCCTTTTGCAATTTATACTTCTGAGATCTAAGATTAGATATGTGAAGATCCTTCAATTTCAACATCATGGTATAAGGATCTAATCCTTAATTCTGACGATGAAATTAAGGAGTCATTGCGGCAAGCATAACAGATTGAGCACTAAAGTTATCATCACGATGAGTCTTCTAAAGCTCATGTTCAACTATTTGCTCAACTCCGGACTCAGGTCCGAGAGGTTTCTCTATCATATAGAGTAACTTCTTGGCATCCAGGACTATCCTGAGATTCAATTTCCAATCTGAAAATTTACGCCGTTAAAGACATTTTCACCTAGGATTATGTTCTTTTACGCTAATCTTTCAACTATATTGATTGCTATAGTCCAACTATCCAATCAATAATTTCGGGTACAATCAAATGTAATGATTACTATAGTCCAACTATATAATCAACTACAAATGATCAGTTACATTCAAATGTAATGATTACTATAGTCCAACTATATAACCAACTACAAATGAAGTTGTTTGAATACAGTCCAACTGTTTAAAGAAAGCAATATATCATATTAGTCCAACTAATATATTTATAACAACGTTAAATAAAATAAAAGATCGCGTGTTGGCAAGTATCTAAACGAAATTGCAAATTTAATACTTACCTCCCACTATTTTTCGGTGAGCCTCTAACCCTCTATGGAGTACTCGGGAAACCTATTTTCCTAGTGGGTTAGAATCCTATTAAATAACACACAACCTTGACTTTGGCCAACAAGTTGTATGAAACGTAACTAGGTAGATCTCTAAGATCAATTGAATCCCATCCAATTCCTAGATCCAGTAGGTGGACCTCCAAGTCCGAAACATATATCCAATATATGTTAATATATCCAATATATTTCCTAACCTTTTTCCTCTAAATCAACTAAGCCTTGGCTTTGGTTCAACAAGCTTAATGATTCTAGTTAAGCGCGACCCATTGACAATGGGAAAGCTTCGTAATCGAGGTCGATGAACAAGAAGTGACCTTGACTTTGGCCAATAAGTCACAACTGCCAAAGAAACGCGATATGTAACAAAGCTTACGTGGTTCAAACACATCCGCGATGGACAAAGGTCTTTACTTTGGCCAACAAACCAATGCCAATCTTGGATCTTAAGAGAGAACCACTCAATAAAAGGAAAAACGCTTAATATTTGATGAGGGTTTTTCGCGTAAATTGGCAACCAATTTATTATCTTTGATTAGGTCTCATCATACATCCTTAAGCATGCATTCTAAAAGCATAATAAGGCGTGAAATAAATTAATAATGATATGCGGATAGATATATAACAAACTTTGTTCCTAGAAGAAATCTCTCATTTTCCTCTCTCCCGCTAGCACTATTCATACTTCTACCCAATTACATAATACTTCTAAAGAAACCTCATTTACATTGAGGGGAATTGGTGAGAAAAGAAATACAAAGAGAATAGAGATAATAGGCTGGACACACAGGTCCAATTTAATAAATTCTAAATTTATTACAACAATTTCTAAAATTGCCATTACCCTTCTAATATCCATCTGAAATACATTATTCATACAATACATCCAAGTATTCACACAAAGCATGTTATTCAATCAATCTAATCCAATTAATTAATCTTTGAATTAATGACCATCCAATGTTCAAACAACATTTGATTTGCGCGAGTCCAACTCGTTTAAGAATAAATACTCAAAGTACATATTCTTGAATTTTATCGAACTACAATTTTAAATCCAATTTAAATTGTATCCAATACTAATTCATATTTAATTCCAAATTAAATAATTACACTTTTAATAGTGTCTTTTAGACTTAAATTCTAAATCCAATCTTAATGGGTCTCAAAGGCCCAATTAACATCCAATGTCAATTTAATTAAAGTCCAATTGGCTTTTAATTAATTCTTAAGGCATGGGCTTTGGCCAATATGGATCAAACCCAATTGCCAAGGCCCAATTAAGGAATCACCATTTTGGCCAAAAATCAATTTAGGCCCATTAGGCCCAATTAAATTGTTAAAGGCCCAATTATTATATTTGGACTTTATGGAAATGGTTTTAAGCCCAATTGGATCAAACCCAATTGTCCAAAACCAAACTTGGCCCAACCAAGCCCATTAAGCCCAAATACAATAAATTAAATTAATACATTATTCCAAATTACATATTAATCCAATTCAAGTGTAATTAACATAATTAATCAATTAATCTAATGTTTTCAAAACACTAATTAATCCAATTTAATCATGCTCAACATTTCCAATTCATGTCCAACATAAATTGAAGCAAAACCAATCAATTACACATGCTTCATACTCACGGTTTTGGCAAGGAAATTATCATACAATTTGATTTCAATCCAATTAAATCAACATCTAACATACATTTCATGTCAATTAACATATCCAATTGTTAATTTTCAAAAAATAACCATGAGCCACCTAGGGCATATATTTGGCCATGTGGTATATTTTGGGGAAAATTAATCCTATCAATTTTTCACAAAATCAAAGATGCACAAATCCAATTGAACATCATGTAAACATAACCCAACCATCAATTTAGGCATTTCATGCTCCAAACACAAAAATCCCAAATTAAAGTATATAAACCCTAGAAATTCAAATCAAACTTAGGACGCTCTGATACCATTGTTAGTGTTCCTAGAACATGCCAAGGATCTCTAAGAGTGATTCGTGTGTGAATAAACAAGAGGAGTTGCGGAAATACTCACAATGCTTGGTAGAGAAAATTCAAAACTTTCATGGATGTGTAAAAGCTCCAAGCCTAAAATTGAATTCCAAACTCATGGATTGGTTTCCCTATCACCTTCATTTGTCTCTTTAATGTGCTAGCAAGAAGAAATTTTACAACAAAATTCCATGGGAGAAGTAGAGCATTCACGGTTTTTGGAGAGAAATGGGAAAGAGTGAATAGTGAGTCATACTTCCAAAGTTGACTTGCTTTTTAAATATATAGTTGGTGTTTTGAATTGGTTTGAGTGTAGAAAAAACAATCCCAAGGTTTCACTCAACCAATTACCAAATTCCATCAAGTGTCAAACATATTGATGTAAGTTGGTGGGCCCCACTTCAAATTCCAAATTTAAGTCGGACAATCCAACACGCAACTTCGCTCGGGCCTGGGTTCGTTTAATTCCGAATTAAACGAATTTGCTGTTGCGACTTAATTAAATCCAATTTAATTAAATAATAATGCCTCGCAATATTATTACGTAAGTCGCTTACGAATTAATTCTAAATTAATTCGTTCGCTTGAATTAAAATCCAATTTTAATTCCAGGTTGAAATCTAATTTCAATTAATATATCTAATATATTATTTTAGCCCAATTAATTAAATAGTAAAATCTAATTTCACCATTAAATTCATTTTGCTGATTAATTCCAAATTAATCACGTTCTCTATTCTCGACGTATTTAATCCCAGATAAATTCTCGACGCAATTAATCCCAGATTAATTCTTTCTCTGATAATTAATCCCTGATTAATTCTTACCGTAATTAATTCCAGATTAATTTTCTCTCTCATAATTAATCCTAGATTAATTCTGTTCGAGTCAAATATCATCAGTGAATCTTTGGGAAGTGACCCAAGAGATCCCTGGATATGTTGGCAGTAAATACGGTCATCGGACTATCCGAACACGTGCGTACCCGGTACCACATTCTTACCGATTTACAAGACATGGTTGGCTTCTAGAAAAGCACCGTGCCTACCAAATTCTCCAGAAATATTCTTTAAAGGAATATATAATCTTTATCAGGCATATCATACTATGTATTGCGTATTACGATCCAAGATCAGATGTCACATGCTAGGCCTGGGGCTGGAATTGTTTCTGCCCCATACGAAGCATATATCGGATCACTGACAACTAGTCTCTATAATCGGATAATCATGACCTAGTCATATTATCCTGATGACTGCAGTACTTAAGAGTACCAGTTTCGTATCCTTGCGTGATCATCATCTCCATATGACTGAAGTGATATTTACATCTTGACATCACACCCAATACACTACGATTCTCAATATAGCCAGAAGAGGCGTACACAAAACCTGTTAAAGCCCCGGATGACCAAAACAAAAGTACACTGATTGTCGCAAGTATTAGCGATCCAAGTCTCAGGTTAAGACCAAATACACCTACCCTGATTCGGATTCTCATAGACACATAGTCATACTACCAATGGGATTCCGAGGGGTCTATCCAGAGCGAAGCTGTTCCCGTACCATCGGTAAACAAAACCTCCTATCACACTTGCATAAGTATCCAATACTTAAATATATTAGAACTATGTTGTTACGCTTCCATAACGCGCACAAGTGAAATACTAGCCTACTCCGCATTATCGATGTCCAGTCTCGATAATACTACGACTAGGGATATTTAATGATTAAACCTTTTATGGATTAATATTGTCTCATATCTTATTAATTCGGTACTAATCATATGGACTTTTATCATTTATATATCCAGGTAATCCAATTACAAATGATAAAAGAGCAATTTCCTTTGTCACATAGTTAATTTTGTACAAGAACACCATGTCATTTACAAAATAGTGATGCTATGGGTCATAATTGTCCAATACATACCTCACAACATAATGGTATAGCTGAAAGAGTGAATCACACCATTATGAAGAAAGTCAGAAGCATGATCAGTATGAGTAAGCTAGGGGTGGCAATTTGGGTTAGGATTCATTTATTCGTTCGATTCGATTTACTTTAAAGTGAATATGGGTTTAAAAAAATGGATTCGTTTAATAAATGGGTCAATTCGATTTGATTCGTTTATAAAACGAATCGAATACGAATTTAAGTTCATTGATTCATTTAGGATTCGTTTTATTATTTTGTTTTACTAGTTGTTGTTATTTTCCAATTAATATTCTAGAAATTATGACTAATTACCATAGAAAAAATAATATTATCGATATTTGGTGATGTATTTTTAGTAAATATATTAATTATATATTTCATATGTATATATTTATGAAGAATTATATAAATAAATTATGGTAAATTATGTTATTGAATAATATCATGACTAAACGAATATTCGTATTCGATTCGTTTAATAAACGAATCAAATGCGAATCTTGATATTAGGATTCATTTAATAAACGAATTGAATACAAATCCATCATATTTTGATTTGATTCGATTCGTTTAGGATTCGATACAAATTTGATTTGTTGATTCATTTTGCTACCCCTAGACTAAGCTGCGAAAGCCATTTTGGGGAGAATTTTTTCATATCGCCGACTACCTGATCAACAGATTACCATATATACCGTTGAATTTTGAAATTCCGGAGAAAGTATGGTCTGGTAAGAATCTCTCATACTCTCACATTAGAGTATTCGACTGTTTCACCATTACACATGTGTCCAATAAGCTCAGACAGAAGCTCGATGTAAGGACTACTCCATGTATATTCCTAGGCTATGGAGATGAAGAATTTGTATACATACTATGAGATCCGAAGAAAAAAATGGTCATCAGAAGCTGGGATGTAGAGTTTCTTGAAAGCCAGACAATTGAAGTCATTGAAAAGCCTATGATACCTTCCAATTCTAGTGCCGACGGAAATCCAGACTTAGCATCAGCTTAATTGGCCACATATATGGTTGATAAGTGCATGAAAATGTACTTTAAACATCACTAATTCAGCTTTATTATTGAGTATTTAATTTAATTGTAGTTTATTTTATGTTTTATTGTTATGAAGCAATGAAACATGGATCTTGGAACAATTGTACGTGTTTTGGGACCTTACGGATGCATCAGAAGCACGTGGGAAGAGCAGAAACATAGAAAATATGACACCAGAAAAATAAACTGGCGTCGCGACGCCCACCTTCTGGCGTCGTGAGCCGCCTCAGCATTGCTCCATACAAAATGTTCGAAAGTTAGGCATCGCAACGTCACTTTCCGGCGCCGCGACGCCCTGGAAGATGCCTTGAAACTTAGTTTAGTCGTGTTTTACATATACAAGGACTACAGGATTTCCCTATATATACATAAGCTCGTCCAAAACCCTAAAAAGAATAAAAAAAAATACACAAAAAAGAGTTCAAATCACATATTTGAGAGATAAGAACGAGTAAGCTTTATGCCAGACAAGATGTCTCCCCAATCCCTTTAGACTATGTCTTTATTTTCTATGGAGAACTAATCTCCTAGGCAAAACTAGACATGAACTCTTGTACTTAACTTTTTATATTCATGTTTTTGATTCCTGAATGATCTTCAATATTTAATACAATTGATGTTTCGTTATTCTCTATTATCTTTTTATTTATAATCCAGAGATTGTGTTTTACTAATTTTCATATAAGAATAGTCATGTTTTTTCTATGAGTGATTGGGGAACCCGGTTATAACTGGTATTGTTATTTTATGAGTTAATCTTCTGCTATAGTATTTCATGTGGGTATATTATTGACGTTAGATAGGTCATCATGATAACATAGTGTGTTGTTAACATAGAGAAAGTAATTCATCGATTATCTTAGAATTTAATGTGTTTTAAATTGAAATATCTTCCGATTGTTGGTTTGGGAAGTGAAACCCTCAACTGAGTAATAAAAGGAATCAACTACTAAATATATGGACTTGATATAAGATAGATTCCCGACGCTTTGCTGCTTTTCTCTATTGATAATTCTTACGCATTTTTCATAATATTTAATCTAAACTGCCAGTTCAATCATTTTCTTTAATTAAGTTATTGCTAATGTTCGTACTTAGTGACTCAGTTCCTTCGTAACCATCTCTCTGAGGAATTGACACCCCAACTATACTGCGATAACCGCAAGTACTTTTTGGGCGTAATCAATGGTGCACGATGAAATTTCAGAAGCAGACTTAAAAGAGGCAAATGTGAATGTCGAGCAAGGGGAGACACAATCTACTCTATCGGAGATTACAAAAGAGATTGTTGAGTAGGGGGAGCCGCAACCCGCTCCACTATAAGCTACAAGATCATCCGCAGATTTGGATGATGACAGACCTCTTGAAACCAGTGGGCCTCAAACAAGAAGTTCTGAGCAAGGCAAGATTCCATCAACCAGATATCCGGGATCCAAATATATTCTGCTTATTAATGAGGGGGAGTCAAGGATTTTTCCACAAGGCAAGAAGGCACTGAGGAATAAATGGGTGAAGAAACATGACATCGAAACTGTGCTATACAGAGACACAACAGAAGAGTACTGTGCAGAGACGCAGTGAAGTGTATTGTGTAGAGACACAACCGACATGTCAATAAATGTAGTCACTCAGGATAAATTAGAGTTGTGCAGAGACATAGTCGGGATAGATGTCAGATGTCAATCATTTTGGATGCAGCTGAAGGGGGAGAATTGGAGTGTCCAGCTATAAACCACCATTATAAAAAGGCACTACCATTATCAAAGTTTGATAAAAACAACCATCACCACTTTTTGACAATGGTGTAAACCACCAAACCTATTTTAGGTGGAGGATCTCTTTTGTTGAATTTTTTGTGCAAACTTCCAATAAGTGCTTATTTTTTCTTTGACTTATGAAACAAAGCTCCAAGTTTGCTTTAGGTGCATTTGTTAGTTTGTTGTAATAGTGAGCTTGAATTTCACTATAAATAGGGAGCTCATTTGAGAGCTCAAACCATCCCAACAATTAAATTTCATGTAAAGAAAACTTTGAGAGTGTTGTTGACGGCTGATTTTAATTCCAGGGGCAAATCAAGAAAATCACTCCTCGAACAATCCTCCATCAACTTTGAATTTGTTTGGTTTGGGGACCAAATGCAAACTTAGCAAAAGATGGAAAACACACAGACAAGACATAAGGTTTAACATGGTTCAGCGGAATGGATCCAACCTACGTCCACGGTATAAAGGAAATGAAAGCTTTTATTACGTGGTCGGGTAATGACCGGCCTGCCTATCTCTTCAATCTATATGTGCTATGGTTACCCCAAGGCGTCAAACACCACGCGGGTCTTCAATGAATTCAATCCATACATGTTATGGTTACTTGGGGTCGCCAAACGCCATGCTGACCTTCTTGCTCAACGTGCTATGGTTACCTCGAGGCGCCAAACGCCACACAAGTCTTCAATGACTTCAATCCATACGTACTATGGTTACCTGAGGGCGCCAAACGCCACACCGGCCCTCTTGCCCAACGTGCTGTGGTTACCCCGAGGCGCCAAATGCATCGCAGGTCTTCAATGACTTCAATCTATACGTGTTATGGTTACCTAGGGGCACCCAACGCCATGTCAGCCCTCTTGCCCAACGTGTTGTGCTTACCCCGAAGCACCAAACACCTCACAGGTCTTCAATGACTTCATTCCATACGTGCTATGGTTACCTGGGGGTGCCAAACGCCATGCCAAGCCTCTTGCCCAACGTGTTATGGTTACCCCGAGGCGTCAAATGCCACACATATATTCAATGACTTCAATCCATACGTCATATGGTTTCCTGGAGGCATCAAACGCCATGTCGGTCTTCTTGTCCAACGTGCTATGGTTACCTCGAGACGCCAAATGCCACGTAGCGGTCTTCAATGACTTCAATCCATACGTACTATGTGTTGGGGTTGGTGCTCAGAGAGCCAATTCCCGTTTGTATTTCCTTGAAAATACTTATGTAAAACGTTTTATTTTTAATAAAATAAGCAATTTCTGTAATATAATATATCTTTTAATATGGTAAAGACGTAATAGACCTTATGATGACTAGTCATGATACTGTTGCAAAAGCGTCATAACTAACATTAAGTTGTATCATGACGTTGTCATTCTCTGACAGTTCCTGGTCAAGGTTTACACTACTTGGTCAGTAAAGTAAACCCGTTGAGACTGGTATATATCGTATACTGGAATATATGATTCCAATGGTTTCTCAATGAACCATAAGTCTTGGAGACTAGTATAGACGTGTAGGTGTTTATAGTGGATAAACACTGAACGACTCACCGAAGATTCTTAATGGATGGTACACCAACGTCAATAAGAATATTCTCGGGTTGAGTATCATTTGTGATTCCTCAACTTGAGATGCCACTGTGGGCACATGAGACATCTTCTACACTTAGATGGCAGTCACGTCACCGATCTATTAAGATCAGACCTCCGCCTGTTCGTTGGGTGTAGATAGATCCTCATGGTGTCATGTGTGTATCGAGATAGGATCAGTCAGTTCTGTGTACAGAGCATCGATATTCATATATGATTAGCAATCAGATAAAAACCATGGACCCGTGGTACACTTTAGAAGTCAGTTCTAAGTGTTCTATTTTTGAGATTGCTAATAGAGACGTCGACGGGATAGTCCATATAGAGATTTGACGTTTACATCTATATCTCTGGGATATATCCGGATACATGTGACAGAGGAATTATACATATGCCATGACCTCGACCTGTATGATTCAGTGAGTTTATCCGTGGTCGTCATAATTAACGGGTGGGTAAATTATGGACACGAAATTGGATTTCGTGACGGATATGCCTGAATCTATAGAGTCTCACGAATGAAATATACTCGTAAAGCACTAGGGCAACATTTATAAATAATACTGATGATTTATAAGTCGTTTAAAGGTTAAACGAAAAATACATGTGAAGGGACCTAATAGTCGTTTCCTAATTTTTTTATGTATTTGCATTTAATGTTAGATTTTATCAAATACACATTAATTAATTGTCAAATTGAGATATTTGACTAATATCATAAATATATATGTATTGATATTTAATGTAAATATAATACATATATTTAATATATTTGTATTTAAATAATTATTTAATTGTTAAATGATTAAATAAATTAAAATATAAATATATTAAAGTTGTGATGATTAAGGAAATGCTTTTAGTTGCTTTATTTGACTTTAAGAAATTAATTAAATGGTTTGATGATTAAGCTTGCAAGTTGATAAAGCTTTAATGAAACAAATTAAAAATATCTAGATATTTTCTTTTTACCACAATTTTCGGCCAAGGCTAATTGTTGTAGGTATATATTGTTTGTTTCAATTTTAGGGTTCCATAAGTTTCAAATACATAAAAAAAACATAAAAAAAGTTGAGAGAAAAGGCAAGAAGGCTAATGAAGAAAGGCTTGAAAAAGCTTGTTTGTGTAAGTTTTTCTTTTAAACCTTCAACATGGAAATTATTTCTAACAAGCTTAGCATCATTTTTTGTTGTTTTGATGTTCTTTCTAATCTTATAGTTTGTGTTTATTTATTTGAGAACTTGGATGAAAGATTGATGCATGTAAGTGATCTTAAACTTGTTTTAAAAGCTTACTTTTGATTCTTTAAAAATCAAAGTTGCCATTCTAGAGTTAGTAAGCCACTCCTTGGTGACCTAGAATTTTTCTAGAGTTATTTCAAAGTGGTGAGACTTGTTTGGTGAAGTATTGAATGGATTAAAGTGTTGGATTTTAAAGATTTTGTTAAATTGGTCAATTTGATGAAATTGAAAAATTAGGGTTCATAACCCACTCAAAATTTGGAACCTTTCATATATGTGATGTATTATGGTATGAATATGATGCATGTAAATTTTTGGGTTGATTGGATTTGATCTTGGCATGTTTTGAACAAAATGGACCAAATTACAATTAATTCAAAAATAAGGGTGCTCACAGCAATTAGCTTAATTTTTGGGATTTGTGTGAAATCTGATTTTGATGTATTGGATGTGTTGAAAAATATTTTAGAAATGATTTAGAATCATCCAAAATTATATTTGATAATTTTTGGACTAAAATGATCAATTTGCAAAGTTGTGGGGTAATTCGATAATTACCAAGAAATATGATTTCTTGTGTAATTTTTCAAAATTTGATAATTGGATAATTAAATAAATAAGTTTATTTAATTGATCCAAGAAAAATTTTGAAATTGGAAAATTTTGATTTTCCACTATTCCGCTGCGTTACCGTATTTCCGCCATAAAACCCCATCACTATGGTTACTTGGGGGCGCCAACGCCACGCCGGCCTCTTACCCAACGTGTTATGGTTACCCCGAGGCACCAAACACCATGCAGATCTTCAGTGACTTCAATCCATACGTGCTATGGTTACCTGGGAGCGCTAAAGGCCACATTGTCCCTCTCGCCTAACGTGCTATAGTTACCCTGAGACGCCAAACGCCACGCAGGTTTTCAATGACTTCAATCCAGACGTGCTATGGTAACCAGAGATTGGCATGCCACATGGGGTTCGCGCTTTTCCCACACGCCTTATATCTCTTCATGTATTCCAATCACGAGTATTTCATAAGAATATTGAAAAATGACTTTTTCCATCAAATAAATAACAAGAAATGTGAACAAGTTTTTTTTTTTATTTAAAAGAGGAAAACTTTATTCATATTCAATGGATCTATTTCCCATTTTACCACTCTTTGTGGGTTATTGTAAGAGATACTCTTTTGAAAATATCCCATCAGCTCCTCGGCATTCCATGACTTATTGATCCGAGCACTCCCGACCATCTGCTCCAGGTGATAGGTGCCCGACCTGGTGACATTGCTACTGGCACTGCCTCATCTTCATGACCTCATGATCAACATACTTGTTGAGGTAGCAGTTCCTCACCAGGTCCTCCATATGCTCATGCGGGTCCTTACTTCCATTCATGGCATGTCCCATTTCATTATGGTACAAACAATAAGCCATGTTGTTTCTCTTCTCAATCGGGAACCTCATCAGGTCGGGCTCAGTCAATAGACCTTCATCCTGGATCTCCTGCACTATCTGCGCCAGAGAACGGTTAAGGGCAGTATACTTAGCGTACCCTGCAGTCTTGAGCCCCTGTTGGGTAGGCCATGGTCTATTCATTTTCTTAGTCATATGCCCATTTTCTCCTACAGCTAGGCTCTTACTACTGCGATATCTTTCCTCCTTTGACTAGGATCTGCTTGCGTCTGATCTCCCGATGCTATTTCTTCCATCTTTTCAATTCTCTCCATCATGGCCTCCATGGAGGCTCGAGTTCCCTCTTTTTCTATCCGCAAGTTCTCATTCATTCTCTCCATCCACCTTTCCACTGTGGCCTCTAAAGATCTATGGTTCCCGTCTCCTGCCATCGTCTCAACATGTTTGCTGCTTCTTGTACTGGTCCCCACAGACGGCGCCAACTGTTGACGGCTGATTTTGGTTCCAGGGGAAAATCGAGAAAATACTCCTCAAACAATCCTCCCTCAACTATGAATTTGTTTGGTTTGGGGACCCAATGCAAACTTAGCAAAAAATGGAAAACACATAGACAAGACAAAGGGTTTAACAGGGTTCGGCAGAATGGATCCAACCTACATCCACGGGCACAAAGGAAATGAAAGCTTTTATTACATGGTCGGGTAATGACCGACCTGCCTATCTCTCAATCTCGGCCGACCGACCTCTTACAAGCTCACTTTTACACTTAATATTTTTCCTCTCTATTATAAGTAAAGAATGAAATAGAATTAGCCAACCATTGAATTCCTAATCCCTTTATATACTAGGGAAAATTATACTGTTACAACAGTCTCATGACGTCAGTCACGTGAATCTACCATTAATACGAGGGCTCTCTTCCCCAACTGCTCTGCCGAAAGTAGTTCTGCCACCTGACATCTCATTAAACCAAGCTACTATACCCTATGCTACATGTTACCTCCTAAAGCCAACATGTAAATCAACTCTCATGTGATAGTGTGTGCTAGAAGATAAGCTGATAACCTATTATTGTCATGCCATACCTCTTTGGAAGATGCAAGTTCTCAGGTACGGCTTACGCCATCTTGAATTGATCACACTACTAACACCCCGACCCGACCAACTGGGCTGGACAACTGAAACAACTGTCAGCCTACCCTGTCGTGCTACAGGTCGGGCCGTCTCTGTGGCCTTCACTCTTCTTTGCTCTTCTGAACATCTTTCTCATTCGGGTCATGACCTTATCTAAGTACCACCTAGGGTCGGCTATTAAGTGCAATCCAAAGCTGGCCTCCTCGGTGGGCCGGATGCCTCAGCTTCTTGAGTCTGGGCCCCTGAGGCTTGGAAATGGAAATCCCTTTTATACCCTCACTCGAGATTCTGATTTCTTCGGGGTGAAAACCACCATCAACAAGTGTAAAGAGAGTTAGATTTTTATAACGTTTAAGCAATTGTAAATTTTGTTATTGTAGTAATAGAATTCAGTTTTTTCTCATAAATACTATTTAGTGATTATATAATCGCAACAAGAAAAAGTTTTCTTTTGGGGGTCTTCAGTGACAGACATCTATGACTATTGACTCCTGAATAATTTTAAAAATAATGGAGGGACATATAATTAAAAAAACCCTTAATTGTATTAATTATCGACTTCTTTCCTTTTCTTTTATATATTTCATTTTCGTTTACCGGCCAACCAGTTTATCCTAAGAAATTGTAATTATACGATTAGTTACTATTAATATGATAATGACATTACTTTTATTTTTATTTTGAATTTTACTAAGATTGTTATAAACAATTTTATTTTCATATGTCCCTATCATCTCCCTCTTTTGTGGTTTGAATTAAATGAGTAATGTTATATGACACACTCACAAAATGAATTTTTACTCTCAAATATAATAATATCGAAATTATAAAATAATCCGGTGAATTCGGGTTTATCATCGGGAAATAGATTTTGTAAAATAAAATAACAATTCGAGTAATAAAATAAAAGGCTAAATTAAACTAAGTGATGAGCAATTTTAAATTGGACTGCAATAATAAAATAAAATATTGGGGATATGGGATCAACTCTAGATATTTCAAATATAAAAATAAATTTACTTTTTATAACACATAAATTGTTATTAATAATTTATTTAATGATTAAACAACTGGTGCGATATTTTATATCGTACCGCAAGTGTACGGCGTCAAGTTTTAGTAAAGATGAGTGAAAGAGTGTCGAACTCACATGGATTGTATTCAACTCACACTAAGTACTATAATTAATAAACCTAACTTTATTTAGAAGCAATTTAAGTTAAGATTAAAACTAAATAAATAAGATATTAAAATATGTAATTAAGAGAAACCAATATGAGATAGATTCTAGAGTCTGATTTCACCTAAACATCCCCTATGTATTTGTCATGTCATTCAATTCTTATTCAGTTGCGTTGTTTATAAGTCAAAAATCCTAAAGTATTTCACTCCCTCTCCCGAGCAATAGTGAAAATATTATTTATCACCGACTTCGATATCCCTATAAAAATCTAGTGATTAACAATTTATTACGCTTTGTGATTCTTTTTTAACGACTTCCAATGAATTATAGATTCTCCCGAACTCTACAAATCTCCTAAGTTATATTCTCTAGATCCTATTCAAAATCCTTCTCTCCCGAGTGATAGATTCTAAACATTCATTATCTAAATTTGTGGCCAACAAACAAGAAGCATTAAACTCAAGAGAATATAAACAAACTGAATTATAACTTCATAAAACTCAAATTGGCAATCAATACATAAGTTCAAACATTGGCTACATCATCTTCTAGAATTATGGAGTTAGTTCATGACCAAATAATAAAACAATGAAAGTAATATCATGATCATATTAGAAATCATTAGAGTTTAAAGATAGAAACTAGAAGATTAAAATCTGAATCGAATCCCTTCGCCTTCGGACATCACCGCCTTCGTGTCCTCTTGTCCCTCTTCAATCTTCCTCTTTAGATATCTTAAAATATGTGTTTAGAGTCTTTGTGTTGTGTATTTGCCTCTCTCAAGAGTTTTGGACGAGCTTCTATATTTATAGAAAAGTCTTGGAGTCCTTATGGATGTAAAACCCTGATTTCTGGTGATTCTGGGTGACTGACGTAGCGCCGCGGCGCCCAACTCTCGGCCTTTCACTATGGAGCTTCACTGAAAGGGCATCGCGATGCCAAGCAAAAATTTTGGATGTTTATTTCTATATTTTCTGCTCTTCCCGCGTACTTCCGATGCATCCGTATGGTCCCAAAATACATACAATTGCCCCAAGATCCATGTTCCAATGCTTCATAATAATAAAACATAAACAAACTATAAGTACATTAAATGATGCGAAATCTAACAAAAATATAAGCTAAGAATGCAGGAATAATGGGTATGAATCTCACTTATCAAACACCCCCAAATTTAAGATTTTACTAGTCTCGAGCAAAAGACTAAATAAAAATAATAAATAAAAATAACAAATTTACTAGGCCACTTTCGTAGGGATCACGATTGCATTTAGCATATGCAACAGGCCTTTAAACCCCTAGGCAGCCCTAATGGACGAGTTATAGTCTCATGAGGGCTTACAGCGACGACACCCACAAATTGTTGGGGTTGTATGCGGTAATTTCAAGTAAACGCAGCGGAACGGGGAAAATCAAAATTTTCCGATTTCAATAATTTTTCTTGGGTAATGAAAATAAACTAATTTATTTTAATTACAAAATACTTAAAAACTGAAATTTTTACCCAAAAATCAGATTTATCATTAATTGTCGTTTAGCCCATAAACTTTGTATTTTTATCATTTTAGTCCTAAATTGTCAAATACAATTTTAATTGATTCCAAATCAATCCCAAAATGATTTATACATGTCTAATACATGAAAATACAAATTGCAATTCAAGAAACCAATTTTTCTCAAATTGCCGAGAGGTCCCTATATTTTTTAGGATTTGCACTTTAGTCCAAATTGGTTCAAAACCACTCAAGATCAAATCCAATCAACACCAAAATTAATATGCATCATGTATACATCATTAATTAACACATATATGAAAAGCCCCTAATTTGGAAAGGGTTATGAACCCTAATTTTAAAAAAATTGTTCAATAGATTAATTAACACCAAATTAATTAAATTCAACACTTTAATTTAATCTTTACCACACCAAACAAGTCTCACCATCATGAAACAACTCAAGAACAATTATAGGTCATTTATGAGTGGCTAAGCAACTCTATAATGGCTACCAAGTTATCAAATAACTAAAAATAAGCTTAATAACACTTAATAAGCTTGCTTTACAAAATACATATGCTAACACCTTTGATTCATGCTTCAAATAAATTTATTACAGACCCAAGAGAATAGAGAAAACATGGCAACATCATATGTTGAAGTCTAAAGGCATAGAAATAATTTTCAAGTAAAGAAAAGTATGAAATTACCTTAATTTTCAAGGTTTTCTTCACAAATCCCCTTTAGCACTTTGGTTTTTCTCTCAACTTTTTTTTTTGTAATCTATTTTTGAAGCCAAAAGTAAAGCAAAATGAAAAACTCAAAGTTTAAAACATTAGGGCTTGACCGACTTAGGGAGGGTAAAATAAGAATTTTATTTTTGCAAATTTAATCAATATTAAATATGTCAAAAATCAAGTTGTCAACCATTTTAATTAATATTGATGGGGTTGGTGCTTGGAGTGCCAATCCGATTTGTATATTTTATTATTTATTAATAAAATAACTACATTTTTCATTTCATACCTCGTTAATGGTATTGTCATTATGCATATTAGATTGATGTATAGATATGCTAAGAATGACATCGACCTTAGAATAGTTTTTACACTAGGTGTAAACTATTCTTAAAGTGAATATTCCTAGTCGTTGGTTTTGGAATACGGTCGAATTCCTATAACCTTGAAGACTAGCACATGTCATATATTGGAATTGGAGTTCCAATGGTTTAACGTGATGTACCATGAGTTTTGGAAACTCGTATAGACATGTGGTATTCTTTGGAGCGAATACTAAATGACTCATAGGTGATTCCTAATAGTTGGAAGTACACACCGCCGTCAATAGGAATCTCCTCAAATCGAGTAGCATATGTAATCCTTTGACTATAGGATATCATTGATTTTGTGTGAGATCCTTCACACTTAGATGTCATGTATGTCAGAAACCTTTCATGGTCTGGCCTCTAGATGTTCGTTGGGTGTGGACCGATGCACTCAGTAATCAAGTGCGAAGCAAGATAGGATCCGTCAGCCCGTATGTGTACCATAAAGGGGTTTAGGTATCCATGTTAGTAAAGTCACGATTCTTAAATCTTTGGCCAAAGTCGATCACCTAGGGTAGATGGCATCAGTTATGAAGAATCGTGGACATGTCGACTTGAGATGTGCGTCTCAAAAACTTGACGGTATATTCTATGTTTCCTAAGCACAACCCAGATAGCCTACGACGAATGGATTGTTAAACATATGTGATGACCTCGACTTGTATAGTTCAGAAAGGTCGTTCGTGTTCTTCGAGAATTCGGAGGTGGCCGAATTACGTACTTATTAGCTAGGCTTATATGACGAACATGTCTGAACTTAGAGAGTCCTAATATGAAGTGTACCCGTTGAACACTTGGGTAGCCAATTAATTTTGATAAAAGATAATAT